>CM052710.1:46246744-46275397 GCA_028551405.1 Uromys caudimaculatus
CAAGGAGATAGGAGTGGATCGATTTGCAATCTTCTACATGTAGACCGCCAGTTGACCCAGCACCATTTGTTGAAGATGCTGTCTTTTTTCCACTGAGTGGTTTTAGCTCCTTTGTCGAAGATCAAGTGACCATATGTGTGTGGGTTCATTTCTGGGTCCTCAATTCTATTCCATTGATCTACCTGCCTGTCACTGTACCAATACATGTAGTTTGTATCACTACTGCTCTGTAGTACAGCTTGAAATCAGGGATGCTGATTCCCCCAGAGGTTCTTTTGTTGTTAAGGATAGCTTTTGCTATCCTGGGTTTTGTGTTGTTCCAAATGAATTTGAGAATTGCTCTTTCTAAGTCTATGAAGAATTGAGTTGGAATTTTGATGGGGATTGGGCTAGAGAGATGGTCCAGCAGTTAAGAACACTGACTGCTTTTCCAGAGGTCCTGAATTCAATTCCCAGCAACCACATGATGGCTCCCAACCATCTGTAATGGGATCCAGTGCCCTCTTCTGGTGTGTCTGAAGACAGCAACAGTATACTAATATAAATAAAATAAATAATTCTTTAAAAAAAATTCTTCAGCTTGAGTTTTAACTTAACCTTTCAGAGTCTGAGCTTCCTTATGTCAAATCTCTCAAAATAAGTCTACAAAACCTGCCAGTTCACAGCCAACAGAGTCATAATAGAGGCAAGGATTCTGAGTGCCAGACCATGGGATGGCAGGGTGTTAGAGGACAAGCTGTTCACAGATTCTCCACTGTCATCCTACGGACACCTGTCAGTTACAAAAGACTTGAACCCAAGGCCCTGTCTACTTAAAGTCTTGAAGAGGACCTGGCTCTCTAATCCTGGGAAGGTAATGGCCCACTTTTGCTAAGGTTGTAGGGTGAAGGAATCCAGTGCTGAGCAAGGTCTGCATTATGCACAGAAGTCACACACTCTGGAGACATTCTTGGAGCAACCCTCTATAGCTACACAGATTTTGCAATATATCTAGTGGCACATTAAGGATGCTGCTGCTGAGGTGGATAGAGCCTTGGTCTTCTGGGTTGGGGAGAGAGATTGAAATCCACCAGGTCTTGTGAAATCGTAGCTGATGCCAGGACCCAGCTCTTTCGTTCTATTCCTCCCACTCCCTCACCTTCTCTTTTCTCTCCTCTATCCTCTCAAGCTCCCATGCCTCAGGTTAAAGGTCAAAGTCAAAGAGATGCACCAAGTCAGTCATAGGTCCTACATGCTGAGCCTGTGGCTCAGGACACTGACACATGTACAGTGTTGAGAGCAGTTGGCACATGAGAAAGAGAGAGATACATTTTAAAATTTTTAGGTCATAGTTTTGGGCCAGTGGTCAGGCAGGCTTTACAGCTTTCAAAAGAAGCCACCATCTCTGGGTTCCAGAAACCAGAGCTAATGGGATACAGGTTTCATATTCCCACAGCCAAAATGATATCTCCTTTTTGACTTTCAATTCCTTACATGGCTAAATGGAAACAGTAGTACCTCCATCTTGGAAAGTTTCTGTAAAGGTGGATGGAATGCTTCCTGGCTCTGGAAGATGATAGGCCAGGCCGGTACAGAATCCTCTTCCATTGTAAATCCCAAATGCAAAATAATTGGTTAAAAATAGAACTCAGCACCAAAAAGAAAATTCTCAGAAACAAAAGCATTAAGAGTGTAAGTTGAGAAACGTGGTGTGGTCATGATTACACCGCTAACCAAACTATGTCATGGCAACATTGTTTCATTCTTGTTATTGCTTAAGTAAAGGTCTTGCTGTTAGTCTGGAACTTGCTCCATAGACTATTGGCTTTTGATTCAGAGATCCACCTGCGTCTGCCTCCTGAGTGTTGGGTTTAAAGGTGTGCACCACCATGCCCAGCTACAGCAGCCTATTTCAAGAGTTCCAAATTGGATGCAGCCCAAACCTCCACCATAGACAGAACAAATAGAGATAAATTCAAATGATAGAGCATTGCAGACAATGACAAGAAAGAAGCTAGTTATACCAATAACGTGGATGAAGTTTGAAAACAAAGCCAAGTAAAGGAGACAGTGGAGCATTTGTATTCTCTGAGTCTGTCCATAGATTTAAATAGAGATGAAGACAGAAACTGAAATTGGGCAGGTGATGTGTGACTCTATGCATTTGTCACAACCCATGGAAATTTATGTCTTGAAGCGTGAACTTTAATATATACAAGGCTTTTTTCTTTCTTGCTTTTTTTTTTTTTTAATAAACTAGGATGCCAGAACACAATGTTATCTGTAGCAAATAAATACGTTAGAAATGCATTGTGTGATGAAACCGAAGTGTTGCGGGGTGGTGAGAGCTGACCTGAGAAATGCTGGAAAATGATGCAGCACTAAAGACAAAAGGACCTGAACTCAAGGATCCTATAACTGAGGATTGAACTGTACCCTAGGATGGACCTGTGCCAGAGCATTAACCAGTCCCTAACACTGACCATACCTGAGGACAGAACTTTAGTTGACCATTTTGCTTCTCACTGAGACAGAGGTTAGCTATTTTGAAGTTACGTTACAGCAATCTATAGTTGAACAAGTAAGTTAATAATAAGTGATGAGGTTTCAGAAGCCAGATTTCTCCCCATCACAAAATTACAAACACACAGAGTGGTGAGGCTAGGATGTATGCACTGACATTGGATTCAGATCAGACGGTATAATAGAGACACAGATGAAGGCAGAAATAATCACAAGTCTGGATGCACGCAGGGGCTACATACAGACATACATTTCTTAGCTGTGTCCATTGACAGTTGGGTGATTTTTGCCAAGCTGTTGGCTTATATAAATGCTCTGAGTACATTTGGGGCAGGTTGGGCATTCTAAGGTATCAAGATGAGGTATACTAAGTGCATTTCATCATTCAATGTTACCAGTGCATGCAGGGTTTATTGGGATGAGCCCTATTATAAATTGAGGAGCATCTGAACATGACATTCCGAGACAGGTAACTTGAGAGATACACAGTTGCCAAGGGGTAGCAATGTAGAGGAGGGTTTAGTAGGTATGACACAAGGGAAACGTCTAAGGCGATGAACTGTTCTGAGTGATGAATACGTGACACTTTGTATTGATTGAAACTCTTGTAACATCACAACACAGGCAGAGAACCCTAAGGTATCCGGTTTTTACAAGACCATTTAGGAAACTGAGGTGCCTACTGACTGTATCATAAATGTATGGAACAACTTCCTGAAAGAGATGAGGCGATAGCAAGGTAAAGAACCTTGGAAATAAGCCTATAAGATGAAGGCAACAGAAGCTGTGTAAGCAGTTTGTATTTAAAGAAGTTGTTTTCCATGGGGGCATGGAGCGTTAATCAAGCCCGGTGAAATCAAGTCCAGAGGACAGATGAGAGGGGCCAACTCTCTCACTCTAAGAGAGGAGGCTACAGATAAATGAGAGGAAGAAACCGATAACCCACACTGTAACTAGTTAACAGTATAGGCACACTGTGCCCTTGCCTTTAGCTCATCCAAAGATATAGTTACTTACAAATTTGGAAATGTTTATAGGTCTGTACATATACACAGGCCAGCACACACAAAGATCTCTTATTATTCTGTAAGCTCAGAGGTGAAGCAACTACATCTGCCTCCATTTACCCCAGGGAATATATTCTGAAGACCCCCACACCGTGGATTATCATCAGGCTCTGTGTAGAGACTAGGAGTCTTTATGTACCAACCTACCATGCTCTAAACTGTCTAAGTTATACACAACATGCCTTCTATTGTGGATCACAATAGAAGCTCCTGGCTGTTCCTGCCCGCTGTGCTTTTGTTTCGCTGTCATGAACTCTAACCCTCTGAAACCATATCAAAATTTACAACCTTTTCTGATATTCCAGTAGAATTTGTAAGAAAGTTAAAACTACATGGGTAATTACACCAGATGGCTGATGGGGGTCTAGCAATAAGGCTCATTCCTGCTACTTTCTACTATAGCTTCATAGAAAAGGGAGCCACAGATTTTGCTGACTAAACTGGGTAGAGTAGAACTCATGGGAGCTGCTAAGGTCTGGTTACAGGAAGAGCTGACACTGTGGTTCCAGCTTCTCGGGGAAGGAGAATGCAATCTCTCCTTACCTTCTAGCAAACAAGGGTAGGGCATTTCTGTCTGAGTTTGAATGAGGCAAAACTGTTCTTGTTAAGGGAGCAAATTAGGACTCTGAAACTCATTGGAAAATTCACAGATGCTTACTTAAAGCTGACAGCCCTAAAGGAAGGAGAAGAAATATGGATGGAAGACTCTGGGGGAGAAAAAGATATTTGGGAAAATTCAAAGATTCCTAGCGATATATATATATATATATATATATATATATATATATATATATATATATATATATATATATATATATATAAAAGCAATTAGGTGGAGCTCAGGGAATTCTGCAGAAGAGGGAAGAACTGTAGGAGCCAGAGGGGTCAAGAACACAACAAGAAAATCCACAGAATCAATCAACCTGGGCTCACAGGATTCACAGAGACTGAACCAACAATCAGGGGGTCTGCATGGAACTGACCGAGGCCCTCTGCATATATGTTGCAGTTGTGTAGCTCGGTCTTCTTTGGAGACTCCTAACAGTGGGAGCAGGGGTTGTCTCTGACTCTTTTGCCTGCTTTTTGAACCCTTTATTCCTACTGGGCTGCCTCATCTAGTCTCAATAGGAGGACAGGTGCCTAGTCTTACTGCAACTTGATATGTCATGGTTGATATCCATGGAGGTCTGCTCTTTTCTGAAGAGAAATGGAGGAAGAGTGGGGGTGGAGTAGAGGAAAGGTGTGGAGAGGGACTGGGAGTAGAGGAAGGAGGAGAAACTGTGATCAGGTGTAAAAAAGAAAGAAAAAAATTTATATAACATTTTATATAAAAATTTTAAAACAACTGGAACAGAGCTCAACTACAGACAGAGCAACATTGTTGCAGGGTTTGGAGAACTTATGGAAACTTGAAGGACAAGACAGGCAACTATTCTTTATCTCAGAAACTCAGGGAAATTATGAGCTGCTTACAATTTTGGAGAAAAGGAGGAAGCATCCACGAGGTCTAGAGGTGAAGTCTAAACAGGGAAGTAAGCAAGTTTGTGAACATTTTTTACTCAGTCAAAATGGAAATTTCTTGAGGTGATGGAAATACTGGTCTAGTGGTGCTTAGAGAATAAAAATATTGTGATACCAGGCTTAATTTAAATAAACTATGATTAATGTAATACACCTTTAGGCAAAATGACACACTATAAAATATTACCAAGTAGAAGGAGATATACATATAGAATTAGTATTTCGTGCTCCGCCCCACCCAGTGCTAGGGACTGAGCTCAGGACCTCGCACACTATAGACAGGTACCACTACCCAGCTCATCTCCAGCCCTATAGTGCTGATATCTGAAGAGACAACTTAAGTTTTGTTAGCTTAGTTATTTAGGGCAACCATAATTTAATGGTTTAATGATTATTTACTTTTTAGCTTTATCACCTTATTTATGCCTAGAATAGTTAATAAAATAATGTAATGAAAAATGATATTGTTCTTTCTCTTTTAGACACAGTACTGATACATAGGGGAAGAGCTGGTTCTCACGGGGAGGGGGGCAGTGGGATGGAACAAGGTCTCACCACACAGAACATCACACAACTTAAACCATGTGAATTGTCTGCTTCTGGATTTTCTATTTAGCATTTTCAGACTGGGTAGCTTAAATCGTGGAAATCAACACCCTGAACTGGGGAGATGAGTGCACATCCCATAGCAGTGCACACAGACAACACGCACCTCTTGATTTGCACTATTCTCAAAGTAGCGATAGCAGGACATCTTGGAGAAATGATTAATGCTAAGATTAACTCAGGAACTGTGAGTGTGGACCATGTAGTGCCAGAAGGTAAAGAGATATTCAAAACATACCATACAGGGCTGCAGAGACATCTTGGTGGTTAAGAGCACTTGCTGCTCTTCCAGAGGACCTGAGTTTGGTTCCCAGCACCCATGTCAGGCAGCTCACAACTACCGCAACTCCAACTCCAGGGATCCAACACACTCTTCTGGCTTTACACACTCACAAAAACATTATCTATCCATCTATCTATCTATCTATCTATCTATCTATCTATCTATCTATCTATCTATATTTAAGAAAACACACTGCAAACACACATGCACGCAAAACATTGAAAAAACAGAGGGGCCACCTAAGAGACTCAAAGTGGCTGTGGCTGGAACAGTTGTGGCCACAGAACAAAGAAATAAATACCAATAGGTCCAAACTAGAACACACAGTGGTTGAATGAATAAGGGGTAGGGAAGAGGCAAATCTCTCCTGCAGAGTAGTTCCAACCGATTTAGAGAGGTGCTTTGCCCTCAAAGAGGTGCTTTGCCACCTCTCATCTCCAGACTGCAACCCTGAGGCTCCATGACCATCAGTATAATTTTGGGTGTGAGGGGTTAAAATAAAGTATCTTTAGAGCAGAGAAACCTGACAAACAGCACAAGCTCATCAGGACAACAGATCTGATGCCAACAGCCACATGTGCTGATCTCAGGGGCCCTTGCTCTGCCGATGGGAGAACGGCTCTCTTTCTGCAACTTCTTTCGCCCAGTGAGTACCTTTAGTCAAATTATGAGACAAATGTTAGTTGAATCTAAATGAAGGATAATCTACACAGTACTTGGTTAGAGCTCTTCGAGACTGCCATGTTCTAAAACAAAGAAGGCTGAAGAAGCTGCCATATCCTAGAGGAGCCAAAAGAGACAATGGTGACAGTAGGTAAGGTAGCATTTAGGTGGGATCCTACAACAGAAGAATATTTGGTATGAACTAATGAAATATGAATGGGTCGAGGCTAGGGAGATGACTTAGCAGTCAAGAGCACTTGTTGCTCCTGCGGAAGACCCAAGTTCAGCTCCTAGCACTGATATGCGGACTAAAAACCCCTATAAGTCTAATTCCGGGGAAATCTGATGTCCTCTTCTGACTTCCACAGGCAAGCAGGCACATGGTGCGCGCGCGCACGCACACACACACACACACACACACACACACACACACACACGTTAATTAATCATACACATAAAAATAAATAATTCTACAACAAATAAAATATAAATAAAGTATGGGATTTAAAGTATCAGTATTGATCTGTGCATTGTAACAAATGTATTGAAACAATAAAGGCAATACTGATGCAAGAAATAGGGGAGAGGGACCATCCAGAGACTCGGTACCATTTCTGCAAGTGTTTTATAAATACAAAGTTATTCCACAATGAGGACCTTACTTTAACATATACTGAGACAGAGAAGAAGAGGATCACAGTGAGAAAAATAGACTGAATCCTGAAGACAGACCTAGATGAGGAAAAACGGAGGAAGTCTGTGAAGGGATGCTGGGAATGAGCAGAAGCAAAGATGGGGGGCACCAAAGGACAAGGTGACACAAGCTCAGCCATACTGTTCCCTAGTGGGACTCAGAATTCACTTCCAAAAGGAAAGCCACGTGACTACTGGGCAGCCCTACCCTCAGGGCAAGCCCACAGGTCCTACAAATATCAAACTAGATACAGATTTTGGTGAGACTGTGACTCCATTGGCATCTGAGGGAGGACTCTATTTCATAATGGTATGTGACTTGGTGGCAAGTACCAGGCCCCATCTTCAGAGACCCTGTTGTTAAAAACTGAGCTATCCCAGAGACCTGAGATTGGGGAACATCCACAAGTCAAGAACTTCAGTGTGGCTTGCTGAAAGCTGAAGGGCAAGGGTGGAGAGCAGCTGGACGATGATGGGCAGAAAAGTGCAGACAGCAAGAGGCTGGCTCAGGAGGCAAGCGCATAAGGAGGGAAGGCTCTGCTCTGCTCGTAGTTGTGGAAAACAGTCACCATCAACTGGGGATCTCACTGGGGTCTGAGCGCTCCAGCCTGAGGTGGCAGAAGGTAGGATGCTGGAGGTGTTCTCCGTCAATCACTGCTGGAGAGCAGGAGAACTCTGAAGTCCCAGGGCTGTACATGATATCTACAGGGTCCCACCTCCAGCAGGGTGATTAAGACTCAGGAGGGCTTGGAGCCTTTCCCCCCCTTGATTTCCTTACTAACTACACATTAGGATTAAAATCTAAGATATACAAAGAACTGTAAAAACGAACTGAATGGGATAACTGACTGAATAGATGGTTCTCAAAAGAGGAGACACAGATGCTCAATAAACACTTGAAATGAAATGGCGTGCAACATCCTCAGCCATCAAGGAAACCAAATTAAAACTGCTCAAGATTTCACCTCACCCCAGACAGAAAGATAATATTTTCTTATTATCAAGAAAATAAATGGCAAGAAATGTCACCAAGTACTCAGAGAAAGAAAGACCTTTATACACTGATGGCATAAAGGTAGAGTCTTGTAGCCATTATGGGGATCAGTTGGAGGTTGTGGGTTTCTCTGCTTTTGTGGATCATCAGCCAATGCAGTCCACACGGGGCAGTGGGAGCAGAGATATCAAACAGGGGGGGTCGGAAGCTCTGTGAGTACATATGGAGAATAAACCACACTGGAACCCCAGTCACTAGGCAGATCAACTTTATTTAGGGTGATTGAAGGCTTATTGAGATTTGGGGGACTGAGAATAGGGACATCTAGGATGGGCTTAAGGTACCTGGAATGCCTCATTCACATGGGGAAGCATTTCAGGACTTTCAGGTACTGGCTGAACAGGTTTTGTGAGGAGAAAGGAAATTGGTCCTATAAACTAATTCAGGCCATGTGACATTCCTCAGGTAGAGGTAGGTGTGTGTGGGGGCTTAGAATTCCCTGGAGGAGGTCAGAGAAGGAGATACCCTGGTAACGAAAGGGAGTCTCCCATATTGTGTAGAGCCCAGAGGCTATCCAGTCATGGTGGACTTTGACCTTAATTAGAAGAGTTTCCCACAGGAGATTTTAAAAAAGCAAGCAAATGAACAAACAAATAAACAACAACAGAGGAGAAAGAACTACCTATAAACCAGTTGTACTCCTGGGTATATATCCAAGATTTTAAGTCAATATACAGCATAAATACTTGCAGAGCAGTGCTTTTAGCTATACCATTTATAGTAGTTAGCAAATGGAACCAGCCTAAATGTCCATCATCTGACAAATGATCAAAGTATAATGACATGTATGTATGAAGGTGCTGTGATGAAACCCAGCACAGTGTACACTAACTCAAAAACCTAACTTAAAAAACAAACAAACCAAAACTGTACCTTAGGAAAGTAGCTGCCACACAGACAGCAGGGGAACAGCAATTAAAAAGAGAGAGAGAGAGAGAGAGAGAGAGAGAGAGAGAGAGAGAGAGAGAGAGAGACATTGTTTCTGGGTTTGAGCTTATAGAATTCCACACTATTGAATAAAAAGTGTTAGAAAACCACCAAGAAACATGTGTGTCAAATCAAACGTTGGCAGTTGGTGATGCCTCCTGTAGTGCTAAAAATCCTAAGGAAAATCCAGAAAGACCCTACCAAAAAGACAGCAAAATAATTAACTCTGTGGGGACAGGCTGGACTCTCCTGGGGAAGCTGGCAGTGACACATCTCTAGGATTGTGGTTATATGGGTCATACCTTTCAAAAAATTAGAAGCTGTACCTTAGTGCCTTGTAAACTCCTGGGTGAGGGTCTATGGGATGTCTTCCTTATTTCCCTAAACATATGCTTAGTTATAATTAATAAAGGATGAGGATCCAGGCTCAGACACAGAAGATGCTTACAGATTCCACATTCTGTTGTTATTATTTGAGATATACACACTCACACATTTGTATTTAAACTAAAATGTGTGTGCATCTTGATTGGGAAATTTCTATATTAGTTAGCACCAGTGTATCATGCCTCTGGATCAAGGCTGGTCTGTTATTCTATAGTTATCTATGGCTGACATACACTATGCTTTACCTATCTGCCAGTTATGATGTTAAGTCTCTCGACATGGACTGTCTTGTTGTAGAATAAAATGAAGTTACAGAGGTCATTAGACTTGCTGAAAGTCACCCAAATCAGAAGTATTGGATATGGGATTCAAACCCACTCAATCTCTCTCTGGTCTCAATATGTTCTACCACCTTCTCACATTGGTCTTTGGGAGTTTAAATTCACCTTAATCAAAAATGAAAGATGAATCTACTCACTCTTACCCTTAATATTCTTCCATATGACCAAACAGGATTCCAGATCTCCTGGTGTTTTATCCAAACAGTATTAATTCTCATCAGCCTGCATCTACATCCTAATTGTAAGGCAGATCAAGTTTCCATAAATAGTCCATCAATATTTCCAACTCCATATACTCTTACATTTGATACTCTTCCCACTGAGAGACGATTTCCTGTTTCCTCCCATGAAACCTTGGAGGGCTTGTTGCAATGGGACTTCCAAGGGATGGCCATACATGACAGCATATAACCTCCATGACATTCTCCTGGGAGGCTGTCCCTTGGAACTTAAGTCAGGCCAAGAGAAAGGGTACTCTTGCAGAGAGCTACTAGGAAGGGTGGTTCATAAGGACAGAAACTGGAATGGCACTCTCCGCTCAGTCCCAGCCGAGAGCCTAGCTGACAGCTAGGGCCAACTTGCCAGTACTGTAAGTGGACCATGTTAGACACGGATCTCATCCTGGCAGAACCTACCTAGCTAATGCCACATGGAGCACGGGCATGGCTTTCTCACCCAACTCTGTCTAAATTGCAGATTCATGAGTAAAACAAGTATTGCTTTGGACCACGAAGCACGATTACTAGTTTGTCAGGCAAAAAAATCTGAAACAACTTCCAACCTCTGTTTTCTTTCCAAACTCATACATTCAACTGTCTCCTACATGTTTTCTCCAATGTTCTAAAATCTGAGACTTGCTGTGATGAGCAAGTCTCATTTCTACTTTGGACATAGAAATTCCATAAAGAAATGCCTTTGACATGAGAAAAAAAAAAAGCCAGATAATCTACAAAATGACAAGTTTCCCTAAGCTCATTGGAGTCCTAAATGGATGGAGCCCTGAAGAGTTACTATGTTAGTCGTGGGACATCAAGTGTTGGAATAACTTTAGAACACAACTTAAAGCAGGAAGCTGCTTATCTCCCAGTGGCAAAGCAGAGCATCTGGCAGGAAGCTGCTTATTTCCCAGTGGCTGAGTACTAACCACATTTTTAAAAAAGGTTAAGAAGAGACTGGGTTCTTTTGTTTTGTTTTGTTTTTTGAGAAAGGGTTTCTCTGTGTAGCCCTGGCTGTCCTGAAACTCACTCTGTAGACCAGGCTGGCCTCGAACTTAGAAATCCACCTGCCTCTGCCTCCCAAGTGCTGGGATTAAAGGCATGTGTCACCACTGCCCGGCTGAGACTGGGTTCTTAAGCCCCCTCAAGGGTGTGTCCTCAGTGAATCAATTTTATTCTGCTAGACCTCACCTCCTGACATCTCCACCACCTTTCAATAGCAACAGCTTCAACGCATGGACCTTTGGGAACAATCAAACTACAGCAGGTATAGACACAAAACTCCACAGCTATCTGACTAACTCTAGTCACAGTTATTTTATGGTCCCAATCTGGTATTTCCAACATCAATATCACTTTTAAGTTTGTTCCCGTTGGTTGTCTATTTCTTGTTAATATCTGATTTATCTATTCTTCCCATGTGTACCTAACAGTTTTTATTGCATGTTAGACATTGTGTGCAGAAAAATAAAGGTTGAGGTCAATACGCTTCATTCTTGAGAGTGGACACACTTCTTTCCCCACCAGAGTCTCAGTATTGGTGTTAAAGTAATCTAGGGAAGGAACGACGTAGGTTAGGGTGCTTTGATGGTATCCTTCCTTCTGGATTCTCTGCTGGCTCTAATCCAAGTCCGTAGAGGTGGCTGTCTCATGTTCAGTGTTGGTCTGACTTTCCAAGGGTCTTTCCTGATCCTCTTTCTTGTCCAGCTCCTAGCAGCTCCTGCATACCTACACCACAGAACTTGGCTCCATTCTCTCATGTCTCCAGCACCACCTTGCTGCTGCCATGCTCTGAGTGAGGCTGATGAGGATCCAGGGATTTTCCTCCTTGCCTTGCCCACCTCAGCCTTAAGCAGATTGTATGTAGCTGGGCTACAGAGATGTGTCCTGTTCCTCTCCCCTGTGGCAGCTGAACGTTTCCTCAGAAACATGATAAGGGATGGGAGTTTGGATCGACACAATGAAATGACGTCCCCTAAAAATGGAAAACTCTGTGTAACTATAAAAGACATTTTAAAATGGATTTTTAAACTGCTTTAAAATATAATAGACTGTCTGAGATGTTTTAAAGAGTAATAATGTTTTGGGGGTTTATAGCATCTATAGAAGTAAAGTATATGTCTGCTATCATACCAAAAGTCGGAAAGAAGACACAGAAACGCACTCTTCTTGGATTCTTACACTGTATTTGAAGTGGTAGAGATTATGTCAAGGAAGACTGCATTAAGTTAAAGAGATGTATCATAAACTCGATAGCAGTTATTAAAAAGGGAAAAAGAGATATGACAAATAAACCAGCAGTGAAGACAAAGGCAAGATATTAAAAATGTCTAACTGATTCAAAAGAAGGCAGGAAATGAGAGCAAAATAGAAAATGCTGGCTGATGTAAGCAATGGTGAGGGGGAGGACACAGACCCAGTTGGGGAAGCACTGACTTAGAGGGGAACACTGACCTAGGGGGGAACTAACAAGGGGGGGGAAACCAACCACCAGTGCAAGCAATAGTGAAGGGAAGGACACTGACCTTGGGGGGAACACTGACCTAGGGGGGAACTAACAAGGGAGGAACCAACCACCAGTGCAAGCAATAGTGAAGGGAAGGACACTGACCTTGGGGGGGGGGTACACAGACCTAGGAGGAAACACTGACCTGGGAGACATCAACCTGGGGGACACTGACCTGGGGGAGGACACCGACCTTGGGGGGGACACTGTCCACCAGAATAAGTATTAGTGAAGGGGGGGACACTAACCTGGAGAAGGACACCTACCTGGGGGAGGAAACTGACTACCAGTGCCATGACTTCTGGACCTGTTTGTGCTCAGATGAGCGTAGCCTTCTTCCAGAGCCTCAGCTGCTGTGATGTGCATCCAGTTTTCTGCCAACTACTTCTAAAGGGTCAAGGC
Organism: Uromys caudimaculatus; assembly: GCA_028551405.1. Lineage (NCBI taxonomy): Eukaryota > Metazoa > Chordata > Mammalia > Rodentia > Muridae > Uromys > Uromys caudimaculatus. Next base: position 46,259,912 of record CM052710.1, read on the forward strand.
CATCAGTGGGGGAAAATAGATCTCCTGTCTTTATTCCTTATCTCCCAGATCATTTTAAGCGCCAAAGAGTCTTTAAAAAAGGTTAGTGATCGCATCAAACGCTATCTGGAGATAAAACTACCTAACAAGTGGAATATCACTCAGAAGTCATGGAGCCCATGTTCTCCTCCTTCAGACCCAGCACTCAGAGCCCTGTGTGCTTGCTCTCAGTCTGAAAGGTAATCATGTGTGTGTGTGTGTGTGTGTGTGTGTGTGTGTGTGTGTGTGAGAGAGAGAGAGAGAGAGAGAGAGAGAGAGAGAGAGAGAGAGAGAGAGAGAGAAACATGAAGTTTTGAGGGAGATGGAGACTAGGATGAGTGAGGGGGGTGAATCTGATCACTTATATATATGTCAGATATTTATATAATGTCATAAGACATATACAACCTGAGTTCTGTATGAATGTCTTGAGTGAAAGAATAAAAAAAGGAAAAAATTTCCAGCTTATTTTATGAGGCCAATATTACTCTGATATATATATGTACATATATATATATATTCAAAATTTTTCAAAAAAAATAAATAAAAATAAAAATTTTTAAAAGATAAAATCAAGTGTTTTTATAATAAAACAAGAGAAAAGTAGCTAGCATAGTCATGTTGTTAAATAAGTATATTTAAACCAGTGATAAACAATTAAATACAAATGGCTTCAACTACTGCTTAAAATAGAAATGCTATATTTTATTAATAAAAGGCAAGACCCATCTCTATACCATTTTCAAAGTACTCTTTATATATAAAATCATCAATAAATGAAAATGGAAAGAACAGAAGATACATAACTTGAAAACCAATGTAAAGAAAGTAGGAGTGGATGTGTCAATGCCAAACCAAGTAAGCCTCTGAACAAAGCATATTGTCACAAGACGTAGCTCAGCAGGCGGCATAGCAAGCCTTTGTGTGTGCACACTTAACAGTGGAGCCCCAACATGCGTAACGCAAGAATGGCTTAAAGTGTAAGGAGGGTTGGACAAACTCACAACTCTACACATCCCATTCTTTTAATAATCAGTATGGTGTGGACAGGAAACCAGTAAGGACATACACAACCCGAGTTGTATATGAGTGTCTTGAATGAAAGAATGAAAAAAGGAAAAAATTTCCAGGTCATTTTATGAGGCCAATATTACTCTGATACAGTTATAGGTACTACAAGGAAATCAAAGCTATAGACAATGTCCATTGTGTACCTGGAAGCAAAAATATTTACAATATTTAAAGGGTGGTACGTTACATTTTCACAACATATTTCTAAGAGAGGAATCATTCCTAGAATGGGTAAAGAATTGCTAGAACTCAATAAGAAGAAAATGGCACAACAAAAAGCAGAGATAAATCCTATCCTTTTACCAAAGAGGATATAAGTGGAAAGAAAGCACACAAAGAGATGCTAGACATCATCAGTCATAGAGAATTGCAAGTGTAAACAAATATTAAACAGTATCCTATCTTAGTTGCTCTTTTATTGCAGCAAAGAGACACCACGACCAAGGCAACTTATAGAATAAAATGTTTAATGGGTGAGGTCCATGACCATTGTGGTAGGGAGCATGGCAACAGGCAGGCAGGTATGATACTGGGGCAGTAGCTGAGAGCTTACTTACATCCTGATCTATAGCATGAAGCAGAGGGGGCTGAGAATAGCATGAGCTTTTGAAACCTCAAAGCCCACCCTCAGTGATGTGTCCCTTAGAAAGGCCACACCCCGTAATCCTTCCCAAAAGCTTCCGCCAACTGTGGACCATGTATTTAAATATATGAACCTGTGGGGGCCATGGCACATTCTATACCTACTAAAAGAGCCAAAATTAAAGCAAACAAACAACAACAACAAACTGGCAACAGTTCTATAACTATGAAGAGCAAACAGGAATGCTCATAGAGTTGAGGTGGGCAAAATGGTTCAGACACTTGGAAAAGAGCTGGGTGACTCTTACAATGTAAACCACATATTTGCCACACTCTAGAAATCCCGCTTGCAGGCATTTTAGCATGAAGAGTGAACATGTATCTGCACAAAGAAGCATCCACAAACACCTATGGCTGCCTTGTTTGTAACAGGCCCACACAGGAAGCAACCAGGATGCCTTTCAGCAGGTGAAGGGATAAACACATTGCATGCCATCCACACAATGAAATCTGACCCATGAAACCAGAGGTAAAGAGTCCACCTGTGTAGTAACATGATGTACAAAGCCTCATTCTAAGTAAAAAAAAAAAAAGGGACAGGTGACAGACTCTATTCTGCGCTATTCGTTTGATACAGTCTGGAAAAGACATGTGAGTGCCAGTCATGGCTGTGGATATAGCTGTGGGGTTCTAAAGAAAAGGGAGTGGAAGAAAGTTTTGGCAACCGATGCAAATGTTCCAGGCCCCGTTATAGAAGCAGCTGTACAACTGTACACACTTGGCAAAGATCATGGGACAAAGATTAATTTTACAACATATAATTTCATTTTCAATGAAAAACATTTTTTTTTTTTTTTTTTTTTTTTGGTTTTTCGAGACAGGGTTTCTCTGTATAGCCCTGGCTGTCCTGGAACTCACTCTGTAGACCAGGCTGGCCTCGAACTCAGAAATCTACCTGCCTCTGCCTCCCAAGTGCTGGGATTAAAGGTGTGCGCCACCACTGCCCGGCTCAATGAAAAACTTTTAATGTGTTCACCTCAAACCCAACATATCCCTTCCCCACAGGCTCCTTTCTCAATGCATAGCACTTACTTATCCAAGCTGGAGGGCCACCACACAGTCACTTTATGCCCATGTGTAGTTACTAGGCCCCACGGATTCCACCATCTGTTTTCCTTGTTCTTCTCTTGCTCCTTCTCTGTTCTCACTGCCTCATCTGACTTTCTAATGTGTCTGTCTCCAGATGACTTACAGTGGTACCCAGAGTGGACTTCCCCTGAGCACATCACTGCCTTCCTTATTCAGAGCCCTTGCTTGGTACTCAAGGCATGCTTTAGAGCTTAGCAGGTAACAAACGCCTTTATAAATAGGCACACCTGGGTTGGAAAATCCCTTTCTGTCACTGTCCCTCCCTGTGCTCTGTGTTCTAGGCACAGTGATGGCCTCTCCTGTGACACTTCCCTTACTGGGCGCTAGTCATCATGCCTGACACACCCTGGCTATTTATCTCTACAGACTCTGAGGCGACTTATTGCTCAGAGACTGGGTCCAGTCTTCCAGCTTTGCATCAGGAACCCAGCAATCGCATGTCATGTGTCTTGAAGAATGCTTACATGATGTGTTCCTTCACATGGGGACATTAACTGCCTCTGTTATTGTAGCACCTATGCATGTTGGCTTGACCTATTGTCCTTTCTACCTTTTGCCTTGTTTTGGATAATTGTGTGATCTCCTTCAATATGGAGTTAGTAGGGGCCTTAAACTATCTGACCTGTGCTGAGAGCTTGAAGATGTATGACTTCTGTTAAGCACTGGGGATGGTAAGAGAAAGGAGTAAGGGGGAGGGGGAGAGGGAGAGAGGAGGGGAGAGGGAGGGCAGGGGGAGGGGAGGGAGACAGGGGAAGGGGAGGGTAGGCAGGCAGACTGTGTTAAGTGACAAATCACCTGTTTGCACACCCGGAAGATGCTAGAATCTGCCTTCCCACCGAAGGGGAGCAGAGTGTGACTTGGAGTGTCTAATGCAGCGCCAAGCACAGGATCTGGGCTGGGTTTTACAAAGGCCTTTGCCATATTCCAGGAAGCCACACTTCTTCCACAGCTGGATCTATTAGAAAAGGTGCCATTTGCTTCCAGGCACTCAAAACCCTCAACTGGCATCTGTGGGGGCCGTGTGTGAGTGATGTGCCAGTCTCTGTCTCCTCAGGATTCACTCTTCCCAGCCAAAGAATCATCACTTTTCCTCTGTGACCAGTACTTTGTGGATAAAATCCAGACCTTTTCTACCTAGGTCTTAAATGCCACCATGACTTAGGAGCACCTGGTGACCTCGCCAACTGCTGAGCTCCGCTCACAGAGTTCTGATTTGGCAGGTCTCTGGTAGAGCCTAATAAGTTGCATTTCTAACAGTCCCCGAAGTCATGCCCAGGCTGCTGGTGCTGAAACCATAGCCTGGGGACCTGTCTCAGAATATCCATAGATCTTCCCTGTCCGTCCAAACCTTTAAGGTCAGATCACACTCCCAACAGACAGCCGCCCTCCACCTACACACCCATGTCACCAGGCTGCTTGGCCATTCATACCTCGTTGGTGGCTCCCATCGTGCAAGCTGGGGTGTGTGAGAAGTGTCTGGGCCCTGAAAGATTTGTTATTATACAGATGTTTTATAATTCTGAGACGTGAGCAAAGCAGCTTCCCTGGAAGCTGAGTGTATGGTTCAGGTACCACTGTGGCATGGATTTAAGAAAGAGAGACAGCAGAATCTCGACTACTGTTAATTTTATGAAACTGTTGGTGAGGCAGTAGAGGTTAGCCCTGACCAATAGTAATATGATGCTAACCATGTGTGTCATTTTAAATATGTTATTCTAGAAATGGAGGCATAGAGGACGGGACAGAGAAGAGGTGAGGGGAGGCCCTGAGAGAACAGGAGGGAGGGGAACTGTGGTAGGGATGTAAAAAATGATAAAACAGAATATAGTCTTCATCATTTTTATATACTTGAAAGAATGACAATGTTTAAATAATGTTAGGATAATCATAGATATTCTTTCTTATAAGAATAAAAAATTAACTTTGTATGTGCATGTGTGTCTTGTGTGGACATGTGCACTGTGTGCCGTTACCTGTAGAGGCCAGAAGACAGCACTGGATGCCCTGGAACTGTAGAATAGGTGGTTGTGAGCCACCCTGTTTGGGCACTGCCAGAGCAGTGTGCTCTCCTGACTGCCGGGCCCTTGCCTCATCCCCTGGAGATTTTCCTTTGGAACCATCTTCCTCTCAAAGGACGGACACCGCAGAGAATCTGTAAACACATCAATAATCTTTAAAAAAAATCTCAGTCACATTAACATCTTTGGCCTCTCTTGAACTTTGGATTCATCTTTTCCTGTATAATTTTGCAGCCATGCATTAGTCATTTGGAAAACATCAGTCCACTGGGTTATGCAGATCTTTCGGGTGTTGACACATTTCATTATCCGATATTATGAATTTACATTTGTTAATATCATCACAAATCTCAAATCAAATAGGTCTTTAAATATTGAGAGCTTCTGGGCTCATTACAGTGGTGAACGCATCTCCTAGCCTCTCATTTTCATCTGAAAACTTGATTTTTTAAAAATCACCCACCACCAATATTGTAAGTCGTTTCTCTTGCATTTTAATAAAAATCTGAAACATAACTGAGCTTGGTTAAGCTAGTGCCTGGATATCAGCCATTCCTTCACATGACAAATAAAGTTCCATAAGAAAGCTGATAGAAATCACACTCTCCATGATCACGTGAAAGCCTTCCCCGAAACAGCCACTGTTGCCAAAGTACTGCCCATCGGCTCTATTTCATCACATGCAATATTCTCCCTCTGTGTGTGTGTGTGTGTGTGTGTGTGTGTGTGTGTGTGTGTATGCGTGTGTGTGTGTGTGTGTGTGTGTGCGCGCGCGCGCGCGCGCTTGTGCGCGCATGTTCATGTGATCACGCATATGGAGCTAATGTTCATGTGGACACTTGTCCCTGTGCTGTGGAAGCTGGCAGTCAACAGTGGGTGTTGGTTCTTCTCACCCACTTTGTTTCATTTCCCTATTTATGTGTTTCTTCAGACAAGATTACTCACTGAAACCTGGAGCTCACCAATAAAGTTAGGCTGGCTGGCCAGCAAGTCCTGGGGACCTGCCTGTCTCTGCGTCCACACTGTTGGGACTATGAGCATGCATTGTCAGGTCTGCTTTTCACATGGCTTCTGGAGAGTAAACTCAGGTTCAGATGCTTGGGTGGCTTTTACTGGCTACACTATCTGCTCAGCCCCCAAGAGACATGTTCTAAAAAGCCAATTGCTAACGGTATGGAGAATGTCCTTTGCTTTATTTAAAACCTCCACAAGTGACACTGGTTCTTTCTTCCAGTTGGCAGTAAGAAACTCGAGGCTGCTGGTTCAGTTTGCTGCCTCTGTCCTCGTGTTCAACCGTGGCGTCAGCAGCATCAGTGTAAATATCTCATAGTGGAAAAAGCAAAATGGTGTATCACTATTTTTATGAAAATTGCTTTGGCCTTAGGGGTCCTTTGAAATATCTCTGAGACCCCCAAGAGCCCTAGATCATTTGCTCTTCTGAGTTTTGTGATCTGAAAATTGGTCCATTTGCAGGAGCTGTCCTCTCTGCCTGCAGGGTTCATCCATCTTCCTCCACTTAGAAGAATTCAGCTCTCCTTCCAGATGACGCTGAGCGATGCCCTGATGGGGCATGCTCACTGCTTCCTTCTTGGACTGAAGCTGGAGTTGTCCTTTTAGGAGCTGTGCAGGGTCCTGGTCTTCAGTGAGAAGCCAGTAGGGACAGATCAGGCAGAGACCTAAGGAGGGTTTGAACAGGTACACAGCTGTGGCTGTGTGTGTTCCTAGGTCCATAACCTGAAAGCAGAAAACAGATTCAGAAAAGCAAAAGTGTAAGGGAAAAAGGATTAAGATTGCAAACAGGAAAGAGAGGCAAAGGTCAGAGGAAAATGGTAGTGTGGAGAATTCGTTGACCAGAAGAGAAGCTGCTGAGTGTGGTCAGTAGAAACACAGTATATGAAACCAGTCAGTTCTTGAGAATGTGAATATACACTTAATCTATACAGAGAAACATGAATCAAGGGGCTGGGAGCTGCAGAATACCTAAATTCTTGTTTGTTTGTTTATTTGCATCTGGGGTGTGTGCTCGTGCAAATGCATGTGCCTGTGCACATACATGTAGAAACCAGAGAAGGATTCCAGGTTTCTTTTTTCTGTCACTCTTCAACTTGTTCTTTCAAGACAGGGTCTCTTTGTGAACCTGGAGCTTGACATTTTTCAGCTAGACCAACTGGTAGCAAGCCTTGTGTCTTCCCCTCTCCCAACCCCAGTACTGACTACAGACACCTGCATCCACATTTGGATTTGCAGTTGGGTACTGGGGATACGAAGTCAGGTAGCCATGGCTGTGCTTGCAGAGCCTGTGTTCTAATTTCCAGAGCCTTCTCCCCCTCTAAGCTCTTTGATAAAAGCACGAGGTGAGCCAAGAGAATATGGTTTGATTGAGTACCACTAAGAGTTGGCAATGAGTCACGCCGTTTCTCCACCACCTCCAGATTGTCTTGTCAGTGGGTCCCTCTCCAGAGCAATGGCATTATAATGAGAAAGAACCATTTATAAAGCCCTCCCTGCATATCAGTGGGAGACTGATGCAGTATCCCCTGCAGATATGAGAATATGTCAGAGCTCAAGTCTCTTCTATCCACCAGTGTAGCATTTTCCTAGAACATATGCACAACCCCCTTTGCACTTTAAATCGGCACTTAGACTCTCCAGTGTAACTTACATGCTATGTAAGTAATTGATACATTGTATTGTTTGGGGAATGGAGACATGGAAATGAATATATGTTCAGAAAGGCATTTTTCTGAAATGTGTTCAAGCCATGGATGCTGAACCCTCACACACAGGGTGACAACTGTGCATGAAACTAAGAATAGATGTTGTCAGCTTCTCTCCATCTTTGGGAAGGATGCAGGAAGAATTGTGGAGAGAGTAGAGCTGCACAGTAGGTAAGTGATGATGTTATGAAGGAAAGACATGTGAGCTGCCTAGAAAGGTTCACTGAGCCTAAGGAACTGAGATAGGGATTATATCTGCCCCTGATATTTGATGGAGCCAGCATGGGCTAGATAGCATATGGCCCCAGACTAAACCAGACTACATATCACATGGTTCCCAGAGCCACAATGTTTTGTCTGTTAACTCATCACCAGATCACACTCAGAAGGGAGACATGGTGTTCAGCAGAAGCTGGCCCCAAATCCAATCATTTTACTGAGCCAGAAACCAGCTTGTCTCTGTTCACGTCTCTTAGGATTTAAGTGTGTTAAAGAGGGCGTGGCTGCGACTCTGTAATTGAAAAGGGCTGTAAGCTTTCAGATACTTGTTTGTGACTTGTTCATAGATGTGACTCTGTGTTGGGGGTGATGGGAGAATCCTTGTTGACATGGTAACAAGAATCTTGGGATTACCTCCAAATATGTCAGTTTAGGACAGGGGTTAATGCTGGGGACTTAATTCAGCACCTAGACCTTGAGCTTGGGCTGATGATTAGCAAGGAAGAAAAAGGCCGGTCAGAAGCAGGGAGATATCAATTTGGGCAAACCTATGAACAGAGGTGAGAGAAATCACAAGCTTCTTAGGGGCACGGTAGCCATACTGACCTTGTATGGGTGTCCTCGGTGGATTAACGAGCAGAAATTCGATCTTTCATGCTTCTGGAGATTAGAAGTCCTAACACAAAACATCAGCAAGTTTTCTACTTCCTGGAAGACTCCGAGGGATTATCCATGCATGCCAGGGCTTCTTTTAGTTTCTGGTGTTGCCTGCACTATTCAGAGTGCCCTGACTTGAAGTTATCTGATTCCAACCCCTCCTTCTATCATTATTCTGCATAGCTTTCAGGGAGGGATATTTCTGATGATGGCATCTTACTTTGAATAAATACATCTACAAAAAATCCTTATATTTGAATAAGGTTACATTGACAGACAGAGAGCATTAAGACTTCAGTATATATTCAGTATATATATATAGATAGCAAGGGAAGGAGAGGGGAGAACGTGACTTACGTCAAGCCCCTACCACAAGCAGTTGAAGCTTATCCAAGAGGCAGTTGAACAGGCAGGATGATCACAAATCCAAGCAGGCTTCTGTCCCATGGGTGATGTTCAGCCCCAGATGTGTAGGTTCTGGTGAACAAGATTGGTAAGGCAAAGCAAGGAAACCATGGACCTTAATACACAAGGATGGGTAAGGGTGACTCCCTTGACGAAGGGGTCAAGGGAGAGATGGAATCTGCAGTGGGGCATTTCTGACCCAAATCCCTTCCTTGGGCTAACTGAATCTAATTCCCCACTCATATGGATCTCATTGTACAGATAAGACTCAGAAATCTTTACTATGAGGAAAGATCCAGGAGAGGGGTAAGCAGGGGCAGAGATGCAGGCAAAGCTGACAGCGCCCCCTAGGGGAAAAGCATCTCTTCCATAGAGTACCCTCACAGGCCAAGTCTGGCCTGGAAGGCAAGTGCAGGTTCCGTTCATTCTGGACAACTCATCCATTTTTGTCTTGATTTTCCTCTGAGATGACTCATTGGTCTGAGCACGTTTCTCCTGCATCAGGAATGAGAGCCATGAAGAAGTCTGTGGTTTAGCACCCTCTAAAGTCATTGGTGACCGTGATGGAAGTATCTGGGGGTCAACAGTAAAAGACAGGGGCGAAAATTATTCAAGCTCTTAAAAATGGGATAATAAGGTAACTTTCCTCCTCCTGGTATGAGCTCATTTAATTGTAGAGATCTTAATAAATTCAGCCTGATTAACTCCAACCTTGTGGGGGAAGGTTATTCAGTGTTGTGGAATTAATTTCAACAGAAGCCAAAAGAAGGAAAAAATCCCTTTCAGTGCATAAAAAAGAGGAGGGGTGTGTGTGTGTGTGTGTGTGTGTGTGTGTGTGTGTGTGTGTGTGTGTGTATGTGTCTGGGTCAGCCCCATCTGGGGAGCATCTATTGGTGGACAGTGAGTGCCAGGATGGCTTCTGAAGCCAGACCATAGCCTTGTCAAACCTGCTGGAACCCCAGGCACTGCCTCCTGATCTCTGACTTGGTTTATACACACCTCACAAAAGAGATGTGAATCCCCCCAGGTCTGTAGAATGATCCTGAACCCCTGTTCTGTCTCAACCCACCTATTCCCAACTCAACCCCAGTGCTGCTTTGCCCCTGAGTGGCTTCAGGTCCCTGTTACTACAGTGCTCTGGAGTTCTTTATTTACCAGTTATTTGAACTTGGAAACATTCACCCTTTGAACTTTGGTTTGTAATCCTCACTGGGAGGATGAAGTACTTGCAGAGTGGTCATCCTTACCTAAGGAACAGGAAGGCTTGGGGCTGAGTGTCTGTTTGGTGTGTGTGTGTGTGTGTGTGTGTGTGTGTGTGTGTGTGTGTGTGTGTGTGTGTGTGTGTGTTTTGGGCGGTTGTTATTGTTTTGTTTGGTTGGCTTTTCCCCATGGCTTCAATGCTATATAGTTAACATATACCATCTGGATTTTTCCATGTCAGACCGCTCAGGTTACCTGTTGAGTCCTAATGCTGACCTTGACCTACAGGTCATCCCGAGTAATCAGAAAAAGGAGCACATGACCTAGAGCCTTTCTTTTTAAAGTAGGGTTCAAGGGAATTGAGGTTACTGGTTCATGTTCAAAGGGTAATGAATTACACCCACACCCAGGGCCAATATGGCTTCTACTACATTTGAGCATTTAAAATATGCATTAATTAAACAATCTCTGCTTCTCTGCCCAGGTTCAGGGTTTACTTGTAAGGAAGCATCAGAGAGCAGGACTCTGACAAGGGACAGAAAAGAAGGACAGAGGACATGCCTCCTCTCCCTTCCAGGCAGAGCATTGGTGCTGTGGGCACCTCCCAGTGTAGCGGGACTAAGCCGGTGCTGAGTTTAGGGACCCAGTGAGTGAGTTCACTACAGGGTTAGTTAATGGTGTCACCTTGGTGGAGATCAAACAGGACCATGTGCTGTTCTCCAGCCTGTGTCCAGCTGAGCATCTCAGCTCCTTTCCTTGCTGAGCCCCACAGCCCTGACTTATCCACTTTCTGCAGCTGATAGGCCATCAGGCGTAAAAGCCACACCTCCCACCTGACTCAGAACTCCCTTTCCCTCCTGCTGGGTGAAGTCTGTGCCCTGGTTGGCATGGGAGGGCAGGGCAGGAGGAGCTCTGGGTCCTTTCTTTTCAGCAATGAGTCTGTCTCTGAGACCCGCTCTTCCCTCTGCTGACAGATTCCAGATCCCCATCCTGCAGTCCCAGTGCCAAGGATACCTCTCTCCCACAGCACAATGCCAGATCAACACAACTCCAGAGATTAAACAGAAGACAGAACAGCACAGAGAAGAAGGCATGCTGGGAACTGGGCAGAATCCAAGCCCACAGGACCCTCTGAGGCCTCACCGCATTCAACTCCTCCTTTCTGACTACTCCATCTCCCCTCTCCTTTCTCTAACCTTGGCTACCTATAAAACTTCAGAACTGCCACCCATGGCTATTGCACCATGCTCTGTGCAATGGGTGGTGGTGTCAGACCGACAGAATCTAGGATCACCTGGGAGATAGACCTCTGTCAGCCTGTGGGGGATTATCTTGATTACATTAATGAGGTAGGAAGACCTTCCCTCTGTGGGTGGCACTGTGGCTGGATTCTTGACAGTACGAGTGGGGAAAGAAGCCAAGCAGTAGAAGCATTCATTGTTCTCATTCTCGACTGCAGTGTGGCCAGCTGCTCCAAGCTCCTGCTGTCTTGACTTCGCTGCTATGACGGACTGTTAGCTAAAATTAACTTTTCCTTCTGTGGGTTGCTGTTGTCAGGGTATTTTCTCACAGCAACAGGAGAAGACACTAAGACACCCTGGCAATGACATCAGGCCAGAGGGGGAGTAGAGACCGAAAGCTGAGCCCCATTAAAACCCCCAAAAGCTTCCTTTACTCTTTGAATCCTAAAGGGGGCGCCGTCCTGTAATTTACACCACAGTGACCATGGGCCAAGAGATCTCCCTTTACCTAACCCAACATGTTGATCTTACCCACTTTTCTGTGGTGCCTCAAGTCCATCTTCACACAGCTGAGTAGCCTTTCTGAAGGTGCCAATAGGACACTGTCACTTTGCTGCCTGAAGTCCTTCTCTTTCAGGAGCTTCTCATTGTCTTCAGCAGAGTCTAAGTCTCCAGGATGGCCCTGCCTGGCTTATAAGCTTTCTCAACCCTCCTCTCTTAGTTGAGGTGAACTTCTGGCCTCTCCTCCTATGCCCCTTTCCCAGGAGGCCTTGGCGCCACAAAGTCAAAGTGGATTTTTAAGAATCATCAGGGGCTGGAGAGATGGCTCAGTGGTTAAGAGTGCTGACTGCTCTTCTAAAGGTCCTGAGTTTAATTCTCAGCAACCACATGGTGGCTCACAACCATCTATAATGAGATAAGTAATAATGTCTATAATAATCTTTTGGCCTACAGGCATACATGAAGCCAGAGTGTTGTATACATAATAAATAAATAAATCTTTTTTAAAAAATCATCAAAGGTCAACATTATTATTGTCTTAACTAAAGACTTTAACCTTTTGGTAATAGTAGAATTAATTGATCTATGAAATTGAATAAAAGAGAAAAGATCAGAATGACTTATATTCAATAAAGGTGGATATTGTCTGGTGAAGCCATTGGAGTCACATGTGACTTTGTGCGGATATACCTGGGCTGTGATTATATATATTTGTGTGTATATACATATATCTCCATGGAAAATAATTCCAAACTTTGAAGTCCACAGCTGCAAGTGTTTCTGCTGCCCAGCCAGGCTAAGAATCACAGCTTTCATTTCAGGAATTTTCAGAAGCTCAGAGTGTTGACTGAAGTCACTGTTTAGGACCCGAAGGCCTACTGCTGTTCTCCTTGAGCTCTTTGTGAGCATTACAATGGGTATGTGTGGCTATGGCCACAATGTCCCTGAGGATTCACCTCCCTAGAACCACTGCTTAGCACACTCCCCACCTCTATGCACTTAGCTCCTGATTGTGTATGGGTGGATAGCCCATGGCCCAGATGCCTACTGGCTGTGGGTGTCTTATGTAAACTGTAGAGCCACTGCCTTCCAACACTTGGTTGACTCTCAGATGGTTGTGAGAGAAGCTGCCAGATCTCGCTGTACCAACTGAGAGACTCTTGTGGGATCTATTCTTGGCAGGTGCTGAGGACTTGGCTTTCCCACCCCCCATAGCCTGTGGCCAAGAGGAAGTGTTGGGGAGCCAACCTGATGTATACCTTGCTTCTGATCCAGGCCCACGGGCTCCCCAAGAACAGTGCTTAGCTGACTTTCATAAACAAGGACATTCATCTTTGTCAGCCCTAATGAACCGCATTTGTCAGACAGGAACCAGGGAGCAGCTGTGTTGGAGGGAGACAAATCACTTAATCCACGGCTCCTGATGTGGCAGCCCCTGGTGCGCTGGAGATCATGGCATTTAAGCATGGGGGAGCCTGGAGGATACATGCATCGAAAGAGCTGGCTGCCCTCAGTGTTCCTGCCAGGAGGGCCTGTGAGGGCTGGCAAACCCAGTGTGTGCATTGGCTGGTGCTTCTTTCCCTCACACTGCACCTGCTTCTGGGTCATGCATCCTGCAGACACCTGGACAGGAAGGGAGACACAGAGCTGGCAGCCCCTCATCCCAGCATGGCACAGGCTCAGGAAAAATAACTGTGATCTGAATTTTGCCTTCTAGTCCCACCAACTTGCTTCCTTTCAAGAGTATTTAGAAAAGGCTATCGAATTCTAAGGACAAAAACCCATCTCGAATGAGCTTAGGCAGAGGGAGACGCGCAGCTCAGCAGCTGTGCAGCCATCATAACCAGGGCACAGCTGGGCTTCCTGAAGAAGCCCATCCGAGACCGATGACAGGATGTGGATGCCTCTGCCACCTCTTTTTCCTGTGCTGCTTCCTGCAGCACATCTTCCTCCATCTGCAGAAATGGGGCCATTGGTGGCTCTTGAATTTAGGATTCCACCGTGAAAAGGTGGATAGAGATGTCTGTGACGTGAGTGGGGAGCTGGAGTGGGGAGAAGGGGGGGCCGGAGGGAAGAAGGATGCTCCTAGGAGGTGGGCATTAAAGCCTCTCAGATAAGTTCCCAAGATCCTCATCTAAGCCATTAAAGGTTATCTGAAGAGTTCCCATAGGGCACACATGGCTGGCACAAGGGAGGCGCCATCTCAGGGAGACGTGGGCGTCAGCAGAGACGATAGCTCCCGCCACTCTGATGGTTTTTATCCTTACTTACCCCCAAATCACCTCGAATCCAGCTTTTCCTCCCCCGGAAACACTTTCATGTCCAGAGAGAGCAAGCCAGTCATTCTTCTTCAGACACTTGGAGTGCGATCGGGCAGGAAGGTGGGCTTTTAGGATGCTGCTCTGTGCCCATACAACTTTCAGGACAGCGTGTGACATCCAGAGGTGACACAGGCCAAATGCTATGCTTTCAGATAGCTCAGCTTTGTTGGTTTTTACAGTCCTGGGTCTTAGTGGACTTTACATACTTGCTAAGCAGCTGTGCCTCTGAGACAGCCAGGCTCAGATACACCTCACACAAGCGTCACCCTGCTTTTGAATGGCGGCACTGCCCGGCAGGCAAAGGTCTTTTATACCCATTCTCTCAGCAGCATGTAAACCTTTTTGATCATGAACCTCAGTAAAAATATATCTGATTAAAAGAAAACAATTTTATACTGTGACACAAATGTATTATAAAACATGAATGTATTTATAAAATCAAATTTCAGAAAGTATACCTATATTATATGAGCCATGGCTTAACACCTTTTATTATTGTTTTTTACTTTTCTATTCTATTTTTTATAATGTCATGTTCTTCATGGATTGCAGATGAGAGACTGACTCTACATTTTGCTAGCATACATAGCTCAAATAGTCTTCCCATAATATCACATTGAACAGTCCTCTTTATGCCAAGAGCTCCACGTACAGTGTCCCTTCTGAACGCCACGATTTCGTCTTAGCTTTTTAAATGTGTCTTATTTAATCTTCTGTTGCTTATTTAATCTTCCATTAGTATTTGTAATGGAACTGAGGGCCAGTGACTGAGAACAGACAGTAGCAAAATTGTGAGTAAAATGAGTAACAAAATCCAGGAAACTCTACAAGACTCGAGGCATCCCCAAGTATAACTCCATGCTGAGAGAGGTTAGAGGTAATCCAGGAACCTTTTCTGATACCATCCTCTTAAGTCTGGACTGGTATCAGCAACGGCTCAACTGGCAAAAAAGATGAAAGTGGCACTTTGGGATGACTGGGACTAGCTCAGAAGTCTGTAGCATCTGCCTTGTATCTCAGATTATCTCCGTGGGTATCCTGGACCACCAGGTAAGAAACCCAATGACCCCGAGACACCATTCTAAAGAGCCAGGTATAACTTCTGTGGCCAACAGGAGGCATCCAGTCTTCTAGCCATGGCCAAGATCCAGACATACGAGCAAAGAAATCTTGGCCACACTGGACTTGCTCATATGGAATAGGAGAACTGCCCTGCCTGGTTGGGCCCTAGACCTGTGCCTGTGCCTATGCCTATCCCTATGCCTATGCCTATGCCTATCCCTATCCCTATCCCTATCCCTATCCCTATCCCTATCCCTATCCCTATGCCTATGCCTATGCCTATCCCTATGCCTATGCCTATGCCTATGCCTATGCCTATGCCTAT
>CM052710.1:46275897-46331975 GCA_028551405.1 Uromys caudimaculatus
CTATCCCTATCCCTATCCCTATCCCTATCCCTATGCCTATGCCTATGCCTATCCCTATCCCTATGCCTATCCCTATCCCTATGCCTATGCCTATGCCTATGCCTATGCCTATCCCTATGCCTATCCCTATCCCTATGCCTATCCCTATGCCTATGCCTATCCCTATCCCTATCCCTATCCCTATGCCTATGCCTATGCCTATGCCTATGCCTATGCCTATCCCTATCCCTATGCCTATGCCTATGCCTATGCTTATGCCTATGCCTATGCCTATGCCTATCCCTATCCCTATCCCTATGCCTGTCCCTATCCCTATGCCTATCCCTATGCCTATCCCTATGCCTATGCCTATGCCTATGCCTATGCCTATGCCTATGCCTATGCCTATGCCTATGCCTATCCCTATCCCTATGCCTGTCCCTTTATATCCTTCATTGAGATGTGCTGAGTTACCTGCCTCTCACAGTCCACTGCGTCTCAGGTATTTTCTCTGTGACTAGAGTGTCTGCACATGGCTTTCAGAGCTACAGGCCACCTCTTATATCAGAAGAAGTCTCAGGAGCTTCTTCCCATCCCCATTGCTACTCCAAATGAGTCTTCAAGTCTGTGGTTCAGTGTGTCACAGAGTTTGTCCTGCTGGTGCCTCAGGCCCTAGGGTGGCAGTGTTTACGTAAGGGAACCTTTAAGAGGTAGGGCCTAGTGGAAAGGGACTTGGTCAGTGGTGGTTCTATCTTTGGAAGTGATTAGTGTAGTTTTCAGAATACCCTTGGGTATAAAGAAAGTTCAAAAGAAGCCAGTCTGGAGGCGGGACTGAAAGGATGGTTAAGTGGTCAAGGCACATTATGCTCTTGCAGAGGACTTGAGTTCAATCTTCAGCAACTTTGTTGGGTTTCTGCCTCTAACTCCAGCTTGGGGGAACCCAGTGCCTCTGGCCTCTGTGAACATCTGCACTCACATGTTCACTCACCCCATACAGATCCACATACATGTGATTCAAATTAATAATAAGATAAATCTTTTAAAAATATTTAAAAAGCAAGCTTGGCCCCCGAATCTCTCATTTCACTTCAGTCCTTGTGTGAACACTCTTCTGTGCACACTCCTGCTGCCGTCCTGCTATTATCCAGGCTCCTCCAAGAACCACACAAATGTTGGTGCCATTCTCTTGAATCTCTAGACTTGAGAGCTAAACAAACCTCTTCTCTTTATAAAGTACCCTGCCTTGGGTATTTTGTTATGACAACACAAAATTAACCAGTAAAAGCCAATCATGGCACACACCTGAAGTCCCAGCTCCTTAAGACAGAGATAAGAAGATCACTCGACCTCATGAATGCAAGACAAACTCAGTCAACATAGTAAAACCTCAACTCAAAAACAAAGACAATCAGACAAAAGCCAGACTAGAACACTTACTGAATGAATTCTGTTAATAATATGTTAAAGTCAGTCCCCAAATAATACATTAAAGCCAGTCCCCACATGCTCCTCTCCTACTCCATTGCCTGGGTTGCATGAGTTCAGAACTTGAATACTCTGTGTCCTAGAAGATACACTTAGAAGGGCTTTGGGGGTCTTCTCTAACCCCATGTCATCCATGTTAATCTGCCCTGCTGGCCACTGGCTTCCTATGGCTCTCTCTCAATGGCTACAAATCTGATGGAGAGTGCCAACTAAGGGTGGATGGTTTAGGCGTGGAAATGGGCATGAATAATAGAAAAGCATTGCTTTCCATGTCTACCCAAGTCTGGGGACGCCCAGTTGGGGGGGGGCAGCTCTGCAAGTGGGACATTCTTCTTCTTCTTCTTCTTCTTCTTCTTCTTCTTCTTCTTCTTCTTCTTCTTCTTCTTCTTCTTCTTCTTCTTCTCTTCTTCTTGCTTCTTTTATTAATTGACTTCATGTTTAATAATTGAAGGTATCATGCCCCCTTCTGCTTCACAGATGAAAGTATGAAACCTATAAAATATTAGCAATAGATCACGTATCTCAAGCCACTTCATCTAACTTCTGGTTTAAGGAAACATAGAAAAGTAGTTAAGTGTTTTCAAAATATCTGATGAACTTATCAGGAGATCTGTAAGAAAAATTGGTGTGATCATTACAAAAAGTGAGCACTTAAAAGAAAAAAGTAGAAAGAGGTATGCGAGCCACTATTGGACATATGTTTTTGGACAGTTTGGAGAATAAATACTGGGTAAATGATATTAGCTATGTATGGTTGGTTACTTGTCTAAGCTGTGTAACACTATAATGGCGGTCATGTGAGAGTTCTTGGAGATCACACTTAAATATTTAGAGGTGAAATGTCACTCTAATTACCACCGCTTATTTAAAAATTATTCATTTCTTCTTATACTTACATACCTACATTTATACAGATAGCACACACACACATGCACATACACACATACATACATGCATATGTGTGTATGTATGTGTGTGGTGTAGTGGGGGGAGTGTCCATTTTGATCAGAAAAAGAATATATAAGTGTCCATTGTATTTTTGAATTAATTAATTCTTATTCACTTTACATTCTGCTCAGTGCCCCCCTCTTGGTCACCTGCCCCCACATGCTTCCTCCATCCCCATTCCCTCTACTCTGAGCAGGTGACGTCCCCCTGGACATCCCCAGAACACTCGTCTTGAAAGGATGTTTTGTAGCACAAGGGCTCAGCACTACACAGGGAAGGAAAGAGATGGCCGCAAACAACACACAGACTCAGTACCACACAGAGATGCTGGTGACAGCACAGGGGCTCAGCACCACAGAGGGAAGAAGAAGAGAGGCCCATGAACTCCTCCCCAGGAGATTGTGCTGTGGGGTGATGTGGAAGGACAGGGAGATGCAAGTGGGGGAGGAGGTGTGTGACTGTTTGTTAATATTTACCCACATTAATAAGATGTTGAGCAACAGACTCCCCATAAAAGCCACAGTTAAAATTAGTAAGCTGCTTGCCCTGTTCTAACAATATGGAATAATTAATTTCCACACTTGGGTTTTTTTCTCCTATAAACAGTAATTAAAGAGAAATATTATATAGCTGCACCTGTTTTTCACTTCAGCTTTCCACAGTGAGTAAACCCAATCTTTTATGGATGAGAGGAGACACGTGCCGGGAAACCTGTAGGAAGATCAACCTTTCCTTGAGACGTGTAAGAAATCTCAACGTATTAAGCCATATGGATGCCGTGCTGGGAGTGGGCTGTTCCCACAGGGGAATGAGACCTCATGCTCCACTGACTTTCAACTCCCCAGAAGGTTTCTGGGCTATTAGGGGAGAGAGAGTGTTCTTCTAGGAGCAAGAAGACCCCTGTGAGTCCATTACTCAGAGGATGAGCTAACCTCTACACTATCTCTGGTTCTCTGACTGGAATGGATTCCCTCTCTCCAAATAAGGGAGTCAGAAGTGGCCCAGAGAAAGCCAGAGGCAGCTGAAGTTCAGAGGTTCTCAATACTCTGGCAGATGTTAGCTATTCCCAGCTGCTTAGCCCGCCTCAGACGATCAAGGGGAAGCTGGAGCCAGAAGAGGTAGAGCTAATCTTTGCGCTGCGCTGTACAGTGGACTCTTTACAGCTTCCCACAATCACTATGCAAAGCTCTTCAGCTTTCTAGCTAAATCCCAGCAGGCACTGGGCCACATCTGCCTCATGGAAATTCGGATGCCTGCCCAAGGTACCTGATGGATCCATGCAGTCCAGGCACTTGGGACACGTAGATGCCCTGTTAAGGTGTGCGTAGTTTATGTTTCCAATCCCATTTGGCTTTGTGTTAACAGCAGCCTGCCTGTTGGCCTGTTCAGTCCTTGAACCCTAGTCGGTTTTATTTCTGGAAAAGGGACCCTGCATCAAAATAACATGGGTGGCCTTTGGTTTTTCTCTCTGGCCTGAACAAAGCTGTAATTGGAGGCCATGGGCCCTGAGCAAGGACTTGGGGTACAATTCAGAGGTATAGACATATGCCTTGTTTCTCCAGTTTTAACAGACACAACTTGGGCTGTGGAGTAAACACATATCATCCTCGGCGACTATGCAGAGCCTGTCACAATGCCAGAGCACGAGACTCAATTCCTTGTAGTGGTTTGAGGATTTAATACCTGGGTATCTGAGTGATAGATAGGTTGACACCAAGGAGGAGACTGTCACCCACAGATGAGAGCCATGGGGAACTTTTCTACTGGGTGGGAGCGATCTTGACCCTTTGATGTTTACCGTGCTCACTCTTCTATACCTGCCTCTTAGGTGATCAGGAGGTTGGGGGAACCTCCCAGAGGTGCCTCAAAATATTTTTTCTTTCTTCTGTGTTTCTCTCTCTCTCTCTCTCTCTCTCTCTCTCTCTCTCTCTCTCTCTCTCTCTTTCTCTCTTCCTTGAGATAGGGATTCTTTGTGTAGTGTTGGCTCCTGGAACTCACTCTGTAGACTTGGGGTGCTGACTTTTATTCAGAGATCCACCTGCCTCTACCTCCCAAGTGCTGGGATTAAAGGCGTGCCACCACCACTGACCTAAATTTTTACTATTTCAAAGTGCCTTTCCCCATATGTTCTCTCCATTGCTGTCTATCTGTCTTGTCCAATTCCTGGGATTTCATTCCAAGACACAAAAGAGAGGAGGTAGCTAGTCCACTGCAGGGTTTATGGCTCATGAAATTGGATGAAAGTTGAAGGAGAAGAGTCTCAGGTCCCTCGAGTTCTGAGCGTTCCACATAAAATTACCTGCTTTAAATATTTTCTTCTTGTTGTAAGCCTGTCATCTCACTGTCATCTCAAATCTGGGAAGCCACAGTTGTCACATGACCTCAGTACATTAGTTCTGTTCCATTTTTTCCTCCCTATAATGCTTATTCCTTGTGGTTGGCAGAATCACATGACCCCTGTCTTGATTCACTTTCTATTGCTAAAACGAAATACCCGAAGCTTCCTGACTGTCAGGCTGGCTTCACGTTCCTGATGCCATGTCTTCCTGCCATGATGGATTCTTCTCGGGCTGTAATTTAAAATCAACCCCTTTCTTCTCTAAGTTGCTTTTGGTCATGGTCATTTTAATATAGCAACAGTAAAGTAACCAATGCATACACCAAGGGGACATTCTAAAGAAAATAGATTTAGTTGACCTCACAGTTTCAGAGGTGATGATGTTCGAGAACAAGATGTCAGCATCTGCTCAGTGTCAGGTGAGAACTTCAGGGCAGAAGGACAACAGCTTCGAAGAGAAAAGTAGAAAAAGAAACATGGTACTGCAAGGTTCCCAGCTTGGTTTTAATAGCTCATGTTTGCAGTGTCCAGTCCAATCCCAAGAGATCAAAAACTCATTAAAGCATCAATCCCATGTAACCAGGGACCTCTTGATGGTCCCTCCACCTCTCAGGACCTTTATATCAGCAATATCTTTAGCAGGGACAAACCATCATAATCTTCAGAACCTATATGCAAACTAGTATGTGGCAAAGGGAATTAAGGATGCTTATCAACTAACCTGGGAATAGTGAGGTGGCTCTGAATTATTTGGGTGGTACTTAAAGGCAGGAGAGGTGGCCAAAAGGTGGCCTTCTTCTTTGAGGAAGACTCGGCCATGATGCTGCCTGGGAAGATGGAACAAGGGCACAAGGCAGGGAGTGCAAACATCTCTGGGAGACAAAACAGACAAAACCAAGGAAACAGACTCTTCTCCAGTTACTCCAAAGGAACACATTTCTACGAATGCTTTGATTTTAGCCTAGTAAAGCCTTGATCTGTTCACATGTGTAATGAGCTTCATTGTGAGTTGAGACAGCACCAGCAGAAAGCTCATCCTCCTCTCCAACATGCCCTTCCCACCCACCCCTTCACTACCACAGTGACCCCCACTACATCAATCAGAATTACACATTTCTTTGCTTAGGTCACTATCTAAATCAGAACATGTCCTTAGTCATCCTCCTTTAATCTAAGGAGGGAAACTCCTGGTCATGGACAAAAAGTTCCTCTTCAGCCCTGTGAGTCCAACACCTCCTTTATAACACATGTATTCTACGACCTGGAGTGCACTGAATGCACATCTGTGGGACTCACTGAAGCAAGTTAGAAGGATTATGCCCATGAGGTCTCCCCTGCAACTTTCTTCTTCCACCAGGCATCCAAGTTGGCTATCTCATTTCATTATTACCAGAGGAAAGGCAGTGACTATGTCCTTGTTTGAGTCTCACAGAGTGAGTGACACTGAAATTTGTCCCCAGTTGATGGCACTTTTTGGGGTAGGAGAGGTTATGGAATCTTTAGAAGGTAGAACTTGGCTAGAGGAAGGATGCCTTTAGGGGTATGATTTCAAGTTTACAGCCTGACTCTACTTTCGACTTGTTTCCTGAACCCAGCTTCCTGTGTGTAGACAAAATGTGATCTCACTGCTCCCTGACTGTCAGGTTGGCTTCATAATGCCATATCTTCCTGCCACGATGGACTATAAATCAACCCCTTTCTTCTATAAGTTGCTTTTAGCCATGGTATTTTAGCATAGTAATGAGAAAGTAACCAACACGGGCACTAAGGACAGCTACGGTACTCACCAGACCTTTCTCCTTGCTAGGCTTTCCAGCACTCGTGAAGGAACTAGCGGCCCACATGTCCAGTGCTTAGAATATGAAAAGGTCTCAGGAAGGGGTATCAGGCTGTCCGGCATGGTTGCTAATGTTTTCAGAGCATGTCATTGTTTCCAGAGCATGTTGCTAGCCTTCAAGACTATGACTCAGTTAAGAGAATCTGTATGCAAATCAAGCCCAACAGCCTCATTTTCTCCCTGTGGAGCCCATGGGTGACATGGCTCCTCTGTGTTGTCTTTGGCAACTATTCAGAGTGTTTGGGATGGGTATAACTTACACTCAAGATGGATCTGGGGCTTGTCAATTGTACTCCAAGGAAGCAAGGAAAGTCAGAAGGAAAACTGGGATAGATAGATTGTGGGTCATATTGGGTGGATAGACACCTTAGCAGAAAGAGGTATGAGTCATTTTACAGTGATGACTGGAGTCCACAACCAAGGAAAGAAGTTTGAATAGAAAAATGAAAGGCACTTATACGACTTTGGAAACCATGATGGTGAGATGGAACAGGAGTCCTTGGGGATGACTCTGAGGACTCCTGTGGAATACAAGCCTTCATTTTGAGAATAAGTCCTACCTTGTGCACACTCTGCTGGTGGACAGTATGATACTTCAGTCTACTGAGTGAAATGCTGGCACAATATCAGAGTCTTCACAGGACTGATCAATGCACCTGACCACTCGATGACTAGTCTTGAATCTGATTTTTACTGGCCTATCTACCTCTGATCACAGATAGACACATTTGGATTTTTCTCCCTTCATTGTAAGCACTCGGGGAGAGCATTTTGGAAAACCATACTCTAAAACTCAGATAAGTCATCTTTTAATCAAGCCATAGCTTTTTTAGGGATTTCACCTAAGAATACCATCAGCATGTAGACCAAGACTTTACATAAAGCTGTCCTTCACTGCTTAACTCAGCAGGCGCCAAGAATCAAGACCTGTGTTCAGTGTTCCACGGCTTGGAAGCTGCTACAGTATTGTAATAGGCAAAAATCTAGGACAAGCTGAACATCCCTGTATTAACCCATAAAAAAAGACTAAGATCACAGGCCTCACTGACCATAGACTGGAGGAACAAGCAGGAGAATGACAAGAATTGGAACTTAGTAGTCCAGAGACCCATGGGACAAAACAGGAACAAGTGAAAGTTGGGAGATCTTGACTGTGGTGAACTTGTTGGATCTCACTTTAGCCATTATGTACCACTTAAGGCTGAGGAGTAGGGGTTGAGAGGAGGATGGTGCAAAGTTCACAGTCTAAGGCAGTGGTTCTCAACCTTCCTAATGTGTCCACACTTTAATACAGTTCCTCATGTTGTGGTGACCCCAAGCATAAAATTATTTTGTTGCTATACCATAACTGTAATTTTGCTATTGTTAGGAATTATAATGTAAATATCTGATATGCCTGATATCTGATATGCAACCCCAAAGGGGTCACAACACACAGATTGAGAACTACTGGTCTAAGGCATGGAGTCACTGAGAGAGTGAGACCTAATTAAGAGACTAGGGTGACCTCCATCCAAACATTATTATAAAATATAAAGGTCTTCTCAAAACACTTCTGTTTACTCCCAAACATCACATTTGGCTGCCTATAAGAAACACACACAGGAGATACTAAAAGGTAAAACAGCAGCACAACTTAAAGCAATAGGAAGCATCAGAACCAGATTCAGATGTGGTAGGAGTTTTAAAATAAATAGGTCAATGGTTCTATGAATAACTATGATTAGTATGTATGGAGTGTAACAGCTACAGTAGACCCTATTCAAGAACATATGGAAAAGGTCCTTTGGACAAAAAGGGCCTTCACTAGACTAAAAACTCTAAGAGAAATGACTATTTTGATGCTCCTCTTACTAAATAGAACAGGGCTGGCAAAGGAGCTCTGATGTGAAAATATTTTAATAGAAACTTCCAAACCTGAAAGAGCCAAGAGAAACAGTAGATATAATGATGAAGATGAAGGAAAAAAATACCCACGGGGGGGGGGGGATGTGAACAACTACGGAGTATATGCTCTAAGTGTAATGGAGACACGAAGGAAGAAAGGAAAAGGAGGCAGAAGAAATCTTCTAAATCGTGTCACTGAGAATTTCTTCCAGATTAATGCTAAAACCATGTACTCACAGAGCCCAGAAAACACCAAGCAGGAGAAGTAACAAAATATACAGCAGGTGCCTTGTTTTTGAGCTATGGAAAATCAAATACAAAGAAAAACTAGCAAAAAGCTAGAAGACAAAAACACATTACTAAAAACAATGTCATCTGACTTCTCTTTAGAAATTGTACTTGAAAGAAGAGAATGGAGAGACATTATTTAAAGTGTTGAGTGGAAAAGAAATCCACAAACTTAGAATTCTGTTCTGGGAAATCATCCTCTACAAGGGACAGGAAATAAAGACTCTCAAATGAACAAAAGTGACAAATGTCCAAAGCTCAGATCCACATCAAGACGGAGGGTTGGGGAATGAGTAAGTGTGTTGGTTAGTTTTGTGTGTCAACTTGACACAAGCTAAAGTTATCACAGAGAAAGGAGTTTCAGTTGAGAAAATGCCTCCATGAGATCCAGAGGTAAGGCATTTTCTCAATTAGTGATCAAGGGGGGAGGGCCTCTTGTGAGTGGTACCATCTGTGGGCTGGTAGTCTTGGGGTCTATAAGAAAGCAGGCTGAGCAAGCCAGGAGAAGCAAGCCAGTAAGCAGCATTCCTCCATGGCCTCTGCATCAGCTCCTGATCCCTGACCTGCTTGTGTTCCAGTCCTGACTTCCTTTTGTGATGAACAGCAGCATGGAAGTGTAAGCCGAATAAACCCTTTCCTCCCCAACTTGCATCTTGGTCATGATGTTTGTGCAGGAATAGAAACCCTGACTAAGACAATAAGTAAATACAAAATAGAAACTCTTATTCTCATTTGTAGTTTATCTAATAGGCAGCAGTTATCTCAAAATAGCAGAAACATTCATATATATTAAAATATATAGATATATATGATTATGTACACATATAATAAAAATATGGCAATGATGACATAAATAATAAGCTGGAGAAATCTGGAACATCTTGTTGTTTTCAGGCACCAGCACTACCTATGATGTTGTGTAGCGCTGTCTGAGAGTGCACAGATTATGTACACATATAATAAAAATATGGCAATGATGACATAAATAATAAGCTGGAGAAATCTGGAACATCTTGTTGTTTTCAGGCACCAGCACTACCTATGATGTTGTGTAGCGCTGTCTGAGAGTGCACAGATTAGTTGTACATGTAGAATGCATATTCCAAGAAGCTGTAAGATAGTGTTTTAAAAAACTTAAATGACGTGGTAAGAGAAGAAAAGAAGTAGAATTATATAAAATGCAAAAATCATAAAAGATAGAAAAGATTAAAGTGGAACAAAAACTGAGCCAACAAACAGAAAATGGTCACAAGTGAGGTGGATATCCATAATCATTTCGAATAGCAACGTCTAAATGCAGAAATTGAAAGGCATTTTGTCAGAGAGTATCAAAAGAAAAGTCTCTCCATTGTCTATAAGAA
The DNA here is from genome assembly GCA_028551405.1 of Uromys caudimaculatus. NCBI lineage: Eukaryota > Metazoa > Chordata > Mammalia > Rodentia > Muridae > Uromys > Uromys caudimaculatus. The sequence goes on from CM052710.1 coordinate 46,286,021, forward strand.
TTCTGCTTTCCTTCCCAGGAGCTACACTCTTCTTAGAGAGAACTGACTCTCTCCTAGCAGCTAGTAATTGCAACAGTTCCTTGGTAAGGGGTAGGACTTTATGTCCAGCTTCTCTCTCTGGGATTTGGTGCTGGGATTTGGTTTGGCTTAAGCTTGTAAAGATCACATGCATCTTATCATACCCGCTGTGAGTGTTTGTGCAGATTCCCCAGTGTGCCTGCAAAACACTGCTCCCTTGTGTCAACCACCATCTCTGGCTCTTACACCCATTCTGTCTTGCCTTCCACAATGATCCCAGGGTCTGGTAGTTGACTATACTCTAGTAGAAGGCCGCATATCCAAGAATATTTGAGCATCACAAATTGGTCTTGATGAGTACTTAATGTTTTAAGAACATAAAATTGAGTGGATAAGAAAGTGGAGGTGGAGGTGGGAGAAGTTGGAAAGAGTAAATAAGACCAAAACACATTTTAGAAGTCTACTTTTTAATATATAGATATATAAATTAAAACTAGTGGAGAAAGGTAGATCATTCCAGAGAAAGTCAACAAAAAGTAGGGGCATCTATGTAAAACCCAGGTAGAACTAATTTGAAAATAGAAGTGTTTGGCTTAAAGAGGGCTTTACATGGGGATAAAGGATTCAACAATCCTTAGTGTGCTTATGGATAACAACGAAAAATAAAAATACACGCAGCAAAATCTAATAGAATTGTAAGGAGAAACAGATAACTCCACTACTATTGCTGAAGTTTTGAGTATTCTCTTTCAGAAAAGACACACGTACAGGACAGAAAATCAGTAAGAACACAGCTGAACTCAACAGGACTGTCAATCTATCAGATATATGAGGCATTTATAGACATGTCCATCCTATAGAAGCAGAGGGCATGATCTGGTAGGCTTATTTGGAAGTGGGATGTTCACCAAGGCAGACCATGTCCTGGGAGACTTAGCACCTCAAAGAACAGAAAGCACTGAATTTCTATTTGCATATTATGGTGGAAAGCAACTAGGAAGCAATTAGAGAAGGATTCTGAAACCCCAGCCTCCTGGCATTCAAGCAATAATATTAGTCCAAGAAAACATTTTAAATACTTTAAACTAAATGAATGCATATCTTGTTGAAGTTTGTGAAATACTGAGAAGTGATGCTTAGAGGCCAAGGCATATTATTGTATGTGTATATTAGGTGAGAATACAGATCTTACGCCAGTTATTCACATTTCCACCACAGGAGACTAGAAAAGGGATGCCAAAGTAAGACTGAAGTAAGATAAAAGGAGAGATAATGAAGTTGGTATAGAGATCAATGAAATTAAAAACAGAAAATCGATAGAAGAAATCAATAAAAACCAAAAGCTTTTTTATTTAATAAAATCAGTAAATCTTTTTCCAGGCTAAGGGGGAAAAAAGAGCAAAGACTCTGTGCTCATTACAGAAATCCAGTCAATAAATAATACAGCTTGTTCACTGATGGCCCTTCCAGACATTAAAGGAGGTGACAAATCAATCCTCTGTAGAATCTTTGAGAAGATACAAGCAGAGACTACTTCCCAGTTTACTCTGTGGTGCTCCCAGTACCCTAATGCAGAAACCATTCAAAGAGGTTGTGGGAGAAGAAAGCTACAAACCAGTATCTTAGAAGCACTGATGCAAAACTCAGTAATACTAGCAAATCAACACCAGCAAATCAATCTAGGGCAGACAGATGGCTCCTAGATTAAGGATACTTACCTGGAAGGCCTGATGACATGAGTTTGACCATCAGAATCCACTGTGGAAGGGAAGAACCAAATCCTGAAAGATGGTTGTTGTTGGTTTTTTTTTTTTTTTTTTTTTTTTTGACTTCCACATACGCGCTGTGGCACATGTACATGCACACACTAATAAAAATAAATAAAATTTAAATTTTATAAAGTAAATAGATAATTTTTTTTAAATGTCCTGGGCTGGGAAGATTGCTCAGAGATAAAGTGCTTGTCGTTTAATCATGAAAACCCAACTTTGGGTCTCTCTAGGTTCCACATAAAAGCCAAGCTTGACAAACTGTGCTTACAACCTTGCACTGGGAGGTCAGAGACTGGTAGATCCTGGGGAGTCACTGGTTAGGCAGTTCTGGTGAAATGGTTAACTTCAGGTTCAGTGAAGAGATGCTGTGCTAACTAAAATACAAGTGGAAAGTGATAGAGAAGGATACCCAGTGTCAACCTCTGGCCTCCACATGCCACCACAATTATAGCAATAAGTGATTACAAGGCACCTGGCAAACTCTACACTAACCCAAATTTCAAAACAAAACAGAACAAAAAGGCCTCAGCAAACTGGAAATGGATAGGAGACCCATTAACTCAATAAAACCCTCTGTAACAGTCTGCGGATAACTCACACGCAATGCAGAAAAAGTCAACACTTTGCCATTAGGATCCCGAGCAAGCCAAGCTGGCCTCCTTTTGCTACTCTTCTTGTGATTAAACTGAAGAGCAGACTAATGAATCAAAATGAAAAAGAGAAATGAAAAGTATGCAGAGGGTGAAAATAAGCATGAAGCTGACTTAGTCTGCAAAGATATTTGATCATCTATTTAGAAATTCTAAAAATATGTTTAAAACCCCTTGGAACTACTTTTATAGTAGGCCTATAAGGTTAAGCATTAGTACCCAAAAGACAATTAATTTCCTATTCAAGGGAAGTGAACAGGTAAATTTAAAATAGAAACCCCCACACACAATGCTGTTTATATAAGCATGATCAAAAACACTTAGACTTAAATATAACAAAATAATGCAAAGTCTGTGTGAAGAAAACTATAAAACTCTGAGAGAGACAAATGGAGAGATAGACACTGTTCATGAATAGAAAGCTCAGTGTTGAGATGTCAGCCTTCTTGACAGGTTGTATAGATTCGATCTGCTCAACCAAACTCATTGCAATTTATTTTGTGGGTATCAATAAAGAAAGTCTACACTGATATAAGGAGACCAATGGTCCAGGATATTCCAGAGGATACTTTAGAAAGAACAGAATTGGAGACCTAATTTTCTCTGAGATGTAACAGAGAGTCACAGTATTTGTTAAAGAGAAAATCAGTAGATCAATGGAAAGGAATAAAAATAGCAGAAATAAGCCCACGTAACCTAATGAAGTGATCTGTTCTTGTTCATTCTCTGTTGCTGGGTTAAAAACAGGACAAAAAGCAAACAAACTACAGAGGAAAGGATTTCGCTCTCCTTCCGGGTTGCTGTCCATCCTGAAGAGAGTCAGTGTAGGAACTCAAGGCAGGAGCCTGAAGACAGGAACTGAAGCAAAGACTACGGAGGATGCAGCTTACTGGCTTGCCAGCTAGCTTTCTTACATAGCATTGGTCCCCTACCTGAGGATGGAACTGCCTACAATAGGCTGGATCCTCCCACATCAAGTAGCAATTAAGAAAAAAGTGTCTCGTGAAGGCAGAGACAGGCTGAGCTCTGCAACTCTAGGCCAGCCTAGTCTACAAAGCAGTTCCAAGGCAACCAGGGCTGTTATGCAGAGAAACCCTGACTAGCAAAACAAGCAAACAAAGACAAACAAAAATGAAACAAAACAAACAAAAAACCCTAAAACAAACAACAAAGTCTCAGAGACATTTCCATAGCAAAACCTGTTGGACCCAACTCCTCAGTTGGGGATCCCTCTTCCCATGAGTCTAATTTATGACAAATTGACAGTAAGAGCTAACCAGACAACCAGACAACCAGACAACCAGACAACCAGACAACCAGACAACCAGACAACCAGATAACCAGCTAACCAGCACATGGTCTTTTGCAAGGGGCAAAGGTAATCCAATGGCACAAAGATGGCCTTTTCAATAGATGTACTGTAACAACTAGAAATCCACAAGCAAAAAGGAAAGAGGGAAATTAAAGAAAAGAAAGGGGAAGAAAGAAAGACAGGAAAGAAAGACAGGAAGGAAGGAAGGGAGGGAGGGAGGGAGGGAGGGAGGAAGGAAAGAAGGAGGGAAGAAGAAAAATTATCTCTAAGATGGGTCTATAGACATAAATGTAAAATCCCAAACTAAAAGAAAAAAGTCTTAGGAAACAGTATAAGGGAAGATTAAAATAATTTAGATGGGTTTCCGTTTGGTGATGATATATTACAACACACCAGAGAAAATTACAAAAAAAAAAAAGAGTTGATAAGTATGATTTGACAAAAATTTTAATTTCTGATCTGCAAAATAAACCTCAAGGAAACAAAAGGCTCTCAAACGCTGATCACATCAAATGATTGCAGGGTCTTAGGACCCCAGGCATTCCTACTCCCTGCTGATGGGAACCCAGCATGGTATGGGCTACCTTGGAACTCTGCTTAGAAGAGTGGACACTTCATTCCTTGATATTTACTCGAAGAGACTGAAAACTTGTGTTTACATTAAAAAATAAAAAAAACCCTGAACTTTAGTGTTTTTAGAATTTTTATTCAAAATTGCCCAAAGTTGGAAGTAACCAAGACGTCCATTAGTTGATGAATGGATAAGTGAGCTGTGATAAATCTAAGCAATGAAATATTATCCAACAGTGAAAGCAATGTGCTATCAAGCCATGAAAAGACACCGGAAAAACTTAAATTTGTATCACTAACTAGATTAAAGTGGTATGGAAAAGTTTGTATGTTTATTATATAATTTCAACTGTATGACATTCTGTAAAAAGCAGCATTACAAAGATAGTCAAAAAATTAGCAGCTACCAGGGGTCAGGATGGAGGGAAGGAGGTTCAGGAAAGTGAAACTACCTCATAATTCTATAATGACAGACACGTGTAAATCTGCCAAATTCATAGAGCGAGGAGAGTGAACCCTGATATAAACTCGAGAGACAATAAGAGATCCATAATTATTAACAAGTGTCCCACTCTGATGGGACAGATGATTTTTATCTAGGGATGCTACAGGTCTGGGAAAGCTGACTCTTGTCAGTCATGCTGGGATGCTTGACCTGGTTGACAGAACCTCTATCCCTCAGAAGCTAAAGGTGAAGACCTGGCCAGGGCCCGCCAGACCAGAGCAGTGGTGTCCCCGCAGCGACTCTTGGGACAAGGCTTCATTTCTCCTTTTGTGTGTATGAGAGGACAGCCCACTCAGCTGGCCTGGAGAGAAGCCAAGACTGGGGACAAAAGCGACCAAGAACATGGCTCTAAACAGCATGCATTTGTACACAGAATCTCTACCTTTTTCCTTGAATTTGCCATGAGCCTAAAATGCCCTAAAAAACAGACCCCTTTAAACAAAAGAAAAACAAATTACTTGAATATTCAACAAAAGAGAAGTAGTTATGCAAAGAAAATCCAACAGCAAAACATTATGCAACCCCGGAACTGACTACAAAGATACTATTTTTGAGGGAAAATAGCTCTGACAGAAAATTATACATTTAGAATGTGTGAGGATGCACAGACAGCACTAGAGAACACCTGAGTGACGGAGTTCAGATGATCGCTGCTTTTCTTGGCTACACTTTTCTACACCGTCTATGATGCTCATATACTACTTTTAATGAGAAGAAGACGATTTGCTGCCTTCTGTGGGCCCTTGAGGAGTTGCTTTCCTCAACTCTGCACCCCTCATTAACCAGGCTGAGCTTTATGAAGCTGGTCCAATGTGTTCTCTCCCAGTCCCTGCCTAACACAGCCCAGCAGGGAAGTCGTCTGGATGAGACTTTAGATCCAATAAAAGCACTACAGCCGTGCCTCCTCCCTGGAGCTTTTGCTACAAATTCTCAGCAGAGCAGATGCACAACCTTCCCGAGCCTTTGACTCCTCTGCACTGCCGAGTTCTCTTTGAATGCAAATTCTGGATACATCAGAAATACCCAGACTATTACTAACCAGGACATCCTAGGTGCCATCGACTGAAGTCCTGAACTTTGAGTCCAGATCCTCACAGGTCACCATAAAAAATGAATACAGATCAAGGGTGTTTTCAAGAAACACGCCAGCTAGAATAGAAATCTAATGCAACTTGGCTTCAACAATAAAGGAAAATTCCGGACGTGGCAGGTTTAGGCACAATGTGATCCAATTGTTCTGGATGGCTCAGAGCCCTGGCTTTGTTTTCTCCACCAAGTTCTTGGCTCTATTTTGTCCTTAGGATAGCTTATTTCTGGGCCACAGCAACTGAGTAGGCTGCTCTCTCATTTACACAGTGCCCACTCAGAAGAGAGAATGCCTCTCTCAAGAACCTCAGAACCCCTTGCTCTGGCTGGGCCAGGTCTAACCAGACACTCACTGTGAGCTATGACCTGAGGGGTGGAAGAATGGACAAATCTACACAGGTCAAGTGTCCCAGCAGGCTGGTAGTATAGTCACTCTCCTCCAGAGTCATGTGGGTTCCCAGACAGAAGTCACTGCCTCCAGCTAGAAGAACCTGGAGCCAGAGGAGGTTCCCACACATGTCCATCATGGCAATGCTGCTCTGTGAAACTGCTCCTTTGCAAATGTATCTAAAGAGTTGTTTTTGCAAGCATTCATAACCAGACTTCTTACTCAGAAAATGCTTATCATCAACTTACAGATCTAGTTACGTGGAACATTTTAATATTCGTAATTGAATTTTTATATAAAAACATTTCTTATTTCATTGTTTCTGGCACTTCAAGGAAATGAATATATCTCAAGAATATTGATTCAAAATACTTCAATGGCCCAAGAAAATAAAGATTAGGAAACTAATTATAGCTTTTCCTTTTGAAAAGAAAAGATGAGTTTAATAAACAGGCCAATGAAATCAGTGTATGAAGATAGACTCCCTACTCGAGGCCTTATCAGCATCTCCTAAGTTCTTCCCCGTGCCCCGAATGCCCTTCCTCTTTCCCATCTGCTGAAAATCACCTCTCAGGTCAGCAGCCCCCTCACATGGCCTCTTCTGGGAACATCTCCAGTATTCTCTGCACTGCTGTATCCCTTAGTCTCTTCCGTGACTGCACACTGGTCCTGATTCTCCCTCTCCCCTCAAAGGATGTCCACTTGACATTGTAATTATGAGCATTACCACTCTGTCTGCTACACTGTAAAACATTGCCATTTCATAGAGGAAGGATTTAGACAAGGGAGGATGCGAATCAGGAAGAAGTCCCGTGAGAATGGCCAAGGGATTTTCAAACCCAATTTCCAGCAAATCCTACCACATCAAATGGTTTCTAGTGAACAACATTCTGCAGAAATTTGAGAATAGGAACCGTGATCCAGGTGGGAATTGGCTGGATAGAAAAAGAGGAAGAAAGAGAGCCAGGGCAGAAAGTAGAACAAAGCAATGACGAGACCTATATCCTGCCAGAAACCCCTGGGGGAGGGGGTAGAGATGGGGTGGGGTTTCCATACATAACAGGAACCCTGGACAACTGGTCCCTCAAACCTTGAAGGCTCATGCAATGGAATAGACATCCAAGAAGTAATCAGACACTTGAAAAGTAGGTTGTCATTTGGTTATGAAGGGTCATGGAGAATTTTAATCTCTCTCTCTCTCTCTCTCTCTCTCTCTCTCTCTCTCTCTCTCCCCCTTTTGTCCCTCCCATCTCTTTTTCCTTGATCCTTCCATCCCTCCTTTTTACTTTCTTTCTTCCCTTTATCTCCCTTTCTTTCTCCTCTCTACCCCATAAATAGGCTAAGGAGAGGCCACCCTCCTCTGTTACCCAGGTTCACTCATTTATATGCCTTCCATACCTACTTTTGTGCCAGAAAGTCAGAGCCTGGCATTACAACAGACAATATGTAATCCATAATCCCCAGAATACTTACTCTTACCCATTGCAGAAGTTTATTAACCCTCTTCAGCCTTAGCACTCTTCGGAGAGAGACTTGACTATCCCAGCGACCTTTCTGTCTCTCACTGACATCTCCAAGGATGACTCCAGTGTGGCTTCCCACATCCACCTTTTACACAGTGTTTCTACCAACCAAGTACCAGTTTAAGAGACTCTCACCTTGACATTGACTCACCTTGCACTGCGATGCTGACAGGACTCAGACATCCTGATCCCATAAACCATTCCTCTTAACAAAACACAAAATTGTCCTTCAGATACCCTTTCTCCCAAAGTAAGTGCTTATCCACTGCTAGCTGATCTGACCCAACTCTTACAACTCCTGGACACCCCCCCACACACACACACACACACTGACCACCAAAAGAAGCCACCAGCTTTGGAAAACTCATTTGAAAACTGAAAAAATGCTGACAGCATCGCTCCTCTTTCTGCATGTTTTCTCTTCTTACAGAATAAGACAGAAAGTTGAAGCTGCTATTCAGACCAGAAAATTCCCTTTTGTAGTTCAAACAAGGAGAAGAGACAGCATAAAGTGTGCTCTCATAAGCTAATCAACCCTGCTGCTCAGCCCTGTCATTTGGACTCATGGGAAGAAGGCACTCCTTTGAAAGGCATCCCGGAGAGCAGGCGGCATGGCAGTGGCTTTGAAGCAATTTTCAAAGCAGGTAGAGTCTGGTCAGGGCCGTGAGCGGTGTCTTCAGACCTGAGCTGCCTCAAAGGCAGTCTTGAGGTCACAGAAGAGCCTGACTGTAGCACCTCCTATGAGACAGAGTGGGCAGTGACCCCCACTTTCAACCATGCAAATTTGGAAAAAGCAACTCTCTTCTTTGAGACGCAGGAGGTTCTTTCAAACAAACAATGCTGCACCGTGAGCTCATTGAGCTGGCATATAGAACAATAGCTCCTGGCTCAGGATGGTTCAACTCAGGGTAATTTTCATCTTTACCGTGTTACAAAAGGAATGTTTGCCAAGGGAAGCCATGTTTTGGTTTGAATTTGGGGATTTTTCCAGCCTAGCAATATGTGGTCTGGATATTTCTCAAGATGCTGACCAGCAGTAGTAAGCCACAGCTCCCAGGGAGCCTCTCCCAAGGAAAGCAACAGACCTACTAGGGTGCACTGTGTTGCTAAGTTGAGATTCTCATCAGTCAAGGGAATCAGATGCACTTTCAACTGATGAAGCTAGCTCTAATTCACAATGTGGTTGTGGGGCATTAACTTATCATAGGTGTACTGGTTAGTTTTTGTCAATTTGACACAAACTAGAGTCATCTGGGAAGGAGGATCTGCAATTGAGAAACTGCCTCCACCAGATTAGCCTGTAGACAATTCTCTAGGGCATTTTCTAGATTAATGATTGAGCTGAGAGGGCCCAGGCCACAGTGAGCAGTGCTACCCCTGGGCAAGTGATCCTAGGTTGTATAAGAAAGCAGGCTGAGCAAGCCAGAGACAGAGAGCCAATAAGCAGCACTCCTCTGTGACCTCTGCATCAATTCCTGCCTTCAGGTTACTGCCTTGAATTCCTGCTATGACTTCCCTCAGTGCTGCGTTGTGATCAGGATATATAAGTAAAAAGAATCTTTTCCTCCTCTATTTACTCTGCTAGTTGGCAGGGCCTACACTAAAGTTTCATGCAGTAGCCAACTTTATTCGCAGCATCAGATAATTTATACGCTGAGGGTTAAGAGAGATCACCTGAGTAAGGTGTTCAATCACAAGGACAAGCCACATGTGGCAAAATCATATTTTCCCACAGAGACATATGAATTAACAGCTGAAGTAAACCTACTCCTATTCCTTGTACCCAGGAGAAGCACACAAACACATTCCAAGAACAACTTTGTGTCTTGAATAAACTGAAGTCACCGTTTCTTGTCTTTTTTTCTTGGAGTTTTCTCATGATCCTTGAACTCCTCACACAGCTTCATCCATGGAATGTATTCCTACACTCCCTGTTTATCATAGCAGCACAGAAGCTGGGACTGTGGGTGGTCTGAGGTGTGCTGTTGTGTCATTAGTTGGTAATTGTCATCCTACATATCTATTTGTATATCTATCTTTGGGGGTCGGGGTCTCTGATCAGTATTGCTGGATTTTAATCCCATCTTCACCATTGATTATCCAATCATCTTAGTCCGTTCACATCTCGGATCCTGATCTGTGAGGCAGGGGAATATACTAACACCCCTACAATGGAGTCATTAAGAGGATTAGATGGAATAACACACAAAGTACTTGCCTGGCATCTGCTCAGCACTCCAGGCAGTTGGCTTTGTTTTATTGCTATTATTGGCATTGTGGTCTGTGATAATATTGGGGGATGCAGAGGAGATGGTTTTCATGAGTTGTAAGCAAAGGTTCCAAGAAGACATAAAGTTTATTTTTCCATTTTCAGAAGACCCAACTCCCATGAGAGACAAGATTTGCCTTTGAAATGATGTCAGATCACCTGACAAGCAAATGGTTAAACACAGTCAAGTTTTACGTACAAGTTGTCCCAACCAAGACCTTGAAAGTGAGCATCATGGAACCAGAGAAAGATGCAGAATGATGAATCAGCACAGAGACACTGAAGAGATCCATAGTTCACACCTGTCTGTGAGCATCACTTCAGTCCCATTAGATCTCTTCAGCTATGGCTAAAAGTCATCCTGCCTCAGAGGACCCTATAGGAAAAGTCAAAGGAAAAGCATTTGCTTTCGATTTCTATATAGACTGAAGAGCAATTTTAGGCCCCTTAGGGAACCTACTGCCCAAAGTTACCAGCAATGCCTAACTTCAGCTATCCTCTCACTGCCATTGTTAATATCTGATGTTCCCTCAGAGACCAGGGCTTCCTTCCTGAGCCTTAAGGGCTACCATAGACCAAGTGCATGTTTACGCATGCTTTCTCAGTTCAGTAATACTGAGATAAAGAACTAGAGCTGTTTGACTTGGATTTATCGCTCTCCACACCCAAGAACATGTAGCCTCACCTATGATTAGTTAGAATTTTATAGAAGAGGGTTCTCTATTGGAATCTAACTACCCCTGCTATACTGAGTAGTCCACCAAAGAATGTTCTCTGAGCCCCTAGGATAGAGATGGAAGTGAGGAAAGGACATACTTTACTGGTTACTGTGAGCATTGGACTTAGCAAACTGGTGATAGGTAGTGTGGACTGATGGCCAGAAAGACATAGTTTTTGGTCCCACCTTTGTGATGTGGGGCAGGTTCTCTTCTCTAACCTATGTGTCTCAGTTATCTTCTGGGTTTTAAATTCCAAGGCTTAAAGGCTTAAATCAGTGTATTAGTCAGCTTTCTGTGAGTGTAAAAATACTCGAGATAATTTTTTTTAAATAAAGGGTTTTTCTGTTTTTGTTTTTGTTTTTGTTTTTTTGGCTACAGTTTTCAAAGTCTCAGCCCATAGCTGTCTCAGACATGGTTCAACAGTAGCAAGACAGTATATATTACTGGGGCATTTGAGATAAAGAAGCAAAAGAAAGGGATGGGAACAGGAAGAGGCAGAGGTCCCATAGTCATCTTTGATAGCGCTCCCCTGATGACACAGAGGCCTCACACAAGACTCCACACTCTTAAAGGACCCACCACCTTCTAATATTCTCTGCTGCAGACCGTGCCTTTGCTACACAGAAGGAGCTCACATTCCAGATCAAATAATAGCAAAAAATAACCCTTAGCTAATGAATCTGTGATTAGGGCTCAGCAGGAATGGCTAATCGTTGCTTCATCTAGGTGAGAGATGGAGACTGTATTTGCAAAAAGGCCAATGCATTCAGCTGGCAAGTTGATAGCTGATGGCTGGGAGTTTAGGTCGCCTGAAAGCTCCTTCACGAGCTGCTTTGGCTTCTTCATGCTGTTATGAATAAGTTCTAAGCACAAGTTTCCCAATATAGTAAAGAGGGAATTCAAGCATTTTGTAACCTGGCTCTTAAAAGTCTATATCATCTGGAACTTGAAAATATCATCCTGAGGGAGGTAACTCAGTCACAAAAGAACAAACAAGGTATGTACTCACTGATAAGTGGATATTAGCCCAAAAGTCTGGAATACCCAAGTTTCACTTTATAGTAACTGCTGGGCTGAGAGTGAGGTCCCAGATGGAGGAGTTGGAGAAGGGATTGAAGGAGCTGAGGGAGTCTGCAGCCCCATGGAGGGAGCAACAGTATCAACTGGCCTGACCCCCCGGTTCTCACGGAGGCTGGACCACCAACCAAAGAATACACATGGAGGGACCCATGGTTCGGACCACATATGTGGCAGAGGAGAGCCCTGTTGGCCATCAGGGGGAGGAGAGGCCCCAGTAAAGGGGACTGTCAAGGTGGGAATATGGGAGTGGGTGGGTGGGTGGGTGGAAGGTGGAATTCCCTCGAGGTGGGGGAGGGGGAGGGGATAGGTGGTTTCCAAAGAGGAGACCTAGAAAGGGGGAAACATTGGAAATGTAAATAAAGTATCCAAAAAAAAAAAAAAAGTCTATATCATCATTTCTGTTTGTAGGTTGACATAGTCACAAAGGGTCACTAACTCCAAAGTGAGGAAACAAAAACATTTCTTATTTGGGGTGGTATTGGCAAGGTCTTGAAGAGATTGTGAAATGGGAGTGAGTTGGGTCTCGTCTTCAGAAACCACAATCTGCTATCTTATCTGACCTCCAGGACTTCAAATGTGATGTCAATTTTTCAATTTGCAAGGAAAGCCCTGTAGTTTTAGAAATAGAAGTTTATAACAGTGAACATGGCAGATGAAACATAACCTGGGAACTCATCTACATTTATCTTCTGAAACATGGCGGCAGAGTAGAGCTTTATGCGGTTCCCCTATACTAGAATCCTAGCAGGTTGGAGGCACTAATGAGCTGAGGAGTGAACAGAATTAAGTTCTGTGCATGACAGAGTGGCTGAGCTGGGTTGAGATAGGAAGACATCTCTGGGCAGGGGGGGTTGAGATATGAAGGCACTGGCATATGCATGGAGCCAAAGGATGTGTGCCATAGGCTCCTCTGCCACCTCCCGCTCCCCCACCTCCTGCTCCCCCTCAGGAACATATGCTGTAATCTCTTATGCCTTCGTGTGAATGGGGTGCTAGTGGAGGATTGGAGAAATTCTTGGGAAGGCCCTGAATTTAGTCTTTAAATTACTGTGGAGCAGGCAGAAGAGGAGATGAGTCAGAGTGAGGAGTGGGGCAGAGATGGAGGCTGTAGTAGAATCAGTAATTTTGACCACAAGGAAGTAAGTCACTCCACCACACTCATGCAGGAGAATTCACAATAGAGGACTTGATTCAACTCAGATAGCAGGGAGCCTTCACTCATGTGTCTGTGAGTATTCCTGTTTATAGTTAAAGGCACCCAGTCTCAGAGGTTGTAAGCCTGGAATATGGGGTTGGTACACTCAGAGAGATGACCTCCATTAACCCCTCACCAAAGAGATTCTGTCTTCTAGCCTTCATTCAGTGGGGAACAAGATGGATATCACCTCCAGGAAGCTTAGATCCTGCCTGTTTCCTTTTGGTGTAGGTACTCTGAACTACACAGCAATTCTAATACAGGAGTAGTGTATTGAGGGGCCAGACTGGCATATTCTCAGTATATTCTTAAGCTGAGATAACCATCAGGGCCTTGTGCCAAGAGACAGAGTTGGAGGCGTTTCTTCCTTTCCTCCTAGGGTACTCGCAAGGCTCATGGACAGTTCTAACAGACAAAAGCATAACCATCAATGTGGGGAAAGATTTGGTGAAGATATGAAGACTATGCAAAGCTTCCAACAGAATATCTGCTGTGTAAATTGACCATGCTACTTCCCACTTAAAACCTTCCAATTATAGACTTTTGTATAATTAGAAGACAATTCACATTCTTTGCCATGATCTGTGGACCCCCATCCTGATCTAGTGCCTGCCTGCTTCTACGGACTCTCTGGCTTACTTTCTGTTCTCTTTTAACTCCTCAGACACAGCAATGTTGTTCCCAATGCTCTGGTCTCTTTGTCAAGAAATCTTCTCACTCAGCTCTCTGGAGTGTCAATACATCAGACGAGCATAGGATGGAAGACAGGCTCACTATGCAACTATACTTTGTGATAACTGGGTTTTAAAACTGTTTCAGTGGTGGCCATCTCCACCTGTCCCTAAATGAAAACTAGAAATGTCCTTTGTTTTCCTGCATGTCCTGGGGCAATGGACAGTCCTGAAACTTCTTTCAGTCATAAATTGCGAAAGTGTCTAGCCCAGAGTACTAAATAGCACTTTAAGAAGAAAAGACTCCTCCTTCACTTCACATGTAGGCTTGTCCATGAAGACCCTGTCTTTGAGAAAAGCCACAACTGGTGACCCTGTTCTCTCTGCTCAGTTCCTCTCTCACTTCCTGGATGCTACTTCACTTCTCTCAAAGGTAGACACAAGGTCAGCCAGGTGGCATGCTTCTCTCTAAACCTGGGATGAGGCATAGTGTCATGGCAGGATGCACATGTGAAGTAAAGTTGCTTATCCTATGGCAGCCAAGAGCAAGGGTCAGGGACTGAAAAGTTCAGAGGCCTTCTCTCTTGAAGAACCACATTGCTAAGGGTCCTACTGACTACATGAACTTAGAGAGGACATGAGTAGAGATCCCAGCCCCAACGGGTATCTTAATCAAATATTTGTAACTGAAGTCCCATCTAAGGCACCCATACTCTTGACAGACATAAAGTGAAATAGCAAACATGGTATTTTATGACACAAAATGTATTCTGCCTCATTACTCAACAATAGAAAACCCTTGAATGGTTGCAATGGTCATTTAATGCCTACCTACCTCTGTCCTTGTCTTTCTTGAGTTTATTGACAAGTCATGAGTGGTTAAAATTCAGCACCCTGATTATATCCAAGCTTTGCCATAGTCTCCACACCTCATCCATCCCTTCTATAACCTCTATAACTTTCTATCCCAGGCATTATGATATTTCATACTCTCAAAAATTACCCCTACTCAAAAAGTGTTCCCAGAAGACCTGATTGAGCCATTGATGCCAAGGCAGAAACTGAAAGGACAAGTGGGGCTGCCCTCTCAGTGGCCTTCTCTGGGACCCCAGCCCTGACAAGACATTTCTCCAAGCTTCTTTCAGTTGCCCGGGTTACCTCATCATCTTCTTCCATGTTCTTTCAGTTTCTCTATAAGCACCCCCCCACTTCCCATGCTGTTTTTAAAAACGCCTGTTATGGCTTCTGTTTTCCTGGTACACTCACTTCTCCTCTCCCATCACCCTGAACCTTTGACAATAACAGACATTTCATGATTGATTACTGATAGTGTCAGATTATAGCAGAGATTGGAATCCAGGTTAGCACTCCACACTACACCATCCTGGAATCACACCAAGAGAAAACAAATCAAGGCTTGTGGAGTGGATGAAGGAACACAATAATACCCAGGGGCACTGTGTGCTCTGACCCTCTTCCCTTGAATCTGCAATGGATTAACCATTGCCTGCCTGAAGGAGTTTAAATTACCTATCCATCAGCGAAACACCCAGACAATAGGCTCTTGTCCAAACTCCTCTCACACCTCAGCCTGCAATTTCCTCTGAACAAAGTGATTGCGCCACCCTTTCACGGGGGAAAATTAGTCTTCTCAGTCAGGTGACAGGAGCCAAATGGGAGGTGAAATGTTCTGCCTGCTCTCCACCATCTGTGAACATAACCTCAAGCCACCCTCAGATTTGTGCTGTCTCCGCTTGGCTTGCTCAGAACAGGGCTGTCGCTGCTTTGATTGCTTTTCTTGAGGTGTGTGTACACTCTGAATGCACCCCACATTCCCACTTGCTTCTCTTGTCTCTTTGAAGGGAGCATCTAACATTCATGTATCTGTCGACTGAGCACTGGTCCAGGACGGACTGTAGTGACGACAGGCAATGGGAATCAGCACCAGGCACAGTGACTGCACCTGCAGAATTTTTGTTTCTTATTGCTTTGTGGGTTTCTGTCCATATGTTATTCGTAGTCTGGGATGTCATGAATCTTGGCCCACTGGGGTTGAGCTGCATTGAACAAAACCATCCTTTATTAAAATATGACCTGACAAATTCAGCCTGCCTTCCTCTCTTCTGAAGCTCAGAAGTAACATAAATTAGATAATACAATAGGGCCTAACAGCCAATCCAAACAGTGCCCTTCAAATCCACTTAGGAGAAAGAGGCAGAGAAGGACAGTATCCCATCATTGCCATGACATCTACATTGTCTTCCTTTGTGTGCTTTCTGATAAAGGTGAAATGGACATCACTATCCATTGCAAGTGACTTCTTCTCAAATCATTTAATACCACTAGCATGGCAAGAGCCAAGAGAGTCAGGAAATTCAATCCTTTCTGATGTTTGCACAGAAGATTAACAACCCAAGAGAAATTAGGAAAGCGTCTTCCTCCCAGTGACTTAAAGACATAGCTATGCAGTGTGTTAATGGAAACTCCATTGATGTTTGGCATTTATCAACTGTCAAAAATTAGATTTAGTCATCCTGTGATTTTAATTATCGTTAACCTAGTTAAGCCAGCAGGTAGTTGCCTAGATTCAAGCAGCCACCTTCATATGCATAAGCTTTTATTGGCTGCTGCTCAGAGGAAGGCATGGGTGGTAGAAAGAACTTCAAGAGAAGGTGGCAATTGAACTGGACTTTGAAGGCATTTGATAATTGTTCAAAGAGAAGAAGCTCCTTCCAGGAAGAGCGAACTGCATGCACAAAGAGCTAGGCCTTTAAAGAACATGACACCTGCCCAGAATAGCAGAGTTTGTCTAGAGATGAGAGGGGAGAGGCAGGAGGAGGGAAAGGGGTCTCAAAGTCAGACTCAAAACCATCTTGGTAGAAATGGAGAGTTATAGAAAGCTTTGGGCAAAATGTGACTTGGTTCCTTCTGGGCTTTGGAGAGAGAACTCAGAGACCAGTGGGTGGAACAAAGGGAAGCTAGGAAGGAGGCACTGAGAGCCTGTTCCAATGGCCTCTTACAAGTCGTGCTGAGCCAGAGCACTGAGAGTGTCTTCCGTGAAGCAGTCACTGTGGTACAGCCAAAGGCAAGGGTTTCATGGTAGTTAGATAATGGATGTGAGAATGGGGGTTAGGCTTCTGTGATCTTTGGTGAAGTCTAAAGACGTAGCATCAGCTAGAGCAGCAAAGGTTGTTTAAGGGGATATAGTGATGGGCGGGACTGGGTGCCATTCTGCCCAGAGCTTTGGCAGTTCTCAAAGAGAAGCAAGGCTTTGGGTGGGAGTGAGAGGAGTTGGGGAAGGGTAGGGGAGGTGTGCTTACACACCAGGGAGTCACTGTTCAGCTTCTCTGACAAAACCATAAACTTGAGAATCAGAAAGTTTGTGTTTTAGTTTTCAAACATACATACAAATTCTTCAACACTTCTTTCTTCAAAAGGTGGTCTAAATCTTTACACACATACTGGACTTCATGCCTTCCTTGCAATGAATATAACGTGGAAGAACTGGTGGTGTGTTGTCTTCACAACTAGATCATGAAGGGAGGCCTGTGAGCTTAGCCTTAGAGGTTGAGACAGAAATGGCAAGTTCAAGACTTGCTTGATCTACAGAATGAGTTCAAGGATAATCTGGGCAAGATTAGTAAGACTCCGAATCAAAACAAAAAGTTAAAAGGGCTGGGCCTATAATTCAGGAAGAGTGCTTTCCTAGCAGATGCAAGGCCCTAGGTTTTATCCTCAGTGCCTCTCAAATAAAACTGTAGATCATGAGACGTCTTTCCCCATCCTATGTTCTTTCTCAGATCACTCACCCAGCGAAGCCAGCCTCTATGCCTAAGTACACTCAGGCAACGCTGGCTTGAGGAACTAAGACCTCCAGTTGACAGGCATGTGAGGATACCATCTTGTAAACAGATTGTCTACCTCCTTACAAGCAGCCTTAGCTGTTTTAAGTGGAACCTCATGAGATACCTAGAGCTATAACTCAGTTACATTACTCCTGAATTCTCAACCCACAGAAGCATGGGTTAAGAGTAACTCATGAAAGAAACATGTTTGCTACTATGATAGATAGTTAATTACATCCTTGGTTCAGATTCAGACTCTGTCATATATATATAATATAAATTTTAGACCCCTGAATTATAAAATACAGTGAGGCTCATGACCCAGGTTTGGTGTAAGAATTGAGTAAGATGAACAGTTACAGGGCATACTTCTGATCTGATACCTGTTTGTAATAACCAAAATACCTGCCCAGTTAAGGCCACATTGGGAAACTTATCAAGAACAGCTATCCCTGACACTCAGTCTGGTCTGGAAGGTCTGAGGGAAGCTTCATAAATATGGCCTGGATGTTAGAGATGTCACAGTTTCCAGTGTCCCCAACTGGCCTTCCAGGTAACTAGAATCCTGGGAAAATATACAGAGGCCTAAAGCATCATACGGGTCTCTGCTTGACCACCATAATGGAAGGTGGAAGTAGGACCTCTCTGGACAGGCATGTGACAGGAGTAACCTTAAAGTCTGTGCACAGGTCTTCTCAGATTCCTACTAGTTTAATCTCTCTCTCTTTCTCTCTCTCTCTCTCTCTCTCTCTCTCTCTCTCTCTCTCTCTCTCTCTCTTGCCTTCACCATGACAACCAACATCTATAACCATGGGCTTTTCTATGCTCACCTTTTTCTGAATAAAGACAAGAAGACTTAACTCTATTTATTAATACCTGTGCCTTAAGCTAGGCTTGTTCCCAACTATCTCATAACTCAATCAATTACCCTGTTACTACTAATTAAGTTTTGCCATGTGACTGGTTACCTTTCCTCAGTTTCATATGTCCAACTTCCTCCGAATCGACAGCAAATCTCTTTCTTTCCCACCTTACTTCTACCTTTTGTTATAGGCCATAGGCTTTTTACTTTAATCAATCAGAAGGTGCCTTAGGTAGGCCAAGAAGATCAGGGACACATCTTCACACAGTGCACAAATATCACTTTTAAAACATCCTCTAAGGAGGAGCATCTATACGGAGTTTATCTAGTGGCTTTAGAACCCTGTGGCCTCTCGGGCATACCTGTCTACAAACACTAACAGGATTTGAACATAGGAAACATCCTGACCACAAACTCTCAAATGACTGAGAAGCACAGTGTTACTTAAATTGGAAAAATACAATAAAATTTGCAAAAGGAGGGTGAATAATCTTGGCAGGTTTGAAATTGTTCTTTGAATTCTTCACTGAGGAACAGTTCAGTGACAATTCTCAACTCTGGCAATGTTGCTTTGGAATCTGCAAACACAGTATGATCCATCTCAAGTCCTTTGAACATCTTTTGCATATCAGTCTTTACACACATGCCAATAGTGAAATTCCAGCTACCCAGCTGAACTGAGGATTTTATCCAAATGATATGGAGGTAAACAGAGACAGATCTCAGACTATGTAAGAGAATACAGAAAAGGTTGGGATGTCTCATGATCTCATTTAGTGTTGAGAAGATGCTGGATGTTTAAAGTGAACAGTCAGCTTCTCAAAGAGTTGAGAAAGAAGACAAAGCTGTTTCCTGGTTTTCTGGGCCTCCCAGACGAAGTATATAAGAAATCCAGGCATCGGGCTCAGGGGCGGCAAGCCACCACAGGGGCATGCAAATACGCTACCAATGATCTGGGTGAGGTAATGTCTGGTATTTCTATCCTCAGGAACAGAGCAGAATGACCACTGCAAAACTTTCAGAGGTAAACAGCTGGGGCTTTATAGCTTCAGGCCAGACATCCTTCCACCCACCTCCTTACAGAACTTTAGACATTGACCTTTGCAAGTGGCTTCTCCAATCCCATCAACGGGACTGCCCCACTGCTTTTGATACTACTGAAGTGGTCAGAGATACCTGATGGCCCTCATTAGTGACCACCTGACATCCAGTCCACCGCATCCATTCTGCCCTTCTTGCCATGGTGGCCAAGGAGGGATAACTGGTAGCCTAGACAAGATGGGAATAAAATATAACAGGTAGAGACACTCTGTCGGCTCCTAGCTGGCAGGTCCAGGTGAGAGGAGAGAGCCTGGTCCAGCCGAAGTCTATCCGGGACTGAGCGGGATGGTGAGTGTCCGCGACCAAAAGAAACACACCAGGCCTGGGAATCTTGTCTAAGCAGGAACTCAACTTTACTGTATCAACCCCTCCGCTCATATAGAGAAGGCAAAGGGAGTGGGCACTTAGGTATGGGGAAAGATAACATAGGAGGTGGGGAAGGGGTAACTAACAGGGCCAATAACAAAGCTCCACATCAGCAATGGCAGGGTAGAGGGAGGGCCAAACAGGTCTTGCTGAGTCACCTCATACGGAAGTGACTGAGACAGGTCTCAGAACTCGAGCCAGGCTTGGGTTTGTCCTCAAGGCCCAAACCAGGGTCAAAATGGGATAGGCTGCCTCAGCCCGCCGCCCCCCATCCCCTCACCCCCGGCCCTGGCGAGACACCGCTCCGAGATCACAAGTAGCAGTGCAGCCCAGACCTCAGTGAGACCATGACTGGGAGCAGCGACACTGCCCCTGACCGCAGCGAACCCACGATCAGGAGGTCCAACACCACTCTCTTTTCTGATGTTGCTCATTTTTGGAAGAATTACAAACTGAGACTTTAAAAAAAAACCCAAGCAAACAGCTTTTACAGCATAGCAAGTTATACAGAGAGATTTTTATCTAGATAGAGAAGCAGGGATAATATTATTTTGGTGTTGTCCTTTCTAAATGCAAAATATGGAAACTAGTTGAATGCTCATGAGAAAGGAGAGGAACCACCAGCTGTTGATACTGCAAAATACTGTGAAGTATTTCTATAATGAGCTGGGTACATAGACTGACATTTCCCAGGGAAAAGGTATATCAAAGTACACAATTATAAACACACACACACACACACACACACACACACACATGCACGTACACACGCACACGCACGCACATGACTGATTCTGTTTATGAAAATCTCAAAGGCTAACAAATCTTTTCAATATACATATTTACATATACAATTACATGGAAAGTATTGCACACTACAGAGACTCAGAGCTACAAGTAGAGAGGAGAGCATTAGTGGCCAGCACAAATGGACCTTAGCTTTATTGTTAGAACTGTTAGGATTAATAAATATATTATTTATGCAATTAATATGAATTTATATAAGTTTATATGATTTAAAATAGATATATTAGAAGTATATTTACCCAATTCCCATCAAATGGGCCAAGAAAGCATATCAGATTTCTTTCTGTCTCTCCAGTGATTTGATATCCCTCACCATCCAAGAAGTTCCCTGGCTTACTCACCTTAAGGCAAGAAGAAGGGTGTCGGTAAAGGTTGAATTTGCCAGCCAACAGTATCTCTCCCTCTGACTGTGTGTGTTCTCTTCCGAGTAGCTCAGGCCCATTTGACATGCTGTTCATCTCCAGGATTTCTTTTTCTTCTTCCTGCATCTGCATCTCCCTGGGGTGGTGTCTGAACATCTGGAAGGTTCTCTACCTTTGTGGCTGAGAATGGCCTGGAATGTCTGGTCTTGGCTCTGTCACTGGGTGCCAGCTGCACAACTCCATCTCCAGATGCATCATTTTGACACCTCCCTGGGACCCAGGTTTTTAGGTATGCTCACCTTGCATCTTCGCTCCCCACATGGTGTGCAAAAACAAGAGTAGAGGTCAAGGGCAGATATGCTGTCTGTTTGAATGCTTCCTCCCCCTCTCTCTGGTCTGTCCTCTCAGGTGACTCCTTTCTCACTGAGTTTTTTGCTCACACCTTAAAAATGGTCATCAGAAGGTAGAACAACCCTAATTTCTAGGTTCAAAGACAGTGGAGATGGGAGGCAGAAAGTATCTCTCTATCCTGGTGTTCACAGAAAAAGTGTACTATTCTCTCAGCTGTGCAGGAGCCATGACTGGGCTACTAACTGGCTATAAGAACGATTAGAACTCTCCTCAGCCAAGAGGTTCATTCTATGGCCTAAGGCCACAGTGGCCTGTCTTGTTGAAAATTAGGGCTCCCTTCTTACAGGACCAGGAGGTCACTCAAGCCCTTTCTCATTTTCAGATAACTCTATGGTCTTTCTTTTGCTCTTAACAGGTAAAGTGCAAGTGACTGGGGGCATTTGTGTCTCTGGTTCCTTCTCCATCTCTCTCCTCTGCCCTTAGTCTAGGATGGGAAGTGTGGGCTTTTTCCTCTTATACCTAGCTAGCTTCAGCTTCCTGGGTGACCAGCAGCTTTCATGCACACTTCACCTGCCTCAAGAAGTTTATGCAAACAGGAAACTGACTGACTTCACTTCTTAGCCTGAAGAACTTATGGGGACTATCTCTTACAAAAGAGAAGAAAGAAACTATTGTCACCTCAAAATCCATTGGAAAACTCTTCTTACCTCAGCCCCTTCCCTACATCGCCCTTCTGATGCCTGTCCAAAGTACAATCTTGGCAGCAATCAAATCCCAACACTTGAACAGGACCCTGGGGGCACAGCCCACTTCTAAACTTTGAAGAGCAATGGGGGCCCTTATTTAAATTGGACAATGGCTATGTGATGAGGAAACCTTACATATCAGCCTCTAACATTTGGAAAACAATCAACTAAGTCACAAAGGGCATGCTCAACATCTAGGACCAAGAACATGAACTCACCGGCCTCCAAGTTCTCACCTATGCTCCAGCTATCCGTCCAGATGCCTGAGCAGCACGGTGACAAAGGGGGGCTTTGTTTATTTGGGGTCTGATTAGACAGTGACCTGGCATAGGAAGCTGACAGCTGGGCCCCTGCCTGTGGCTCACAAGTGCGAGTTTTCCCTTTCTAACAGAAGGTCTTTTAGTCAAAGGTAATTAATCTCTTCCTGAAGTGACAGGTGGCTGGTGCAGCTTCTTTTGCTTTTAGCAGATCCACACAAGAAACACTGAGCCTCTAGCACAGAAGGGATTTGTGAAATGCAACAGTTGGGGTCTAATTCCTCAGCAGCCTAACAGGAAGTAGGAAAAGAGGCCTGGGATTTTGAGAAAACTCTTTTATAGCTTTCGAGGAACCAGATTTCAAATGAGCTTATAGCTTCCCATAATGAGTGCCAGAAACCCAGAGTAAGATGATTTTAAAAATTATTGTCATATAGCTGAACATCAGGCATGGGCTGATCCAGATTTTCTCTCTCTGTCTCTCTCTGTCTCTCTCTGTCTCTGTCTCTCTCTGTCTCTCTGTCCCTCTCCTCCCTCTCTCCACACGCTCTCTCTCTCTTCCTTCTCTCTCTCTGGTCTACTCTCTCACTGAGTTTTTTGCTCACACCTTAAAAATGGTCATCAGAAGGTAGAACAACCCTAATTTCTAGGTTCAAAGAGAGCGGAGATGGGAGGCAGAAAATATCTCCATCCTGGTGTTCACAGAAAAAAAGTGTAATATTCTCTGATCAGATGTGCAGGAGTCAGGCATGATCAGGTCACTAACTGGCTTTACCCTGGCTGCTCCAGTTTGGCTAGTGACTGAGACTGATGGAGGAATAATCCTGAAACAAAACTGGAACTGTTGCCAGGGGACCAAGGGAGGCAGTGTGTGTGTAACAAACAGGAAAACAACCATGTTCTTTAAAATCATTGGTATGCAATGAGCTCCAGTTGAGTGTAGAGGGCATTCTGTGCTTTTTCCAATAGCCCTGTCTTAGTTTCTTTTCCTGTTGCTGTGATAAAATACTCAAGCAAAAGCAGCATCAGAAGGAAGGAAGGCTTCCTCTGGCTCACAGTTCAAGATATACACCATGATGGGAAGTCAAGGCAGCAAGAAGCTGATCATATTACATCTGAGAAATCAGAAGAAGAAAGATGACAGCAAGTGTTTCACAATGAGAAAAGGGCCCAGTACTGGTTCAAGACCCAAGACCAAGTTCTCAGCACAAGGGATATAATTACTCCAGAGAGACAAAGGACCGGGATAAGAGACAGGAGACAGAGGATGAGGGAGAAGGAAAGGAAAAAAGGAGAAGGAGAAGGGATATTTGTCTCTGAGGAGAATGGGACAAAGGGTTGACTCTGGATAGAGAGGACACAGATGTGGCCCATAAGCAAATGACAGTTTCTAAAGGTATAGGCAGAGCCCCCATGTTAGGATTAGGTGATTAATTTTGACTGGGCAGGTTATTTGGACCAGCAACAAGGGGGATTTGGTTGCTGGACTTCAATACTTTGATAATTGGACCCTAATAGACAACCTCAGGAAGAGGAAGTGGCCAAATAAGGTAATAGCCTTTGGTGGCTGGCTTTAGGGATATGATCTAATGATTTTAGCCAGGCAGAGGGAATGGGGGGAAGGACAAGGCCTGCAGAGCCATGTTTGGCATGCTTAAGCTAGCTAGAGGCCCTTCACTTAGTCCACCTTTGCTACAC
Organism: Uromys caudimaculatus; assembly: GCA_028551405.1. Lineage (NCBI taxonomy): Eukaryota > Metazoa > Chordata > Mammalia > Rodentia > Muridae > Uromys > Uromys caudimaculatus. The sequence continues at coordinate 46,310,174 of CM052710.1, forward strand.
TTAATGCAGGAAATGTCTTCCCAGTTTCTTTAATGTAATCCTGATAATCCTCACAGGCATGCCCAGAGGCCATCTCCCAGGAGACTCTAGAGTCTGTCCAGTTGACAATTAACACTAGCCATCATAACCTCTCAAACACCAACCCAAGATTATAGAGAAATAGCTGAGAGTCAGCAGTGCTGATGGACCCATCTGTGTTACCCAGCTCTGGTGGCAGGGGAAGGATCTGACACTCCCATAGGGTGCTTGGATGAACGTATCTTCACCTTGAGTGTGATAGTGAAGGTTGTCTGAGATGCCCAGAGTCAGAGCCTCTTCTTGGGATCGGTTAGCCTATAGTAAGCAAATTTGTTGTTTAATGAGTTCAGTCTAGGTTTTCTACCACTGAAAAATGGAAAGACCCCTGATAGACACAGAATCCATGTTCAATATATCAGGTCTGCTTTTAAAAGAGAATCCATGCTGCTTCCCGAAAATGAAGTTGCTTCAGAGTCAACATGATACCCAGTCTTGGCATTTCAGCACCACCAGTCATTGTGGGTGCATCAGAAAGTTCGTTTCGTTGTCCAATCATTTCTTTTCTAGGTGAATTCCTTTTGCCCCATTCCCATTACCACCTTCCCACTAATCATAGCCTAGACTGGCTGCTTCTTTCATTTCTGTTCTTGTGCTAAATCAGAATGTCTCTTATCTTATCTGGACCAGATACAGCCCTTTCAGGAAGTCATCAAGCATCAAGAAGCAGGAGATCTTCTGCATGGAGCACCCACATCTGGATGCCACAGGTGCATCCATTTTCATGATGAGGTGCTAGAAGATGCCTTGGAGGGTTGAGGACATCAATATGGCAGCAGAGATAAGCATCCAAGCGAGGGGAGATGGAAATGAATGACAGTTGGCACACCTATTCCTAAGCTCCCAAATTTAGACTGACAAAGTTGAGAAATGCAAGCTCTGAATCCAGCAGTTGTGCCTCCTGCTGAAGTATGGGGGAGATCTGCACTAGGCTTGGCTTTAATGCCTGTCCCTGAGCCTTGGAAAGCCCTGGCTCCCCATGTCTGGCTATTAGCCAGTACTGAGCAGGGTGGGTACAGAGAAAAGAGGGGAACGATGCACAGTGCTCTCTCCGGTTTTGCTCTGTGGTGGGACACATGCCCACTTCCACCTACTCTTATCACCTCCCCTCCACCTCCCTCCTCTGACACAGTCTGATAGATGGACAGACAGGTAGATGGACAGATAGACAGACAGACAGATGTATGATAGGCTGGACAGCTACTGGGATGAACATTTTGACTTCTTCATCTCTCAGCAGCTTGGTCTCTAAATCAGTTATTCAGGCTGGACTGTATGTTAGATTCACTTGAATCTCTCTGTCTCTCTGTCTCTGTCTGTCTGTCTGTCTGTCTCTCTCTCTCTCTCTGTGTGTGTGTGTGTGTGTGTGTGTGTGTGTGTGTGTGTGTGTGTCTCCTCCCTCTCTGTGCTGTGTGTGTATGTGTATGATATATATTTTATATGTATATGTAGGGAGAAACATGTTTATGTCCGACTCTAGAACTCTTCACTATTCCCTTTAAGCAAGGTCTCTTTCTGAACCTGGGTCTAGACTAGTGGCCAGCAAGCCCCAGCAATCCTGTCTGTGCCCTCTACACTGTGGATGCATGTGCTCAGCCATGCCCAGCTTTTTCTGTGAGCGCCAGTGTCCAAACTCAGTTCCTCATGCCTGCAAATCAAGCAATCTTTCCCACTGAGCCATTACAGAGATTTTCTTTTTAATAAGATGCCTGTCCACCTTAGTCTGTTGGGAAAGCATACATTTTAAACTGTGACCTACAAGGAATGTTAAGTAATTTTAAATGAAGACTAGGCCTTAAGGATCACTGAGCTGACAAAATTAGCTTAGCCTCAGACTCAGGTACCCTCTATCTACTTGATTTCCACACAAAAGCCAAAGAAAACTGCAGTCCTTTTGGTAAATTGTTTCTGTTAGGCAAAAAACAAGTTGTAACTCTGGTCAATCAAAAAAAAAAAAAAAAAGGTTTTGTGTTGAGCTGTCTAGAAGTCTAAGCATCCTATATTGTTTCCCTGTGAGTGAAACTGACAGAGTCGGCTGCTATGGCTCACATAGCCAGACCCTTGGCTCACATGGCCTGTAGCGGGGCACTATCAGGTGAGCACCCTGCCTCTAGTAACCGACCAACAAGACAGTCTGGCTGCTTTGGGCATCTTATGATCACTAACACTCTCAGAGCACTCCAACCTCAGGAACCTCACAGCTGAAACATGGTGCCTGCTCCTGGGCGTGATCATAGCTACCCAGACAACACAACCTGCTCTTTCTCTCCCTCTCTCTTTCTCTCTTCCTCTCGTCCTCTCCCTATTTCCATTTTCTCCTTCTTCCCCTTTATCTGCCCTTCTCCTCCTCCCCCCTCTCTTTCGCCTCTGCCCTCTGCCTATTGTGAATAAAGCATCTGTGAACATGGTGGACAAATGTCTCCTGAAGACTCTATCAATTCTTTTGAGTATTGACCCAACAAATAGAATTAGTGGATTTGATGGCAAATCTATTTTTAATTTTTTTTGAGGAACTTTCATACTGTTTTCCAGAGGAGGCTTGGAGAGAATTTCTTGAGGAATTTTCTAATATTTAAGAGGATTGGGGAATGAGCCTGACCTTCCCCTGCTATCCTGACACAGGAAATATTTATGTCCTAACTTCTGGAAGGTGACCAGAACCTGCATAAAACATTAATGCAAAATGTTTCCCTCAACTAAATCACATTCAGCCTGAGATGGCTGCTCTGAACATGATTCTGGGCTCCAGCTACTTCTCTGGCCTTGGAAATAGGCTATCTCTTCAGTACTGGTAGATGTTATGTCCTCTGGGTCAAAGTCACAACACACTCACACACACACACACACACACACACATGTACACACACGTACACATACACACATACACCATAATACACAGCACATATACACACACCACAACACACAATACACATATTACATAATATCAAATACACCTCACATATACACACACCACATACCACAATACACAACACACAATATGACATACATCTGCACATATGCACCCAATACACACATCACATACATACACACCACAGAGCAGAACATATAATACATACACACTACACAATAACACACTACATACCACACATACATACACACCACATACTTCACACAACACACATATACACACATGGTAAACATACACACCAAATATGCAGCACACACAGACACACAACATACACTCACTGCAATTTTTAGTAACATTAGGATCTTGGGAGAGTTCTACATGAAATACCCAAGTCACTGATTCTGCAATCACAGTCCTTTCCTACCCCCTTCTCCTATTGGTGAGCTCCCCAGGCCATGTTCAGTCTTGTAGTCTAGGATCTTGGGGAAATGCTTTTCCCTCATGTGTTCTGTCATAATCCTCTGTCCACACTATGCCATCGGTGAACCCCACAGTAAGCTAGCTCTCATTAATACACCTTAAAGCTATGAATGAGAAGCCATCATAAGACTCATAGAAATCAAAGACATACAAGTTAAAGTTGTAGTCTTTGTTTTTACCTCCAGTCACAGAACTTATATTTGTCACCCCTGTTCCTCTCAGCTGCTGACAACCATGGTGTGACCTCCTAGAGCACAGCCCTATTGGCAATTAGTTTCTCTCTTCTCTGCTCGCTCAGCCTTGCTCAAGCCCACCACTCATGGATTTCCTGGTGGCTTATATACCATATTGTACCTCAGTTCTTGAAAAGATACTGCACTTAGTTGACTCAGATTGTTCACCTGATAAAATAATCACAGATACTGCATTCTTGAGTGTCTTCTAGTGCTGATATGCCAACATCTACCTTGCTTGTTTACTCTATTGCTGTCCCTTTATGGGAACACAGACCCAAAATCCTGCTCCCATAGAGCAATCAGCTCTTCCTCCTCAGAGACATTGGCTGTTTCTCTTCTGACACCAGGAACTTAAAAATAACCAGAGTGATATTGAATGTCACATAACAGAATGTGTGGTGACTTCTTGTGGAACCACCCCTTCCTTCCCCTGAGTACTCATAAGCAGGTGCATGAGCAGAGCAGAGCATATTATGAAGAAGGGTCCACATAGGGACATGTGTGTGCGTGCACACACATGAGTGCAAGTGCCTGTGGTGGTCAGAGACATCAGATGCTCCTGGAGTTGGGATCACAGAAGACTGTCAGTCACCCCACATGGACACTTGGAATTGAACTTGCATCCTCTGCAAGAGAAGCATGTGCTTTCAACTGCTGACCCATCTCTCCAGCCGCAACTCACATGTTTTTCCAGACAACTATTTGTTGGAAGCCCAGGAAGACTCATGGCCTCAGTCAACTGCTTTTTCTCCTTTGAAGTCCCTGGCTTTTTACATAGAATTGAGATAAGGTATGGTGTAAAAGCCACCAGGTAGTCCATGAACAGTGGGCTTGACCATGGTGGAGAATGTAGGAAGAACAAATCCCAATTACAAAAAGAGAAAAAAACTATGGGGAGGTCTCACCACAGTCTCTTTCAGGAGACTGGTAACCAGACTGTCTCTACACTGAGATCCTGGGCATTGGTGCTCCCAGGTCCGCCATGGATGCTTTGACAAGCAGGGCCATCAGAGTCTTCTGCGAAATGGGAAGAATAACAGACTCTCCCAAGTTTTAAATAAACCAGAGTGTAAAGCAGAAATAATCATGCCTATGGTCTGAAGGTACCATGCATCTCTGTTCTTATTTTTCATGACATGTTGGGAGGCACTTTCTGTAGGTTTCTCTCATTGTAGATCTTTGGAACAGACAGCTTTTGTGTAGACTCTCAAGGATGTTTGTGCGGCAAACAACCTTGGAAGATACATCATCTCCCTCCAGGGAAGAGAGAAAATTTGATTGTTGTCCAGGATAATAAAGAGAAATCTTCCATCTGGGGCAAAGGGTGAACTGGGTTTGTTTTTAGCCAATTCATAAGATGCTGGAAACTTCTAAGCTGTGACATAAACTCACTTTCTAGAGAGTATTCACTTGGCACTTGAACTTGGAATTGAAGGAACCAGTTCAAATAGAGGGCTCATAATGCCCACTGTGCTAACCCTCTGTAGTCACTGGTCTAGGAGTCCTTGCCTTCTGCTAGCACCTATGATACTGTAGCCAACTACAGGTATCCTGGAAACAAGGTTAGGCTATCACAGACTTCAAATTTTTCAGTGGATACAGGCAAAAAGCTAACTGTTTCTTCTGACAAAGTTGACCCAGTGATAGTGAATTTGAGTACAACCTTGATCCACACTGTTGAACTGTTCCATACTCTCTATCTAGCCTTCATATTCATCTTATTCAAGGCTCTTTTGAACAGCTCTCTTGCTGGATATGTTGCCCCTTCCTTAATGGAGTGTGGATGGGAAAACTGGACTTCATGACCATGTGGATCAATAACTCCTAGACACTCAAGCTGTGCCTCTTAAGTAGCAATCTAACATCTATCTCTCCAAAAAATTTTATATGCTAATGTGCCAACTTGTAAAGGGCTTCACTGTCATTTTTCTGGTTAGGGTTTATACTGCTTGCAATAGGGTTTCCCAATTTGCTATGACATTTTAAGCATCGCGGACTTTATTTTCTCAAAAGGCCAAGTGACAAAGTAACTTGAACTACACCCTAGAACAACTGGAGGACAGTGACAGGGAGATTAATGTTCTCTGTATCCGCTGCCCAAGGTATCTATTCCCCCTTTCTCAGAACCTGTGAATATGTGATTTGGCAAAGGGAAATACAACAGCAGAGAGAATCAGGCTTTCCAATCAGCAGACCTGAATACAGAAAACTTGTCCAGTATTCAGTCAGAGGGGAAAAAATAAGAGACACATTTCTGGCCTTGAAGATGGAAGGCAGTAAATAGAAATTTCTAGAAAATGGAAAAAGCCACCGGGCAGTGGTGGCACATGTCTTTAATCCCAGCACTTGAGAGGCAGAGGCAGGCAGATTTCTGAGTTCGAGGCCAGCCTGGTCTACAGAGTGAGTTCCAGGACAGCCAGGGCTACACAGAGAAACCCTGTCTCAAAAAACCAAAAAAAAGTAAAAAGCCAAGAAAATAGGTTTCCCAGAAGTTTTCAGCTCTCCTAGCACCTTGATTTTACCCTAGGGAGGCACAGCCTCTTTTGATCTCTAGTCTGTGAGGTAGTCTGGGTCATTTTCAGCCACTATGGTCATCAAAATTTGATACATCAGTCACAGGACTGAATGCAAGTCTTTGTTATGCTTTGAATAAGCTAATAGCAAGGACCAAAGAACAGTCAAGATGCAGAAGTGATGCTTCTAAACTCCACAGAGACACTGACACCCACACATCATGTTTCTCCTCATGGTGGGTCCCCTCCATGGTTTTTTCTTCCACAAGGCCTGGCAAAGTACACTTGCTCAGCAACAGCAATGCTCCCTCTGGGTTGGGTTTGGTTTTTAGCAATCTAGCCCATTGGCTACATGTGGAAAGCAATTTTATGGTATAGTCATATTATTTTCCACTATTTCTGTATGTCAGGCAGCTTATGTGAGTGAGTGAGTCGGTGAATGAGTATCCTTAGAGGCTACTGTGACTTAGCCTCTTGAAGAATCCATTGGAATGAAGCCCAGTGGCAGACAGAACAATGGAATTGAACTGTAGGCCTCTGAGTGGATAGGAACTACTTGCATTCATTTGAACAACACATTACTGCACCTTCCTGATGCTTTCTGAACAGCTCACCATACTGGGTTATCTTGAGAATTAAATGAGACCATGGACATGAGAAGGAAGAATCCAGGAAATGAAGAAGTCTTATTCAGGCTCAAGGAATGTTGTGGAGAAGAAGCCTGAACGAATGTGTAAGAGCTGAAGGATGCAGAGGAGCGTCATGAACTGCCATTGTCTGAACATGGCACTGCTTTTGCCCCATGAGCTTGTAGCCACTCATGAGCCTATAGTCAGCCATGATGCTTACCTGCACAAGATCGAGCCAGCCCAACTTCAGGCATAGATAAGGGTGGTGCTTTTCAGGCTCCACCCCCTGATGAGCAACTACTGGCATCTGATAGATGCTGAGAGAGGGAGAGTCATTCTTCTTTGATGCTGCTCCCACTGGTAAGATCCTGTTATAGTAGATGGCTCCATGCTCATGCACATATGGATAGCAGCAACTGGAAATAGTGGGTTATCAAAATAGAAAAAGGCACGAAGCTGAGAGGGAGGAGGGTGTGTTGAAAAGTGGGGATGGGGTAGAAATGATATTTTACTCTATATGTGTATGAAACTCTCAAGAATAAAGACAAATTATAATAAAAATAGAATGGTCAATCTTGTTATTTGTGTTTTGCCACAATAAAAGCAACAAAATAATAATGTACTATGCATACTAAATGAAGGACTAGAAAACTGCTTCTCAAAAACATAGAAATGACAGGATGATTAAAACAAAACAAAACCCAACATGCTTCCTGAAAATACACATGTGCTCTTGTGTGGTGTTCAGGTGTCAAATGAAATGAACCTTTAAAACAGTGTCCGCTGCACAGCTTCATGAGAAAAAATGCACAGAGAATGATATCTCTGCACTTAACACAATACAGGTTCTCTACATGACATCATCATTGCTCTCACTTTGTGTCTGAGGAATACAAATGATTAAACGTGCTATTTTGCAAGATAAGGTGTCTAGGAGGTAGGGTAGAGTGAACATACAGGATGAATGTACATAATGCAATTGAACTGAACACTTAAAAACAGCGACGATGGTAAAATTTGTCTATTGTTTATTGTGCTACAACAAAGAAGGGATGGTGAGTGAGTTCTACGAGGTCCCACAGTTGTTAAGTGTCAGAGATAGAACATGAAACACTGAGGTGGGAGAAGTATCCAGGTAGAACGGCTATGTACTGTAACACAATGCCTGAGGCAGTCTATTTACAGGGAAGATTCAACTTAATTCACAGTTTGAGAAGCTCTTATCCATGATCAATCATCCTCATTGTTTTGGATCTCTGGTAAAACAGAATGTCATGTCAGTAGCATGAGCTAGAGGAGGCTGCTTACCTCATGGCTGATGAGAAGCAAAAATAGATCGGAGAATAAATTGGAATCCCAATATCCCCTTCAAGGGCAGATCCCAGTGACCTATCTATCTCTGATTAGGTACTGTCTCTGGAATTTTTCATCACTTCCCAATAATGTCACAGACTGGTGACAACACTTGACCAAAACACAACTCTCACCTTGAATGGAGTAAGAGATAGTTTATTCTGGAGCCACATGTGAGTGTCTACAGCCCAGAAACATAGATTTAAGTTACTCCAAATTTTTATGATCCAATGCAGTGAAAGTATTGTAAGGTCTTTATACTAACAAAGCAAGGAAAATTATAAAGCAGAACATTTTACTAGTACATTGGTGCAAAGATTAGTTAGGCAGGCTGCAGCAAAGTGGAGAAACTCTGCTCTCAGCTTCAGGTGCTACTATCAGATGGCATTCTTAGCCTTTAGATTGATGGAAGCTCAAGGGGTCTGTACAAACATTCCAAAGGATTAACATATAGTTCCTAGAATATTAGATCATATACAGTGTGGGCAATAAATGGCCATTTAGGAGACCTAAGATAGCCCAAGATAATTTGGTTCTGGACCTGTGGCCTTCCAACTGTCCACAGGCATTGACATTCTAGATGGTTAACCAGCCTTGGAGAATTTAATGCAGTTTCTTTTCAGAAGTGCTGGTTAACAGTCTAGAACAGTGAGGGAGCACTAGATAGGAGACAGAAGACTGGGCTGTGGTCCAGGCTCTGCACGATCCTGGGAAAGTTTTTCTCATTCTCTGGTTCTTTCAGACTCTGAAAACAAACAAACAAAACCCTCAGGCTCCGTGGCTCTGTCTGTGGTCCCAGAGTGCTACTAAAGATGCCAAGAGCCGCCTCACACAGGGCACAGAAAACTTCATTATTCCTGGCTGGGCATCAGACAGAAAGGATGAGCTCCTAATATGGAGGAGATACCTGGTGCCATGAGGAGCCCCAGGTACTTGCTACCCACAGAGACAGTAATAGTTTGTGACTCTGAGCTCACCAGAAGGTCAACTGGGTCAGGGCCACAACTTGAGCATTTGCTTAAATCTCTGTCCAAGAATCTTTCAGGCCGCTGCTGGAAGATAATGAGTTCTGAAGCACAGCAGAGTCAGACCCTTGGTGAATTGACACTAGCTGCTCTTTGATGAGAAACCCATGCATATTAATTACATAAAGGAAAAATGGACAGAAAGCCACTGCTGCTCTCTCAGAAAATATTTACTGTCTACTGCCATGTGTAAGATTCTTCCCAGCACTGGAGGCTAGGTATAAGTGATGGAAGAGGCCAGTCTCTGTCCTTGGAGACTGCATTCTAATGAATGCAGATGAGAAAGTCAGGAGGGGGAGGAAGGGTGGCCAAGATGGGTTGAGGAGGTGGTGTTTGAAACAAAGCTTGATTAGGAACAGAATCTCTGTGCATAGAACCACAGAGGAAGCATTGGGCAGCCCCTGAGGTGGGAAATGTCCTCATCAGCATCTTGCAGAGAACATTCTCCAGAGATTGTCAAAAGCCCAGAGCTGAGTGTGGGCAACTTAGTAGGAATGGTAAAAAAACAACTCACCACCTCCAGGGTTCTAGAGTAAACTGTGGTTTGGGTACTGTCTTATCACAGAGGACTCAGAGGTGAGAACAAGGGACAGTGGGGAGGGGGCACATGCTGAGAGCAGCTTCAGGTAGGGACCGTTGAACTCTGGGGACTCTGGCCTCCCAGATCCAGTCATGCATTGTTATTTTGGGAGGTGGGGGTGAGAACTCAGGAACTTTGGGAAATTCCACCAGGGACCCCCCCCCCCAGCATGGACATCCCTCCCCTCCTGGAAGAAACAGGTTAGAGAGCACATAGGTTGGAAGGGAGGGGCTGATTAAGGCCCTACTATCTCATTCCCTAAAGATCAATCAGTTTAAAAGTCACACTGTTCTGCCAATCACATTGTGCCTAATGGTTGCTGCTCTAAAAACTGTATAAAAGCTCGATGAATGGGCTGCATGTGGTCGTTCTCTCCCACCTTGGTGTGCAGGACGACCCCAGCATGCTGGAACAATAAATTCCTCTTGCATCGATCCATGGTGTTCACTCGCGGGGGGGGGGGGGGGTGTCTCCGGGAAGTTAAGGCTCCTCAGAGTTTTACAGTAGAAACTGGGGGGAGGGGTGGACAAGTCCTACTTAGAAGATGTAAGGTCACTGACTGTGCACCTAAGATGGTTACACATGACTGTCCCTTCTCCTGCCTCCACTTCCTGTTGGCCATGAAGTACCTAACCTTTGCCACCTGCTTCTCCTGCCATGATGCTTCACCTCTCCAGTGGCCTAAAATCAACATAGACCTTGGAAAACATGAGCTAAAACCAATCTCCTCCTTCTAAGTTGTTTATATTGACTGTATTGTCATAAAGTATAACTAATATAGGAAGGAGGTGGGCTTTCTAGAAAATGAGAAGCATGGGGGGCAGGCTCCTGCCTGCTTCTTAGGTTCCTGAAGAAGAGCTGAACAAATCAGTGAGGCCTGAAAGGCTAAGAAAATACCTAGAGGATGGGCACTTCACCTGCTCCTATTCCAGCAGGATGGCGGGGGAGGGGGGGAGAACTTATCTCCCCTTTTTGTATGCAAAAGACTTCATTGACCTGAGCTCTTGCTTGGAGGTGGGGAGGCCTTCTGAGAGGTTGGTATCACCTCCTCCTTCCTTTTACAGATGGACTGACCCTCAGGGATCATGAGGGGTGATCTTGTTAGATTGAACATTGTCCTCTCCCTGCACCTGGACCCTCTCCTTCATGGTAAGAGGTAGAAGACAAGTCTCATGGCCCAGGTGTCCCACCAGGCATCCCTGCAGACCAAGGCTTGCTGTCTCCTTTATCTTTAAATCTTCTGTCTTGAGTTTCTAAGCATCCCTGGCCAAGACACAAAAGCCACCAGAATACCAGCTTCCTTCCTTTCTCCTCTCCAGGAATCCATACTACATCCCCACAGCCTGTGTGCCCTGTTACCATCACTCATCTCCTATCTGCTTAAATTCACCTGCTTCCGTGACTCCTCCAGTGTTGTCACCTCCGGAAAGCCTTTCAGTATGCATCCATATTTATATTCCTGGTGATTCCCTGCCCTGTGCTTAGAAGCTTACTGTCTTATCACACTATTCTCAGAGTCCTGGGACAGTATCTGGTCTATCAGCCCAAAGTTAGATCTGCTATACCTCTTCCCTGGTCTAAGACAGATGACAGAGTGGTTCTTTTATTTTATTTATTTATTTTAATTTTTGCTGTGTTGCAGATTGAATGCAGAGCCTCACATATGCTACACAAGAGAACTACCACGAAGTTACACTCCTATTCCAGAACAACCTCTGAATAAAGGGCAATCGCCTACTGACCGAACCCAGGACAGCGAAGGGAGCTATGAATCCTGCCATCTCCCTCATCTGTTTAACAGATCTTAACAAATCACATAAAGTTTTATCAATCATATAAATTAGGTTTTTATGGAGTTTGCAGATCACCTACAAGACGCCTGTAGATATGGCAACCACCAGGGAGACGTAAGGGCTTCTGAAACAGACAAGCATCTGGGCTCCACCTCCTCATCCTGCCTGGATGCCAACAGTGGTGTCCAAAAAGATTTAAAAGGGAATATTTGGCATTGAAGGAACATTGTGAGCTGACATCTCATGCCTGCTCAGAACTGGTTGGTGTGTGGAACAAAACTTGATTCCTGAGCTTCCCTACCCAGGGAAACTCCCTAACTCTGAGCTTCATCTACACAGGGAAACCATGATGCCTAATTTTCAGGTCCATTGGGGGAGAAGGGGTGTTTGTCTATTATGAGGTACTATATGCATTTTATTAGCACCAATGCACTGATTCCAAGGCCTCTCAAGGGAAGTTGTTAGGGAATTTGGGCATGTGTCCCTGCTGTGTTACTACTGTGCTGTAGAATATAAGTGGGTCTTCTCCCTGAAGATCTATGAGAAGAAGGTCAAGAGTAGACCATGCCCTGGTTGAGTAGCCCTAGGCCACTCCCCGATCTTTCTGGGATCCTGTCATCTCTACAAAATAGGGATTAACAGTGGCCACTGAAAGGATTTCAACAGAACAGAGCAGCATAGGGAAACCCATGGCATGTCATTGACCCACAAGAGAAATCAAAATACTTTGGTTCCCCTTTCTCCCATGTATAGCCTTCCTTTGCATCATAAAGATGTGACTTCCAATGACATAACAGATATCAATGTAGCTTTCAGCTTAGGAAGTGTCATTTGTGGCTACAGGCATTGTTCTAATGATCAATAAGTGAAGGGAACTCAGAAGAAAGAGAGGAGATTGGTGGAGACACTGTGTACATCACCTTGAACAAGGTGTCCTGGCTTCATGTGCTTATAGATAAGGTGCACTGAGGAGGACACAGAGTCTCCTCTGCAAGTCTCACCAAAATCCTATCTACTCATGAGCAACACCTGACAAGACTCGATGGCAAAACCATCTTCAAAACAATTGTACAGAATTCCTCAAAAGCCATGAGACTTTGAATTGCACCAGATTAGAAGAAATAAAAATAAGCACAAATATGTGAATCTTCAGTGGAAAATGGCAAATTTTGAATAAGGCACTTAAAAATGTTACTAGGATCCTATCAGTGCTGACTTTTAAGGTTTGATTAGCATTTATCACCCAGAGACCCTCAAAACCCTCAACCCTCTATAGAACCCTCAGGATCTGAGAACCCCTAGGTTCTCAGGAACCCAGGATCCTAAGGATATCAGAAGCCCCAGGGCCTTAAAACCCTCAGAAACTCAAGACTTTAGAGATCTTAGAACACTCAGAACTGAATACCATGGACTGCCAGTACTTTCAGGTTATTCAGGAGCTCAGGCTCTCTGGGAACTCAGAACTCTTAGGGAATATGTGCCTTCAAGACAATAAAATGCTTGGGACATCAGGACTTTAGGACTCCAGAATGTTTAGAATTGACATGATCTCAGTAGCCTCAGGACACTTGGAACATCAGGGACTCTCAGGGTTTCAGAGCTTTCAGAAACTCAGACATCTACAATACCCAGAGCCTTCAGGAATTCAGATCTGAAGACCCTGGAGCCCTCAGAACATTCAGGTCATACATGACATAAGAATCCTGAGGCCCTTGGTACCCTCAGGATCAATCCTCAGGTCTCCCTTGGGTCTTCTGTAGATCCAGCCTGGTTTTGACCTCTCAATCTCCGTGCCTCTTCCTTCTTCATGTTAAGGTGACCAGCATGCAGTCTCACACCCCACACACGTTACCACACCCAGCTATCATAGGCTCTCAGGCCTCTAAATGTGAGCATTTCCTTCACATCACCCTGGCCCAGGCCTAGTTTCCCTAAGCTCCACCCCCACACTCTTGCTACACCTCCTCTGTTGGCCATTCTCTCCTCAGTGGTGGATTTCATGTGGCTGTCCAGTGAAATGACTCCCCTGCCCTATCCTCAAACCCAGCATGTGCCCTCCCAAAGGTGTAGGCTTCAGAGCTTTCAGTCCATTGTCTGCATTGTCTTCCTCCATAACCATCAACAGTTGTCTTGATCACTGTTAGGACCTGCAGGACTTCAGGATCTCAGACCACTCTGGGCCTCAGAACCCACAGTACCCCAAGACTTCAGGACCTCAGGAATAGAGTCCAGAAAGACATGGATTTTTCTGTCTGGTCCTGGAAAGGAAGTGGTCATGCTACTGGGACACAAGGCCCTTAAAACTTTTCCATTCCTCCCACTGCCTTATCATACAGAGGGGGAGACTCAGGTCCAAAGATGGATATGAGCCAGTCCAAATCTTATCAAGAAAGAATCAGAGGCAGAGTAGGGGCTCAGTACCCAGTGGCCCATTGTTGCCTGAAAACTATAGGACAGTATTTTAGGTGCTGTTTCCTTGATCATATGACCTTGACATGAAACTGTTCACATAGAGATGAAACCCTTCATCTCATATCGACTTGAATTCTAAGTCTGTCTCCACCACCTCATACTGTGAAGCTCTCAGCCAACATTTGGGCCTCTGAGCTTCAGACCCACCTCTGTGGAATAATCCCACTGTTCTGAAGCAGCCAAGCACTGTGGTTCAATCCATCCAATGCAGACAGGAGTCCCGACAGCCCCAGCATGACTGCATAGCAGAAGAAAGCTGCCTGACTTTCCGTTTCTTCCACATATATCCTTTTGATGTAGGTTTAAAATAATGTCTTCATAGCATTATATCTTATGACACATTTGCATGTTCACTGAACCTTGAATACCCACAGAACATTCTATTCAGTGTGTGTGTTGTAGGCAATTATGTATACATTATAGTTAAATAAAATATGTACAATAATTAACCCCACACACACACATATACACATACACACATACATATAACTTAACTATTCTGATGCATCAGAGACAGACCATATGTTTGATGAGACATAAGACTGTAGTAGAAAGGTCTCTGACTATGGAGGTATCCTGACCATAACATTTATCAGATAGTAGTCCTATCATTAAGCAATGTGGAATTACAATACTAATATCATCATCATTATTATTAAAAGATGTTTTCATGTGTATTTATGTGTATGTGAATGTGTGTCCCATGTGAGCAGATATATAAGGAGGCAAGAAGAAAGTATTAGACCCTGTAAAGGTGTAGCCATGTGTGGTTGGGAGTTGCCTGTGTGGGTGCTGGGAACCAAACTTGAGTCCCCGCAAAGGTAGTAAGTGTTAATCACTGAGCAATGTCCCCAGTCTCATCATACTAGCTGGAGCTGAGAATTCAAGGTGACTCACACACAACTCTCTACCCTCAAGCCAGGTACATCGCATGCTTGCTGTTCACAATTCAGTCAGCCCTCATCCTTAGTTCTTCCATAGTTATCCTGCCCAGCCAAAAGCTGAATGTGTCAGTGATTAGATCATGAACAAGTTTCCATGACAGTCAGCAAATGTCTCTTTTCCTTTGGGAATTTCCTTTAGATCAATTCCCAAGAGTGGGATTACCGCACCAGAGGCCATGGACTCCTAATGACTCTTGATGTGTGTTATCAAATTGCTTTCCAAAGGGGATGCACCCAATTTACACACTGCCACCAGCTGTGTATGGATGCCATGGTAAGACCATGACTGTCTTAGCCCTTGGTGTGATAATTAGGTTTCTTAATTTGTGCTAAATTAATAGGTGTAAAATTGCATCTCATTTTAATTTGCTTTTCTTTGAGAGTTATGAAGGTTGAGTACTTTCTCTAATAAACATACACTTGAATGGCTTTGTTCATTTATTCATTCATTTAAAGTTTTGCACGTTAACCCTACACCTCATGGCAGATCTCGAAAAGAGCCAAAGACAGAAATACAGAGAACCCAGTACCTACTCCCCACTTGGAGGAAAGCTAACAGATGACTCGGCAATCCCAAGACACTGTACAGGCAGTGTCTGTGTATTGAGAGAGAAAAGAAGAGGGGTGGAGGGAGGTGAAACCAGGAGAGCACCTGACTCAAGGTTGGAACGGGGGTTTCCGATGTTTGGATCTGTGCTGTCAGTCTGGTAAACTGATGACAAGGACCTCAAACTGCTAGTTTTCTGTGCTGGCCTCATGTGTACATTATTCTTGTTTTAAATTTTATTTTTATTTTTAAAATTATATATATTTATGTCTGTCTATGTGTGAGTATTGCACATGGGTGTAGCTGTACTTGAAGCCCAGAAGAGGGCAGTAGATCTAAAACTGTAGATAAAGGAGGATTGTGAGCCCACATTGGAACTAAACTCAGGCCCTCTCCAAGAAAAGTACTCACTCTTAACCACTGAACAAGCATGTTTTGTGTGCCTGTGGTCATCTCTTAACCACTGAACAAGCGTGTTTTGTGTGCCTGTGGTCATCTCTTAACCACTGAACAAGCGTGTTTTGTGTGCCCGTGGTCATCTGAATATGCTTGCCCCATGGAGTAGCATTATTAGGATATGTGGCCTTGTTGGAGTAGGTGTGGCCTTGTTGGAAGAAATGTATCACTTTGGGGCTTTGAAACCCCCCTCCTAGGCACATAGGAGACAGTCTATTCCTGGCTCCTTTGGATAAAGATGTAGAACTCTAAGTTCCTCCTTGCCATGGCTGCCTGGAAGATGCCATGCTCCTGACCGTGATGATAATGGACTGACCCACCCTGCAAGCCAGCTCCAATTAAATGTCCTTTATAAGAGTTGCCTTTGTCATAGTGTCTCTTCACAGCAATGGACACAGCTAAGACAGCCCTACTCTATTTTTGCATTTGTTCACCTGTAAGTCTGTGGTTGGTATGCATTTGTGGCATGGCGGACCTGACTATTCTCTGGGAATGGACCAAGTTGCTTTGGGCTATAGTTGTACCTAGCTTGAATCAATTTCAGCTCTGTGTGAGGTGTGCTGTGGGTTCTGCAGTTCTTTACAAAGAGGCCAGATGAGCTGCAGCTCTTGTTGGTGGACTGTGGTCACTTGCATAGGGCTCCTCCCTGCAGAGGTGCTCTCTGTGCCCACTCTTTCTGGCCTATGGGCCCTGGGTCAGCCAACCTTGGCGCTGGTCTCCATCTCTGTCTGTAAGGGAAAAGAGGCTTACCCTGGCCTCTTCATGAACTCTACTGCCCCAGGCAGACTCTGTCATCTTTGACTTGTCAAGTCTCCTCTCTGTCACCACAATAATGGATAGTAAATAAAGGAAGTGTCCCTTCCTTTGTGCCATCCTCCCTGGGACAGGAGATTCTCAGAAATGAGTGGGCCATGTTGTAGTTTGGTTCAGCACTTAATTCTTTTTCATGTGCAAATACTATTCCATTACATGGGGATATACCACATCTAGCTTCACCAACACTTCAGTTCCTTTTACTTTTTGCCTATTTTCAATATTGTCACTATATCAATAGTGCAGACATATAGGCATATGACTTTATTATTTTTGTATACTTTTATACCTGTGAATGGAATTGCTGCAACTCATTATGATTCTGTTTTTACTTTCCAAGGAGTGGCTGTCCTGTTTTCTAAAGTAGCTGCAGCATTTTTCATTCCCACCAGCAAGGAATAAAAGATCTTATTCTTCCATAACTGTATCAAAATTTGTTATTAAAGAAAAAAAAAACAAACCTGGTGGCTATCCTGGTAAAGCAGCATCTCCTGCCTTCAATCTATGGATCTCTAATGACTAATTGTTAGCAATGTGATATATACTGTTTTCTTCTTGCTGTATATTTTTCATCTTTAGTTTCCACGCATGGATGGCTCTAAAGCTTTGTCGTTGCTGCTATTGACAGTCTGCATACACACAAGCTGGATGCTAACGCATTCCCTGCAGTCACGCTCCCCCTGCTATGTCTTAGAAGTCACCTGAATTCCTCATCCAAAAGTTTACTGTTAGACCCTGCTTCCCAAATCACACACTGGTGTATTTGGAAGTGGAACTTTGCAGAGTTTTTAGGCTTAGACGAACTTGTGAAGATGGCTTTCATGACAGCTTTCACAGCCTTCTACAAAGAGGAAGTGACATCTGGGCTACCAGCTTATCCATCTTACCATGTGGTACCCTTGGCCATGTTCTGATGTAGCAGTAACACCCTCACCAGATGGTGAGCAGGTGCTGGTAGTCTTCAACACCTTGAACCAAATAAACCTATTTTCTTTACAAATGACTTTATCTCAGGCATTTTATTATAGCAATAGAAAATGGACTGCAATACAGAAAAGCTTTTCCACTTAGTAAAACTGCATCCATTATCTGCAGTACAGATCTGCCATAGTTTCATGGTTTGTGGGCTATTCTGTGTGGACCTATATTTAACTTGCTTTAGTATTCACTATTGTAAGCTATACTTCCCTATAAACAAACCTGGACTGGACATGTGTCTATATATGGGAGTTGGTGGCACAGCTTTTCTAGAAGTGAGCCTACTGGTTCAAAGGAATGAAGATTTCAAATTGTGGCAGGACTCTATGCAGCGAAGCCAATGGAGCCTTAATGATTCATACCACTAATAGAGATGAAAGTGTGGATGGGGAGAGTCTACCTTCTGATGGACTGAGCCTTCCCTGTTGGCAGCACATCCCCTTTCAGAAGCTTTTAGAAGCAGAGGGTGGACTAAACACTCTACTACCAAGCTATTTCCCCAACTCCTAGAATCCTCTTTGATAAAATCTCTTCCTGCTTGAGAGTTTGGGAGTCTACAAAACTGAATGCCTGCACCAGACAACAAAGGGCTTCCCAGCTCCTTGCTGCTGTCAGTCTGGGCTTAGTGGTATCTTCAGTATATAACCAGGATCCCAAATGGATGAGTCTCTGCATACAAAACATAGCTCGACAGACGAATATAGCTAAAAGCAACCGCAACCTATGTGCAGCCTCCTGAGAAAGCCGTGAAGTGTGAACAGAGCGAATACCTTATAAACTCCCTCTCTACCTGCTGCCCTCCACATGCATGCATCTGGTAGCTGTTCCTCAAATATCTTTCTTCTCTCCCTTCCAGTCTTCCCTTTTATCCACTGAATGCTTTTCTTTCTTTTCTATTCCAATGCAAATCTCCAGACCTTTCTTGTCACACCCCTAACTTCCCACCAGCATCCAATTCTGCACTCTATAGAGGCCAGAGCCCTGAGTTGGCAAAGCCAGGGCTCTGCTTAGAGAACACAGGAAGAGTTGGCTGCTGGGAGACACAATGGGAAAGAAATAATGGTCTTCCATTCTTTGGGGATGGAAACTGGGAATGTTTGCCTGTTAGTAATCTGTGCCCCAGGTCAGGGCAAGCCCAGTTCTAAAGACAAACACCTGTTTGTTGTTATCAAGGGGGCTGTGGGGTGGGCAGGTAAGCCCTGCACAATTCAAACAACATAGAACTCTGAATTGGCCAGTTGTCTTCAGTTATTACTGTTTGATTGATGATAGCTCTGCTGTTTCTAGATGACCTGCTCTGTGTGCAGAGAGCTGGCTTTGTAAAATCCTGCCGCTGACTGATTTTACTTTTGAATAAAGATTCTATACTTATTTGTCATAAGTTTTGTTTTCAAGGGGCTGTGAATGTTAGTGCTCATATAATCTAGAAGCAGGCTTAGACTCCCTTTGAGCTGGTGTTAGAGGCATTTTGTGAGCTACCCGGTGAGGGTGCTGGGATATGATGGGGTCTGAACTCCAGTCCTCTATAGAGTAGTAAACTCTCTTAACCGCTGAGTCATACCCCAAGCTCCAAGATGTTACTTTTAAACAAACTCAGAGAGACAAAGCAAGATTTGCCCAAGACTGCACAAAAAGTTAGTTGTTCAGACAGTAGTGAATCTCTATTCGGATCCAGCTATAGAATTCATTGGACAAAATGAAAATGTAAGGTACAGTGATTCAGAATTTCCAGACAGCTACAAGGGAACCTAAATACAAGCACGTGCTCTTCTAAGTTTAAGGCCCTGTGCCTACCCAGATTGCTACTTTATGAAGCAGACCATCAGGTTAGGCCCAGCCTTGATGATCTGTCCCCCCTGCACAGCTTGGTTTTGGCAAAATCAGGGAGGGAGAACAGATGACAGGCAAGGGTTGCTCGTATCAACCAGGATTGTGGTCTACATGGTCCAGTCCTCAAACCTTGCTGATCATCTGGGGAGCTGGGCAACGTTCCCATGTTGGGGCTGCTCTCAAACAAACTAGGTCAAAATCTCCACAGGCAAGATAAAGGCATCAGGATAGTTTTTTTTTTTTTTTTTTTAAAGCTTCCCAGGTGACTCCAATATGAAACCAAGTTTGAGAAGCTCAAATCCCAGAGGCATGAACTTGAAAGGAAAGCATCATGAGTGTGGAGACTTCGAGGTTCTGGCAGCCAGTCCCTAATCCCATCCCAGGAGCAGAGGATCAGACCAAGTGCAACCTAATTACTGTCTCCTGTTGTTAACGCTGGCACAGCCGGTACCCCGGAGATGACTGAATACATAAATAAATAGGCTTGAGCCCTTCCTAGCTTATTCAGGCTTCCCTGATAAATATGTATTTGGGGAAATTTCTAAGAAATGTAATATTGTGTGTCTCTTTAGAGTGGTTCTGGTCTATTGGGAAAAGAAGTGTTGAAGAGGCTCATCAGATGGGCTCTCCCTCCAGGCTTAGCAGCATGAGAGGTGCT
The DNA here is from genome assembly GCA_028551405.1 of Uromys caudimaculatus. Lineage (NCBI taxonomy): Eukaryota > Metazoa > Chordata > Mammalia > Rodentia > Muridae > Uromys > Uromys caudimaculatus. The sequence continues at coordinate 46,330,425 of CM052710.1, forward strand.
AACTGCAGCCTGGCCTACAGCCCCTCACCAGAGAGGAGAAGCCCTTAGAGTGGTGGTTCTCAACCTGGGGGTCTGGGGTAGCCTAAAATCACCAGAAAACACAGATATTTACATTATAATTCCTAACAGTAGCAAAATTTCAGTTAAGAAGTAGCAATGAAAACAATCTTATGGTTGGAGCTCACTACATCGGGAACTGTATTAAAGGGTCACAGCAATAGGAAGGTTGGGAAGCACTGCCTTAGAGGCACAGGGGCATTTTACCACGAACCTGCCTAACAAATATGCCTTTGAGAGGCAGAGACAGCCTCTGTGACCTCCTTCATCCCCTGGCTCTATGTGGCCAGAGTGTGTCTGTTTCAAGCCATAGCTGTCAGCACAGCTTTGTGACCCTGAAAAGAATTCCACTTTCTGAACTGTAGTACCCTCTGTTCTTGTGGCCTGTGTACCTTTTTAAAATTATCTCACTCTTTGAATAACTCAGACTTCTAGACAGTTCTGCCTGACTGCACTAGCCCCTCCCTTTATCAGTACTTTGTCTTAGCAGGCCCAGAGAGGAGCTTGCTGTGACTTTAGTTTGTCACCAGGCCAGGAATTTAATCCCTGAAGTCTTGTGTTATGAAGAGAGTGGGAATTTAATCCTACTGTGTGTACTCTGTAATCTGTACTGTCTCTACTCTGAATCAAAATAAACCTCTTTTCAATAGTAAGTACCTTGTCTCTGTTTATCTTATGATAGAAATGAAAAACAGACTATTACAAAGAGAGAGGGGGGTCTCTATCAGACCCTGCAAGGGATAGTTTTACCTTCCCTCCAAGTCCTGCTAGCTTCAAGTTTGACACAGTGGAATCTCCTAAAAGCATCTTTAAAAAGAGCTTGCGTTTAGAAAAACTAGCTAGAAAATTTGATCCACAGACTCTTTCAGACATGATTACAAAAGCATAATTTGCATAAACATCATAATTTTATTTTATATTTTTGCTGATAGCATAATAAAAGAGAGAGAAGACTGTGAAGTGATCCATGTAGAAAGGCTGCAGACAGCACCGCCTGCTCCTATCACCTTTGCAATGAATCGTTTATTGCCAAAACCTAAGAGGAATAAGGATGCAGTGGAAGGCTCATCCATCTTTCACAGTCTATGATTAGGCACGCCCTGTCAGCCAGCATCCCCACAAAAGCTGGTTGCAAGTGTCTGGTGGGACAGTGGGCTGACTGACTTCAGTGTCTGGAAGTGCTCTCTTCCAAGGGGGAGGGGCCAGGAAGATTGGCACTGGTTACTCTGATATCCCTGAGGCTGCAGGAGTTGGGGCAGCATCTACTCTAGCCCACAGCGAGAGAAGATGGCTCTCTTGGAATGAGAGCTTCACTTCATCTAGAGACCCTGCCTCATCACAGAAATGCCAGAACAGAGACGTATTGTGTCTAAAATGTTCTTGACTTTGTAGATAGATATGTAAGAATCGGATCTAATGGGTGCTGCTTGGAATAAGCAGCAAATTCTGTTCAGGATCCCATATCAGCCAGTCACCCTGTGGTGTGTGCAAGTC
>CM052710.1:46332075-46371091 GCA_028551405.1 Uromys caudimaculatus
CCCATATCAGCCAGTCACCCTGTGGTGTGTGCAAGTTCTGTTCAGGATCCCATATCAGCCAGTCACCCTGTGGTGTGTGCAAGTTCTGTTCAGGATCCCATATCAGCCAGTCACCCTGTGGTGTGTGCAACTATCTCAACAGCGGGTAGTAGAGCAGTATAAAATATACCTGGTTCTGAATGTGACACAGGTAGATAGATCCCGCATTACCCAAGGAAGGTCCCTTCCCATGGCAGCAACTCATGGGAAGCTCATGGGAAGCCGCTAGGTCCATGGCAGCCATCTTCTTTCCTCTGTCTCCTTGGCTAGACGTTTAGGTAAAGGAGACAGCAGAGGAAGAGGGACAGAAATGCACGTGCCCTGTACTTACATGTGGTGTACCTAGAAGTGTCATTTTCAGGGAGCTTAGATGGCCTCACAAAGGCAAGTTTGAACTAGTTTAACCCCACGTTTAGCACATTTATTGGCAAATATAAGTTACACAGTAAAACTTAGTGTGGGTAAGGACGACGTGAAGGAAGTAGAGTAGCCGGCAACTCTCGACTCCCCTCTTGTGAGCGCTGCAGCAGCTGCCCAGTCACTCCCTTAACATCAAGCCAAGCCTGCATCCTGGGTGAGCCATGCCATCAGATGCTCTGTCTTGCCTTTCAGTCATAGAAGAGGGAGAATAATTAGAGTCTGGGGAATTGGGCTGATGTTTAATACGATAAAGGGCTTTCTGCGGAGAGGGATCTGGTCGGCTCAGTGAAGATTGCTCTCCTTGTTGTTTGGGGAGAGGGCTGGTGGCGTAATGAGAGTGAAATGGAATGATCACCCAGCAGAGTTCTGAGCTTTGAGAGGTAGGGAATGGGGAGACCTTAGAGGCCTACGGCTCTCAGATTCCTGGCGCATTCCTAGAACAAGTTGGAAGCATGGACAGAGAACCTAGAGGCCAGAGCTGTAGATAAGCAGCAGGAAGGAGCAGCACCCCACCATGCTGATTCAATGATCACCCCCACAGTGAACGCCCCACGAAATCATCACTTCACAATTATCAATCCCTTTACCCAGGGTAGTAATTCTTAAAGTGAGATTGACTGTTTCAGATCCTTCAGCAGCTCCCATCTTCCCCTTAGCCAGTCCCACCCCTCAGCTGTCACTATGTTGGGATGGCTTGGACCCTACTGCCTTCTATGCCAATGTCCCCACTCCATGGGCTCTAGCCATAAAAGAACATCATTCCATAGAGCCCAGACCTCCTCCTGTTAAAAATCATGAGCATATTACAGATTCCTTGTATACTCATTTTTTTAGGCCAGGAGGACTCTCACTCAACCTTCAAAGGGATGGACAGTAAGACTGTAGGACTTACAGGGACCCAGATTCCAAGAACCATTAAAAGCACACAGAAGAGTTCACAATGACTGCAAACCCTAATTCTCATCAGGTGCCTACTTCCTACCAGTCCAGTCTGAGAGCTCACACGCCGATTCCACGAGAAAGGCACTAGTTTATCTTCATTTCTTGGGTAGGGATACTAAAATTCAGAGGCATGAAGTAACCTGCCACGTGTAAGTACAGGGCACATGCGTTTCTGCCCTTCTTCCTCTGCTGTCTCCTTTACCTATATGTCAATGGTTTCCCATCTTCACACTAATTACTCTCCTTTCTTTACCTTCTCACTTGACGGACTCTCTGCAGTTTTCTCTCCCACACTGAGAAAATATTCTTTGTATCTTCATTCACTTCAAAATATTCATTGGGCATTATTCTTTTCTGTGTGCAAGCTCTCTCCTAGCCACATTATCAAGTATTGATTAGGTGCCATGCAAGAGCTTAACGGAAGCTTGATGGGTGGTCGTGTGGATGGTAGATGGGTTAACTGATGGCGGAAAGACCAAAGATAATGATGGGTATATAGATGGACAGATCGATGGAAGGATGGATGAGTGGGTGGGCAGATGAGTGGATGGGCTGCTGGTGGGTCATAATGGATATGTGAATAATGAGAAGGAGAATATATGAATGGAGAAGGATGGATAGACGACTTTGTGAAATTCTAGTTTGTTTACACTGATTGGAAAATCAAGTTTTAATGCCCAGGGGACCCCATATAATGCCAGCCCAGTCCCTGGTGGAGTTTTGTTCTATTCCAAGAGTAGACAGGATTTCTCTACCCATATCCAAGTTCCCACAGAGGCCATTTGTCTTAAGTGTTGAGGGCAGCTCTGCGGTGGTACAATTAGTTCTCGTTAGCAGCCACTGTAACCGGACTGTAATTTCCAGGCTGTTGGACGGTAATTGCACATGAACAGCTCGGTGAGGCTCTGCACCTGTAATGACAAGCGGGGCTTCTTCCCCTCTCCAAACACTGCTCCGAATGCCAACAAGCAGGTGAGCTCCTGATGCCATATTAGCACGCAGTGATCTTCATTACTAAATGACTCCAGGGCTGTCCAAATGAGGAGAGCAATTAGGCCGACCAGGGGAAGACAAAGCAGCCTTTGATGAGCATAATGATGACACAGGCAGAATCACTCTGGCCTGGGGCAGAGTATGAAACCAGAGCCCAGGACTCAACAGTGGTGTAAATCAGCTACTCTCACTTCCTGGGCCCCTCTCCAGATCACCTGGGCATCCATCACCACTCCCAGGGCCTCTGCACATAGAGAAAAAACAACCAGTATTGCTATGTAATCAGAAGAAAGTGTATATTTAGAACTCTTTACTGAAATCAGCAGTTACGGAGTGGACTCTTTCCAAGAAAAATGCTAGCCGTTAAAAGGGAGCTAAAGAACTGAAAATTATTCCCTTAAAAGTGTGTGTTGGTGAGTACATACCCTGTTCGTTCTTTTGTGACTGAGTTACCTCGCTCAGAATATGTACTCACTGATAAGCGGATATTAGCCCAAAAGTTCGGAATACCCAAGTTTCACTTTACAGTAACCGCTGGACTGAGAGTGAGGTCCCAGATGGAGGAGTTGAAGAAAGGTCTGAAGGAGCTGAGGGGGTTTGCAGCCCCATGGAGGGAGCAACAGCGTCAACGGGCCTGACCCCCCCCCCCCCGGTCGTCCTGGAGTTTGGACCACCAACCAAAGAATACACATCTATGGACCCATGGTTCGGACCACATATGTGGCAGAGGATGGCCTCATTGGCCATCAGGGAGAGAGGAGAGGCCCTTGGGCCTGAGGGTGTTAGAGGCCCCAGTAAAGGGGAATGTCAAGGTGGGAATACGGGAATGGGTGGGCGGGTGGGTGGGAGGTGGAATTCCCTCATAGAGGCAGGGAGGGGGAGGGGATGGGGGTTTCCAAAGAGGAGACCTAGAAAAGGGGAAACATTGGAAATGTAAATAAAGTATCAAAAATTTAAAAAATAAAATAAAAAATAAAAATAAAAAATTTTAAAAAAGTGTATGTTGGTTAGTGTGGCATTGAAAAGGCCCTGTGATCTGGTGTTAGTTACCTCATCCTCTAATCAGCAAGTGCCTCAACTTTTGACAGGACAGCAGGGACAGCCATGACTCTATGCCATGCAACTCCAACTTCCTGGAGAGTCCTCCATCTTACCTTTCGCAACTGCCTCTGTTGTGAAGAAGTTTCCCAGGATTACATGGTCCTTCTTTTAGGGAAGATCCTTAAGTCACAGGATGTTTACAAGGAGGCAAAAAACATTCTGTCCTAAAGGGATACTCACTAAGCTCAGGAAGTAGACAATTCAATCGCTTCTGGAAGTTCTGACTAGATTCACTAGTTCCCATCTCTCCCCAAATACACACACACACACACACACACACACACACACACACACACACACACGTGTGTGTGTGTGTGTGTGTGTGTGTATGCTTTAAAGACTGCTATGAGACACTCTCAGATGAGCTGAGCTGCTTAGAAGAGACTCAGACCATCTAAAGTTCCGGAAAGGCACTCTTTTTTTTTTTTAATTTTTTGATACTTTATTTTCATTTCCAATGTTTTCCCCCTTTTCAGGTCTCCTCTTTGGAAACCCCCTATCTCGTCCCCCCTCCCCTGCCTCTGTAAGGGTATTCCCCTTCCTACCCACCCACCCACCCACTCCCGTCTTCCCCCCTTGACATTCCCCTTTACTGGGACCTCTAACACCCTCAGGCCCAAAAAAGCCCTCCTCTGCCACATATGTGGCCCAAGTCATGGGTCCTTCGATGTCTATTCTTTAGTTGGTAGTCCAGCCTCCAGGAGCACAGGGGGGCGTCAGGCCAGTTGACACTGTTGCTCCCTCCATGGGGCTGCAAGCTCCCGAAAGGGACTCTTGAGCTGCCTGTGAGCTGTGCCTTGAGCTTCAGATTCCCAGCTTTCCTGAGCTGTCCCCCGTGCTAGAAGGACTTTGATGATGCCGCTGTCTTCTGAGTCATTTCTGTTCTTGTAAGTGATCCTCCACTCACACTTCTGTGAATAACCCCAACAAAACTCATCCGTTCAGCCATGTTGGACTTGGGTGGTATCTGTACTTTGATCTGTTATCAGTTCCCTATCTGGGATGAGTAGACATTTGTTCACATATTCCTAGGAAGAGTGTCACACAGTAGTCACCCTCTGACCTATGTCCTACCTGGCGATGCCCCTAACTCTGTCACTGTGCCTGTTTCAGTCTTCTACATTGTACCCCTTTGCCCATCACTCTGCGGTTCTGGGTTCACATGGATGCCTTCTCTACCAGGCTGAGATGTATGCCTGTGTCTCTAGCACCCAAAAGTTTGAGTTTGTTCAGAGAAAAAGCTATAAATAATGCCATTCCCTATTTTTATTAATAAAGCTTTATTGAGACACAGCCACAGTCATTTGCTGGCCTCTTGTCTACAACTGGTTTCATAGCCCAAAGCCAGAGTTCAGTGGCCAGACAGAATCATGTGAGCTGCAAAGCATGAAGCATTTTCTGCTTGGTCATTTACTGAACAAACTTACTACACCTGGTTCAGGGTCAAAGAGGCCCACAATGTCTCTCAGGTAAAATCTCACAGTTTAGGTTAGATGTCATATTGGACAATGGTGAAAATGGCTTTTCCAGATCACGCAGGTGGACCTAGGCAGAGCTGGTGACAGATCCTGGGTATGACAGTCTTATAAATATGTTACCTTCCAGGTCAGGGAGTGGTGCAGTACAATTCCCCTTGACTTCAGGCTATGCCTCAGATTCAACTTGTCTTTGACAAAACTCAGTGTTAAAATTCAATTGTGAGATCCAACCCCTGGCTGTCCAGCTCCAGGCTCACTGCCTCCTGCTCACTCCCACTTGCTTGAGTGCTAGGTGGTGGCTTTGTGAATGGAGCCACCTCGAAGTCCCCACTGGTTCCATGGAGGGACATCCCGCCTACCAGGGGGAGCCCACCAGATACTGCCTATTAATACACGGGCACGATCTGCTCTTGTTCCTTAGCTCTGCCAGCTCACAACCCTTATACATCAGGTACCTGCAGCCTTCCTGGATCCACTCTTTTGGAGACCTCAGCCTCTCCCATGTTCAATAGTACACACACACACACACACACACACACACACACACACACACACAAACATACTTCTTCCCTGGGTGAGACCCATTTATATTTCAGTTCTCCATGCCTGAGGGTGTGCCTCAACATCAGTGTGTGTGTCTCGGCACATTCAGGACTATGTGATTCCTAGGAAGGTCCATGTGCTCACTACACCATGGCTTTGGGAAAATAAAGTTCTAATAATATATGTGTACACATTTACCTATCTCTATACATACCTGCGTATGTGTTGGCCTTCTGTGGCCACATGAATCGCAGGCACACACTTCTAGCCAGGCATATGAGCAGACACATGGGAAACTATAATGTCTCTGTGTTTTATGTCATATGCTTGTGTCTGGATGCGATCAGGAGTGCCAAAATGTCAGGTCATGGCCTGGGGTTATGGCTCAATGGGACAAGGGTTTGAACACCCTACATCATGCCCTGGCTTCCAGGGGTACACAGGAAGGTATGTGTTCCTCCCCAGACCACACAGGCACATACATGTACACACATCAAGTCATTTTATGTGATAGTCCAGATGGGGCGTCTCTATTGTAACAACCATTTGTTGTAACCGTTTCTAAGGAGTTAAAATGACAGCAATGTGCTTCCTGTCTTCAGAACTCCTGGTACAATCCAGAGCTCCTTCAGTATGCTTAGGGAGGACATCACACATCACTTAGAGGCAATAACGGTATCTTCATAGAAGTGTCTAGAGCACAGAGTGTGGACGAGATACATAGCAAGTTAGTCAATGAACAGTAGAGGACTCTCCCAATCCCCTGTCCAGTGTCTTTTATGTACCTACTATTTCTGGCTACCCAGGTAAGAAATCAGGGCTAATGTAGATATGGGATCTATTTGTTTGCCAATTTAAAAAATATATTTCTTTTTTTTTTGGTTTGTGGGGTGGGTAAGGGTCATGTGCTATATGTACTTGTCAGCATGAATGTATGTGAGTGCCTGTTCACATGTATGCCTGTGTGTGGAGGCCACAGGGTGATGCTCAGTATCTTTTCTCATTCACTCTCTACCCTGTTTGTTGAGACAGACTCTATCAGTAAATCTGAAGCTTATCTATTTGGATATGCTGGCTGGCCAATGAGCTTCAGAAACCAACCGGTCTCTGCCTTCTAAGCACTGGGGTTGCACACATGTACCACTGGGCCAAGGTTTTTGTGTTGGTTCTAGAAATCCAGATTCAGGTCTTAGCAGGCCCTTTGCTGTCTGTTCTTTCTTATCAGCCCTGAATTTCTCATCTTGTTATTGAGTTGTAGTGTTCTATGTTGGAAGTATAGTACTTTTGTCATATTTATTAATGATGTGTTTAGAATAACGGAGGTTTTTACTATATATGAAGTCAAATATTAGGTTTTTCATTTGTTTGGGTTTTTTTGTTCTGTGGACCATACTTCTTATAAGTCTAAAACTGTGAAAATTTCTCTCGTTTCTGCTAAGAGTTTTTAGTTTTATTTCTCTGTTCAAGAATATAATCCATTCCGAATTGATTTGTATTCCTTTGTGTCTATTTGTATGCCACCATTAGTCTAACTTTATTTTATCTAGTTAGAAGATAAAGAGTCAGAGAGTAAACATTCAACTTTTTCAAAATTATTTTAACTTAATCCTTCATATTTCCACTTAGTTTTTAAAGCCAGTTTTCAATTTAAAAAAAATCCCTACTGGAATAACGATTAGAATTAAACTGGATCTGTAGAGAAAAATCTCTTGTGTGTGTGTGTGCTGCATGGTTGCATCAAGTGTCAATAAAAAGAAAACCTATGACCTATAGGAAAGGGTGGAATAGAAGGTGGGACATCCAGTAGGCAGAAGGGATTCTGGGATAAAGCCAAGCATGGGAGGACTGGACCCCAGACATAGAGGAAGATGGCTATATGTAACTAAGGACCAGGGGAACAGACATGTGGCAGAACTTAAAATAGAATAACAGGATTATTAAATTATAAATGAGTTGGGGAACATGCCTAGCTATATGGCTTAGATATTTATAAATATATTTGAGTCTCTGAGTCATTATTTTCAAGAGTTTGGGGCCAGGAGGGAAAACATGGGCTTACAGAAAGCTCCCTACTACATGGATCCATTGATCAAATTGGAGAGAATGAATACTTCAATAAAACTGAGCTTTCCTATCCACAAACACGATGCATAACTCTATTTATGCACAGCATCGTTAAACTTAGCAGTGTGAGAAGTGGTGTTCATACTTTTAATTCAATGTACTATTGAAATGGTATTTTTGAATTTTTTTAATTTCAACTTGAGCTAGTGTAAAGAAATACAATAAATTTTGTGAATTTGAGTTAATGTCTGCCAAGGAATTTTATCCTTGCTGTTTGGTCTATTTATACTTAGTATAGTTTTTAAACTTTTTATTGATTCTTTGTGAGTTTCACATCGTGCAGCCCAGACCCACTCATCTTCCTGTCCCTTCCTAGTCTTCCTCTGCAACTTCAACCTCCCACCAAAGAAAAAACACACAGACAAACAAAAAATAATAAAACAAAACATAGAAAACATCTCACCCTGGAAGTTGTAGTGTGTCCCAGTAGAGCCCATAGTAGACCCCTCTGGCCACACAAATTCACTTGGAAATGTTCACTGCAATGAGTCATTGGTCTCTTCAAGATCTCCGGCTTCTGTGGCACCATCAACATTACATTTGTACCCGGACTCCTCCTGGTTCGCCTGCTGTTGCCCTGTGTCATGGAGATCCTGAAACTTTAAATCAGCAGAGCCAACCCTTTCACATGTGCCAGCAGTTCACAAATGATGTAGATTTTGGATAGATTTGGGGGCGGGCCAATTCAAAGCTCTGGATCTGGGTCTGGGTGGTAGCTAAACTGGTCATCCCACTAATTCTCCCTTAACTGCACCACCAGAGTGAGCTCTCCAGCACTGTTCCAGCCAGGCCACCCGATGCCACCATCTTCAGGAGGAAGGGTCATCTCTCCTGGTCTCATGCCTTTAGAGCCATTCACACACACACACACACACACACACACACGCACACGCACACGCACACGCACACGCACATGCACACGCGCGCGCGCGCGCACACACACACACACACACACACACACACACACACACACACACACACACACACTGGCAGATCCAGGTCCACCTCCAGAGGTAGGCAGGCAGGCCTCTGTGTGCCTACAGCCTGCTTGAGCCCTGTTGAGGTGTGGGGCACACTCTTCCAAGTGCTGCAACCCGCATGGGCCTGGAATAGCTTGCTGGCTCTCAAAGCCTTGGAGCTGGCTCACCCATGCCTTTGCCATCCTGGCCAGCTCCACTGTGTTTCCCAGGCAAGGTTCAGGATCCACTTTCACTCCTGAATGCTGCAAAAGTAAAGGGCAGGGCTAGCTCTTCCTCTCACACTCATGACCTGGGGCCTGCTCTCCCTGCCACCACAGGTGGTAAGATGCAAGGGAGCAGAGGGCATCACCCCCTTGTCTACTCCACCTGATAGCAAATGAGTGGCAGGACTTTCTCTCTCCTGCTCATCTCCCTGGGAGCTGGCTCATCTGCACCTTCACCATCAGGGCCAGCTCTGCTGTGTTGTTGGGGCTGAGGTGCAGGGCTCACTCTCCTGCTCTCATGACCTTGAGGCCAGCTCTCCTGACTGCCTGAGGAGAGGAGGGGTGAAGGGTGAGTGGTAAGGGGTAAGGGGAGGTGGGCCTCACCTCCACACCTGTGCCACCCATTCTCATGTCCTCGGGGTAGGCTCACTTTCACCCCTGCTACCAGGGCCAGCTCCACTGTGTGGCTGGGCAAGGTGCAGGGACCATTCTCCCAGGTGCTCCCACTGGTAAGATGTGAGGCCAATCCTGGTTGAGGGATGGGGCCACCCACTCATCTCAAAAATTTTAACTCAGAATTGTTCCTGTCTAAAGGAATTGCAGGGACAAAGAGTGGAGCAGAGACTGAAAGAAAGGCCATCCAGAGACTGCCCCACCTAGGGATCCATCCCATCTGTAGACACCAAACCTAGACACTATTGCTGATGCCAAGAAGCGCTTGCTGACAGGAGCCTGGTATGGCTGTCCTCTGAGAGGCTCTGCCAGCGCCTGACTAATACAGATGTGGATGCTTGTAGCCAACCATCGGAATGAGCTTGGGGACCCCAATGGAAGAGTTAAGGGAAGGACTGAAGGAACCGAAGGGGATGGCAGCCCCATAGGAAGAACAACAATATCAACTACCCGGACCCCCCAGAGCTCCAAGGGACTAAACAACCAACCAAAGAGTACACATGGAGGGACCCATGGCTCCAGCTGCATATGTAGCAGAGGATGGCCTTATGTGGCATCAATGGGAGGGGAGACCCTTGGTCCTGTGAAGGCTGGTGCCAGCATAGGGGGGATGCTAGGACGGTGAGGTGGGAGTGGGTGGGTGGATGGGGGAGCACCCTCATAGAAGCAGGGGGAGGGGAATGGGACAGGGGGTGCGGAGGGGAAACCAGGAAGGAGGACATTTGAAATGTAAATAAATAAAATAACCAATAAAAAGGGGCAGAAAAGATGTGGGGCCAGCTCTTCTGGGTATTGCAGCCACTGAGGGGTAGAGCTAGTTCTCCACAGCCCCTGCACATCCACATGGTCCCTGACAGCTTCCCAGACCAGGGATGCCCTTGTGTTCTCTAGTGGTAATGTGAGCCACAGACATTGACTCCTACCTCTGACTTTGCATAGCCATGGACCCAGACATGGTCCTCAGCAGCAGCACTGGTTGGGACTTCACCATGGCCTCAGGTATGGAGCTGTCTGTCTTCCCATAACAGGCTATTCCTCCCCACCCTCAAGTCTCCAGTTCCATCTCTCTTCATAGTGCTCAAACCATTCTCCTTCTCTTGCTCTTTCATCTGTCCATAGCACACTTGCACAATGTAGTGCCTCTCATTGCAGGGGGGTGCTATGCATTTGGTGGGCCTCTGGGTGACCTCCTCTGTCTAAACGTTGTGGGGTGAAGGCAAGTGGGCCCCTACAGCTCCACACACATGGTGGTAGGGCAGGTCTGTGGACATGTGTGGTGTGGCAGTAGGCAGCCTCTGTGTGTCTATAGCCTGCTTGAGCCCTGGGACAGAGGCAGGAAGGCCTCTAGGCACTATGGTGTGGCCCTGTGGTCTGCAGGTCTCTGGCTGTCTTCTTCCTCCTAATTTTGTGCTTGTGGTGGCTCTGTGTGTCTATGGCCACCCTGTGCCATGCTGTAGAGGGCAGGCCTGTGGGTGTCTTTCCACACCAGTGCCACATGGCATGGTGGTCGGCAGGTATTTACTTAGTATAAACTTTGGTATGGTTAGGTTTAAGTCTACAGTTGTTTTTTCTTTCCAGATGTCAGCATAGGGTATCTTTGTCAATCACACTTCACCTTATTTTTTTAGTCAGAGTCTCTCACTGAACCCAGAGCTCACCAGTTTGTCTAGGCTAGCTGACCAATGAACTTTGGGTATCCACCATTTTCTGTCTCCCGAGTTACAGATGGGCACCACTGAGACAGGGGTCTCTGTGGATCCTGGGGTTCAGAAGCCACATCCTCCTGCTTGAGTAGTAGGCACATTACCAGCTGACCCATTGCCCCGGCCCCTGAAACTGTATCCCCCCTTTCCTACCCTTGTACCTTGTACTTCAGAGCCCTTCATTTTCTCATGCTCCATGAGTTTGATTTATTTGGATTATACATGTACAAGAAATCTGGGCTTGAGTTATCTTACACATATTTTCTAGGATGCTTTTACTAAATATAGAAATTAGAACTGTCTGGGTTAAGAGTTATTTTTAGTCCTTATTTTTTGTTTAATCACTTTAAAGATGTTAGTCCCAGCGCTGGAGAAATGGCCCAACTGATGAATAATGTGTACCGTGTTCACAACCACCTATAACTCCTGCTCCAGGGGGAACTGATGTCTCTGGCCTTCACGGTCACCTGGATTCATATGCCTGCACATAATTAAACAATATTAATGATAAATACTATTTTTAAGAATGTCATTAGCCCTTTGTTTCATGGTCTCTACTATTTCTGAGAGGGCAGTGATAATTTTTGTCATTGAACTTCATATATAATATCTTTTTTCCTTATAAATATTTCTGGACATTCTCTGTATGTTTTGGAACTGTGTGTCTATATTTATTCTACCAAATTTTGAGGGATTTCAACAACTTATTTCTTCTAACATTATTTCTGACCTATTTTGCTTATTATCTTGACCTACTATATATAGGCATATATACATATGTGTACATATATTTACCGATGCTGATATAATTAGTTATCCCTGACCTATATCGTCTTGGTAGAGCTTCTGCTCAGGAGCTAAGCTACCTGACAGTGTTGTATGAGCTTCCGAGGCTCTGCTCATTTTTCTTCAGTCTTGTTCCTGTCTGCTCACTAAAGATTGGCCCATGTCTGGTGATCTGTCTTCACACTCCTTTATTCTTTCTGCTGTCATCTCTAATCTGGTATTAAACCCATCCAGTACATTTTTTAAATTTTAATTACTATAAATCTCATTTCCAAAATTTCCAGCGGGTTCCCATTTCTCTGTTGAGATGCCCTGTCTCTGGACTCAACACAACTGTAGTTTCCTCTAGATTTCTGAGTTTATGTGTATAGCTGCTCTAAGCTCAGAGAATAATGGCATGCCCCTTTAGAGTCTATGAGCTCCTCTCACTGGGTTGAGAGAAACCTCTAGTGCTGGTGAGATGACTCCATGAGTAAAGGAGCTTGCTGCCAAACTAGACAACTTGAGTTCAGTTCCTCAGGCCTACATGGTAGAAGGAAAGAACTGATTCCTCAAACTTGTCCTCTGACTGCCACATGTGCACTGAGGTATGCACGTACATGTGCATGTACACGCACGCACACTAAATACATAATACATACATACATACATACATACATACATACATACATACATTACACACTTGGTTTTCTTTTCTTTTTTTAGAAAAGAAAATTCTTGAGGCTCATCCACCAAGCTGCTATACTGGATTCATATGTACACCTACTGGAGCATCCAGTCAAGTGACTATGAGAGTACCCAGCAGAGAGCATCCCCTGGGAGAAGCTTGCATAGTACACAGCCTTTTATCATGGCCACGTACAGATCACGGCAGCCCAGGCTGCTGCGGCTTCTCCTCTGGGTGACATTTAAGCAGCAGAGAGTTCTAGTCTCAGGGTCTGAGGCTCAAAATTGCTCCTACTATCTCAGAATAGGCAAGGAAATGTTTCTCAGCTGAAAACCACTTTTGCTGGTTATGATAATGATTCTGAGCGTTTCTTTACATGTCTGTATTGATTCCCAGCCTTCTTGTTTTATTGTACAATAACAGGCCCCAGTACGTGGAATATATTATTGCACAAATGTAGAAGAATCTCTTTCCAGGGAATTATCTGCAATCTAAGTGCTGTGTCCTGCTCAGGTCTCCAGCCTAAAACAAAGGCAGCAAGGGGCCAGCGTAGCATCTGGGTTCTCTACCTTTGTCATTGGTGTCATTGTGGTCCAAACGGACCACAAAGGAGGCCTGGTTTCATATCCAACCAGAACAGAACCAGTACTGAGTCCTCGGGAGAAACAGTGAGCTCCCAAACTGATTGAAGCCAAGGCGCTTTCCTCTTCATCTCAGCCTTCAAGGGGATTCATCCATCTCTAGCCACCCCCACCATGGCAACCACTAGGGAAGGGCCCTAATTGTGTTCTTGGTGAAAACTCAAATCCCCTCTCCCAGCACAACTGAATGACTGGGTAATGGCTTCATAAATGTCCATCTGATTAGCCTGATCCCAGTGGGAGTAATACACAGGTGGCCAGTGTGTGCTGGGCCCACAAGCAAGGATTTTCATCCATCTCTGTCACCAGATGTACCCACCTGCATTTGTCAGGCTGTGACAGGAACAGCTAGTCAGGGGCAGAGGGAAAAACAATGGGGCTTTTTGTTCTGTGCCAGCCTCCCTCCTGCCAACTTCCTACAAGAGTCAGGCTCCAAAGGATGAGGTGGGGGACTTCAACAGAGGGAAGAAAGATGTCCCAAGGAGGGACATGGAAGCTGGAGAGTAATGAGGAGTCCATGTTGGAAGGGAGACAGCATTGAAGGCTTTGAGAATAGATGTCCTGACTTGTACTACGGGGTACAATTGCCTTTGCATACCATTTCTGGGTTATGGCTCATGACCCCTTTGCTGGACACTGGGGCAAGGAGATGCTAAGAGGGAAGGAGCAGCAAGATACCCTATCTTCTAGACCATTATTCGGAGACAGTACATCAGACTAGTCATGCTTCCTAACTATCCTTGCTACTCCTCTGACACCCAAGGCCCTGCTATTGGAGCCGGCTGTGAGCTGGTGCTGAGCCACAAAGGTCCATGGGCAGTGATTTCGTTACTTTGACCAAGGGTTATCTCAGCACCTCTGAACACCAGAAAAGCCTACCCCCACCCTCCTTTCTAAGCAGCCCCTGTGGGGAGCTACCTTAGGCTTTTTGAGGAGCAAGAACAGCCATCGTTCTTTCCGTACAGAGTCCTCTTTGATGGAAGAACTTCAAGGTTGGCCCAGGGTGAGTAAAGGCAAGGCCAGACTCATCCACCCTGTCTCTGAGCACTCAAGTCAAACAAACTGGTTCTTTGGGACCAGGACAATGACTCAGTCAATGTAGCACCTGTAACACAAACATGGGGACCTGAGTTCAATGCCCAGAACTCAGGAGGAGAAACAAAGAGAAAAACAAAATCAGCCAGGCATAATAGTGTTGTTTCCTTGTAATCGCATACCTGGGGAGTTGTAGACAGGCGGATCCTGAGGCCTGCTTGAACAGCTCAGCCTCCTCAGTGAAGCACAGAGCTCAGGAGATGGATAGCTCCTGAAAATACCAAAAGGTTGACCTCTGACCAACACAAAGATGTACTTCCCCAAAGGTCATCCCCCCAAGAAGTGGTTCCTTGACAACTCAAGTCTGATTCTTCATTCTGTGGAGAACCTTAACGGGTTAAAAATCACCCTCAAACCAAAGAAATACACATACCTCTAGATGTGAAAGAATGGAGCCTCAGTTTCCCTTGAATGATAATTCCTAATTCCAGGCAACCATTCCCAAAGTCTGTCTAGCTCTCTCATGAGAGCTTCCAGCATGGTGCTATCAGGGCAGAGGGCAGAGACCCAGAGACAGGTTAAGTTCAGGCCAGAAGCCAGCTGTCCTGAAACTGAAGCTTGCTGGACCAGGGAGGAGCAGCAGGGCTCACTTGCTGTTAGTCTGCCTCGTATGGTTTACTCAGAGGGTGACCAGACAAACAGAACAACAGCAGAACAGACCGTTTAGACAAAGGAACAGGGGTCCTCCAGAAACAGCCATCCTCATCTCCCCAATGGAGCCCCAACCCACTTGAAAATTGCAAGCTTGTCCTTTTATCAGCCTCTCTGAGACCCTGTTTTTCAGTCTGGACCTTTGGTTAATGTCTGACTTCGGAGATAATTGAGCCCTGATCCCATTTTTGGGCAGGATGCCATGTCTTCCCATCTCCTTCCCAAAACCTTCTTGAGACTACAGCACCTAGATGAGTAGGTGGGCAACTCTCTGAAGTTCATTTATAACAGTGAATGAAACAGGTATAAACACCCTGTGAGTCCAGTTTTAACTCAACATCCCACATGCCAGAGGCTGGAGTGTCAGTCATGACCCCACTCTACCCTCCTGATCTCCTCCTCCCTCTATGGTGCAAATACAAATCCCAGAGGCCTGTGTCTACATTCCCAGTTAAGGAAGAAGCCAACCCACCTTAAAGAGGACAGCAGGCTCGGTGTGTCCTGACAGCAGAATCCTCAGCCATGACTCTCAGTTCTATTCCAGCCATTCAGACAACTAAACAAACAGACAGACAAACAGACAAAAAAAATTCCTTCTCAGCATCCCAGAGATGCCATGGATACCAAGGACTCCCACATCACTCTTTGGAGCTCTCTATTTTGCTGTGACCTCTCCTTCAGACTTCCTTCTTTCCTTCTAATTACTCATTCTCTTTCTAATCTAGTTCATATTCTGATCTCCCAGCCATTCCAGACACCTCTGTGAAAACCGTGTATTGCTTCTCTGCCATAGATAATCAGATAACAGATGTCTCTTCAGCCTCACTCAAAACACACTGCCATATCCAGTGCCCAGGCAGCTCCTGGCGGGCCAGGCCAGGTCAGGCAGCCTTCTTCTGGCCCCAACCTCAGCCTTTGTCTCTGGATGGCTCAAGTGATTCCCAGGAGCAGAGACTGGGAAGAATTCCTTTCTTCCTGGTTCAGCTGCACCTGGATCAAATGACAAAGGAGTTGTTGCACTTCTCCTGGAGTACGAAGCACAACCAATGAATTCTAGGATGGAAGATGGGAACTAAATCTGAGCCCACAGCTAGGACTGAGAGCTAGACAGTAGGACATAGTAAGAACCGTGGGCATGGGAGATGAGTGGCTAGTACACTTGACAGCCTTGCCAGGGATGTGGGAACTTCCCAGTGGCCTTGCATCTGCAGTAATGAGAGGCATTCTAGGGATTCCAGGGCTAGCCAGGTGTGGGGAAAACTGTGCAAGACAGATTACAGACTGTCAGGACTGCCAGACCCTGCCCAGGCTACAGTGTCAGGTTCTTTCTTATATTTACAGGGAAAAAATCTTAATTCAAAAAAGATTTCACATGAGCGGCCCAACTTGGGATCCTTCTCATGGGGGTGGGGGGGGGGGGAACCAAGGCCTAACACTGTTACTGATGCTATGATATGCTTACATGGTATGGCTGTCTTCTGAGAGGCTCTACCAGCAGCTGACTGAGGCAGAAGCAGATACTTACACCCAACCATTGAATTGAAGTCGGTGTCCCCTATAGTTGAAGGATTAGAGGAAGGATTGAGGAAGCTGAGGGTGAGAGTGACCCCACAGGAAGACCAGCAGTCTCAACTAACCCAGACCCCAGGGAGCTCCCAGACGCTGAGCTACCAACCAGGAACATTCAGGGGATGCTCTGAGGCTCCTGGCACAAATATAGCAGAGGTCTGCCTAGTCAGGCTTCAGTGGGAGAAGGTGTGCTTAATCCTCATAGACTTGAGGCCCCAGGGAGCAGGAGGCCTGGTGGGAGGGGGCAACACCCTCTCAGAGGCAAGGGGGAAGAGGAATGGGATGAGGAACTGTGGGAGGGGGGCCTAGGGGTGGACAATTGGAATGTAAATAAAGTAAGATAAAATAAAGACTTCACACCATACTTCTTCCAAATGTCAGATTAAGATGTGCAAGTGTCTATCCGACAGCTCTGTTCAGGGGCCTAAAAATCATCTGATACCCAGCTTGTCGGTTCCTCCCCCCCAGGCCCTTCTCCACTGTCCTCATAACATCCCCAGCTGCCCAGGTATGCTAACCAGAAACCTGGGGTCATCCTGTTCTCTTCTCTTTCATGTCCTAGGCCCCATTTTCACTGTTCACCATCACCATTATGGCTCTGTAGACTGGGTTCAGTGTGGTATTCAACTGCTTTCTGTCCAGCATTCCTAGTCCCTACACTTGTCAGGAAAACCAAGGCCCTTGAATCCACTGTCATCGACAGCCTCTACTTGTGCTGCACCAGTGACACTACAATCATGTCAGTCCTTGTCCAAGGAGGTTGATTACCAACAAACCTCAAATAACACCCCCCCAACCCAGCAACAACCACAAACCCCACCTATTAGGGCTCTAGCATTTAAATACCCTCTGAAAAGTTCCCAGAATTCCAAATGTCACACACTGCAGAAACTATCTGCAGCTGGCAAAACCACGCCTCTGCGAGAGCACATCACAAATCATAGCTGCTTGGGAAAGTCCAAAGCAGCCCCTAATCCCCACAGCTGGGATTAAAACCAAAACATATTTGTATAATATTTCAATATTTTTTAAAGAAACCAAAATTGTGGAATCGTCACTGCAGGTAGATAGCTAAGTATCACCAGACTGAGTGCTTAAGACATCCAGGAGAAATCAATTGGGAAAGCCCCTTCAAGTCAGCCAGCTAGAGTTCCCAAGAGATGGAGTCCAGGCAGAACAGAGTATCCCCTCCAGCGATGCCGCCAGGTAAAAGAGTAAATAACATAAAGAGATGACATCATCGAGCCAGGTCCTTTTAATGTCTAGCAGACCCTGACTGGGGAAGTTGAGGAAGTCAGTTGGGGTTTCTGGGTAAGCCTCCTCTCCATGACTGAACGTCTGACTTCTTTTCTGGTGCAGGGACTTTTGTATCGTGGGATAATGTCTTACCTTCTAGCTGTTGTCAAGGATACAGTGCTTTTACTCTTGGACTTTTTCGTTGTTCTCTTTCCTCTGTGTCATAGTGGGGACAGCACCCCAGACAAGGGGTCTAGGTGGATACTTTGAAAGAAATGTGCTTGGGTCTGAAGTGGGGTTGCCCCCGACCCCCAATTCAAAAACTAGCTTCTTGGCAACCTCAAACAGCATGTGGCATTTTATCAATCTAATGTGCTTTATAAACATTCAGGTCTTTTTCCCTCTGGGCATCTGCCATCGCACATAGGGCGTGACATGACTAGTTCATTCACTGTATGTATTTATCATTGTCTGGATGCTCATGGAAAGGGGAAGCTTTAACACTGGTGGATCCAAGCACCTGGCATATATGCAGTTCTTAATAAGCATTCATGGAATCAAGCAGCTAGAATGTGTTTTTAGTGAACCAGGCTTTGGTTCAAATCCTGTCTGTGCAACTGGGACTCTATGACTTAGTTTTGTTGATGTCTTGCTCCTAAACCCCAGCCCTGTTTCCGAATGTGTAGAATGGGACTTACGTTGCATAATGTCTCCCATAGAGGCTCAGCAGTCAGTCCATCCTCCACCTGTGGCTGAATGTGGAGCATCCCAGACCTTGGCAGGGCATCTTCAGTCTCTGTGATGGTGCTAGGGAGGAAGAGGTTTGTTTAGACATCACAGGCTATAATTCTAGGGCACAAAGCTGGATGCTGGATGCACTCTTTCTGCATGAATGGACTCTCAACAGAGGAAATGATTTTAATCAGTTGAAGGAACAAGAAGTCCATCTATCTTCCATTGTTTAAAGGAAGAATTAATCTCAGAAGTGGGGCGGTGAGGGTGGAGACGAAAGGAAAGCCGGAGCAGATTTAAATGATAAGGAGAGAATTCTCCATAAAGCACTAGAAGAAGAGGCCACTGGGACTCAGACAGGACGGGGCCAGCTGTCATCATTGTGTGTGTCCTTCTCAGTGGGAGGAACATAGGGTAATGGCAACGATCATAACAACCACCTTTGCAGGTTCCAAAATACTTCCATATTCATTGTCTCATACAATTTTCATAAGAACCATTTGGGGCCAGCATCACTCAGTCCATGTACAGATAAGAGCAGGTTACAGAGTCACAAATGCCCTGCTGGCATGGCCTTCCTACAGCTGGATCAGGGTCTTTCTCTGGGTTGATTAGAACCAGCTTCATGCCTTTGAACCTTCCTCTAGGTGTGTAGGTTATATTCAGGAAGGCAGTCAGAACCCCAGGGCTCCCAGAGACTGGACCACCAACCAAAGAATACACATGGAGGGACCCATGGTGCTGGCCACATATGTGGCAGAGGAGGGCCTTGTTGGCCACCAGTGGGAGGAGAAGCCCTTGGGCCTAAGGGTGGTAGATGCCCCAGTGTAGAGGAATGTTAGGGAGGAAAGACAGGAGTGGGTGGGTGAGGGAGCACCCACATAGAGGCAGGGGGAGGGGTAATAGAATAGGGAGTTTCCAAAAGGGAAAACATTTGAAATGTATATAAAGTAAATATCCAAAAATAAAAATTAAAAAAAAAAAAAAAAAAAAAACAGTGAATTCCACTCCAGATTCCTTTACTGTGATGGTTTGTATATGCTTGACCCAGAGTGGCACTATATGGAGGTGTGGCCTTTTTGGAGTAGGTGTGGGCTTTAATACCCTGATTCTAGCTGCCTGGAAGTGAGTATTCTGCTAGCATCCTTCAGATGAAGATGAAGAACTCTCAGTTCCTCCTGCACCATGCCTGCCTGGATGCTGCCATGTTCCTGCCTTGATGATAATAGACTGAACCTCTGAACCTGTAAGCCAGCCGCAATTAAATGTTGTCCTTATAAGAATTGCCTTGGTCATGGTGCCTGTTCACAGCAGTAAAACTCTAAGACATTTACCCACATTAGGTAACAATGACAACAATACCCCACCTTGAGTTTCTTCCAAGTCATACCCACATATTCTCCAAAGGTAATCTACCCCCTGCCACCATCCGTGAGTTCTGAGATGTGGTCTTCTGCTCAGTGGCATGCCTAGTGCATGTAGCCAGAGTTCATTTGTTGGTATGGTGCTCATTACACTTAAATACTACGTTTCAGTCTGAAAAGTGGCTGTCTAGAACAGGTGTATGAATTTATCTATCAGTCTCCACACACAAAGAGCACAGTCTCAGTTACTCACTCCATCTTGCTAACACTTGGTACTGGCAGTGTTACAAATTAACCAGTCTGGTGGGAGTTGAATGGTATTGCACTGTGGTTTGGATGGGTTGTTTATTTGCTTGTTTGTTTGTTGAGACATTGTCTTACTATGTTGCTCTGGCTGGCCTAGAACTCATGGAGATTGACCTGCTCTGCTTCCTGGCTGCTGGGACTAAGGCAGGAACCTTCACCTCGGCCTGTGTGTGGTTTTAATAGAAGTGCATCTCTGACGTTTGCCAGTGCTTCAAACACCTGCTGTGGTAAAATGACTTTTCTGGTGTTTCATCTATTTCCTCACTGATTTATAGGGGTTATTTATAGATTCTGAAAATGAATCTTTTATTGGAAATTTAAGTTATAGCCAAGAGAAGAGGCCTGAGATCATATTTTCGCCAGAAGGTTAGATAGTTGTCTCATGAAACACTCCTTTGTACTAGAGTGTGCTTCTAGACTCTGTCTAGATTCTTTCCATCCCTCTGCTTGCTTCTTGTCCAGTAGCAAATTGCTTTAACTACTGAGTCCTTAGGATTTCTGTACTTAATGAGGCTGAGCCACTTCTGTGCTATTTTCCCCATCAGAACATTCTAGCTATTTTTGCAGGCTTTGTGTCCACATGAATTTTGGTTTCATTTTGCCAGATTCTCAAACCACCTTGTGAAATTTTAGTTAGGATTTCCTTCATTGGTTAATTTTTGCAGCTATGCTAGTCCTGACACTGTCTAATAGCACCACAGACAGCAAGGCCTGTGTTACCGTTGGAAGGGTCCGTCTCTGTGACTCTGAAGATCAGGCATCTTCCTCGGGGATCACGACTGGCCCAAGCTAAAGCTATATCCTGAAATTTCAAGTGAAAAGTTTTAGCATCCGGAAAAACTGTTAGTCTTGGATATTAACGTTGGAGCCCACCAGTTTCCTTATTTCCCCCATTGTTGCTGGCAGTCTTTTGATCAGCTGTCTCGGAACCTATAACCACATCATTTGTACAGAGCCACACCCGGCCTCATCTCCCTTCTATTGGTTTGTGCTATGAGGACAAGGATGGCTACTCCAGGGGCTACATGGGGTCTCACTCAGGAGGTCATGGAGGAAATGTACACTCTAGGTTGCTCAGCCCCAACACTACTGACAATTTGAACTGGATAAATCCCCATGGAGGGGGCATAGGGCACAGTGTAAACATCTTCAGACCTTGCCAAACTTCTGGAGCTGAGAACTGCTGGCTGAAGAAAGGCAACTGGATTCCAGGCCCCCAGAACTGCCTGGAGTCAAATGGCCTAAAAGGAAGCTGTCTCCTCAGATCTCTTCCATTCAAATCCCTGGCTGGGGACTCTGATATTTTCTTTGTTTGGGACTTCATAAGTCTGTTCATATCTCAATCATTTCATTAAGCAGTAGGAAAATTATACCAACCGATATGGGACTACGGGAGCCCTACCTCAGGACAGAAGTACAAGCAGTGTAAGCCAAGTCTTGGCCACCCACAAGGAGGGAAGCCAGACAGGCACTGAAAAGCAAACCATCTACTCCCAAGATGTGAGGCTATTCAGCTTGTTTCAAAGAAGCAGCAGAGGTCAAACGCAGTAAACATTCCTCTCTGGCAACTACACAGTCTGGCCTATGCTAGCTGCCACAGGTGGATTAATATAACGCGGTATGCCTTAGTAACAGATTTCATAAGTTTGAAAAGCCTCTGGTTTGGGGAATGGGCACCACCTGAAAGCAGTGCTTTATTCTTTACATGTGCTATGGAAACGTCTGCCGTCGTTTCATTTAAATTTTTCTTCTCTCTTAACCATGGTCACAAGTGAGATCTGTCTAACGTTTTCTATTTTTGTGTTTTGTCAAATTTGGGTCTCTGTGCTATGCTGGTTTTGAAAAAAAAAAAAGAAAGAAAGAAAAAGCATTTGGAAGCCTTCTCTAGGCTCTGGGAGAGTTTAAATAGTATCAAAATCATCTGTTACTTGAACATTTGAAAGAACCTACCTTTGAGACCATCTGGACTCGGTGCTTTTGAGGAGAAGTTGATTTTTATAACTTTCTTGAATTCTTTCATTGTTTTTAATATAAAATTTGCTTCTTATGGAAGTTTAGGATCAGTTTTGATCACTAATAGTACTTAGGAAATAATTCTTTAATTCATCTTTCAAATTCAATTCCACTAAATTTTTTTATTGAAAAGAATTTTATGCAATATATTTTGATTTTGTTTTCCACTCTTCTAACTCCTCCCAGATTCTCCCCAACTCCACTCTATGCTTTTTCTCTCCCTTTCAAAGAAAACCCCACAGAAACACAAAAATGAAAATCCAAACAAAAAAGCAAGAAAAATAAGACAAAACAAACAAAAACCATGCCAAAAATCAAAAGAAAAATCCCTCCCCTGTGTGTGTGTGTGTGTGTGTGTGTGTGTGTGTGTGTGTGTGTGTGTGTGTGTACACGTGCGCATAGAGCCTGAACTAGCTAGAGTATGGTTGATATTCCCTGTGATGTTCCATTGGAGAAAACTGACTTCTCCTTCTCCAGCTGATATCAGTTGCAAATAGCCTTTTGGTTAGGGCTGGGACCCCATCAAGTTTAAACCTGTGCAGGTCTTGTGCCTGCTACACCATAGTCTCTTTACGTTCATATATGTATAATTTCTCTTGTGTCGGGAAGACACTGTTTTCTTGAAGTCATCCATTTTTCTTGGCTCTTCCAATCTTTCTGCTTCCTCTTCTGATTAGATCCCTGAGTCTTAAGGTAAGGGGGTTTGATGAAGATATTCCATTTAGGACTGAATACTCCAAGGCTATTGGTTAATCTCCACAATCTGATAGTAAAGCCCTATTGCTGAATACAGCACTTATGTTATGGAACATGGAGAGATCAGACTGGTACTCAGCAGAAAGCCTCACCCCTAGGACTAGCAGGTACTAGTGCTAGAAGGCACTTTGCACGCTACTGGGAAAGAAAGTGAACCATTAGTATCACCCAGTGACAAACCCTGAAAGCTACCACAGCAACCTGCCTGCAAGATATGCTGGTGCAATGGTGGCGCAAAGGTTATGGGAGCAACCTACAACTTTCTGATTGGATTTTAGCCCCACTACATGGGATGGGTTTATACCAAACACTGCTAAAGTGGCCAAGAACCTGAGACTAGATAGGTTCCAGGCCTTGGGGGAAATCTATTAGTATCATTCTGTTAAAGAAACATAGTAGTAAAATGGACTTCTAATGACATACTGCTATACTACATACACCAGTGCCTCACTCTACCCTTATTAGAGAAGCAGCTTCTTGGAGGAGTGGGGATTAACACAGAGACTCACAACTAGACAATGTGCATAGTGAGAGACCTTGAAGCACTCAGAAAAATCTTTTGGATCAATAGTGCTTTCCCTTATAGTAATTAGAGCTATTTCCTCAAAATTTGTCAATTTTGTTGGACAATTCTTGTCCCCATGTAAACTACTGCTTACACGTATTTAGCAACCTGAATATTTTTGTTTCCTAATTATTGTCTTTTTCCTAATTTCTTTGGATTTACTTAGTTGATGTTTCTTGGCTTTCAAAGTAGATGCTTAGTTTATTTGTTTATAACTCTTTGCTGTGTAACACACTCCTGTACTGCAGTGCTGACTGAGCAAATGGCTCCCAACAGTGAGCTGGGAAATGGAGCGCCATGAAGGATGTTTAAAGAAGGCTGACAACTCATTAGTAAAATGACCATCCAAGGGAAGCAACGGTAAACTCAAACACATTTTAGATTTGTATTTATTTTCAGAGAGCTATGCTTTAAGTCAGACCCATCTTCAAGGGCCAGCATGGACGATGTTATCTGCTGACTCCAAATTAGTAGAAGGTGCAGAGAGGGCCACATAAAACTGGAGGTTGACCCACCTCTAAGAAAGCTACAGAAGCTAGTGGCAACAGGGGAGAGAGATGCCCTAGAGAGTCATAGAATTTCTATCCCAGGGAGCTGAAGCTGTGAGGGGACATGAAAAGCTAGGTAAGAAGGAGCTATGCTTGAGAAATAATAGCCTTGTTAATCTCGGACTCAACAGGAGAATTGTGCTACTTCTCTTGTTAAAGACTTGACAGGAAGCAACTTAAGAGAGGAAAGTTTTACTTTGCTTTACAGTATGAGGGAATACAGGTCATCATAGTAGGGAAGCCATGATGCTGAGATGGCTGGTCACATTGGATTTGTGGTCATGAAGCAGAGACCAGACTGAAAATGAGGCACAGCTATGAAAATAAAAGCTCAGAG
This sequence comes from Uromys caudimaculatus, assembly GCA_028551405.1. Taxonomy (NCBI): domain Eukaryota; kingdom Metazoa; phylum Chordata; class Mammalia; order Rodentia; family Muridae; genus Uromys; species Uromys caudimaculatus. The sequence goes on from CM052710.1 coordinate 46,356,321, forward strand.
CCTTGGCCCTTAGTGATCTGTTTCCTAAAGAGTCCTTTACCTTCTAAAACAGCGCCACCAGCTGGAGAACAAATGTTTGAACACATGAGTCTATGGGGGAACATTTCACACTCAAATCTCTTTAAGAACCTCTTAAGGAACCATGAAAATGAAACTCATTTGGAAAGGAGTTAAATTTAAACACATTCTAAGAACAACACACATGGGGCCAACTTAGAAGGGTTCAACACGCTCCTAATAACTCTCTTAAATTTTCTGTACTCTATTCCTTTGCCTCCTTCCCCCAAAATGTAGACACAAATGAGCTTGGAGCAGAGGAAGGCAGGAGAAGAAGTATTAGAAACTTTAAGTTGCTTAAGACAACAGTTGTAGACTGGATTAGAAATAGCTCCCAAATGTCATATGGAAGGCTTGCTGTCACCTTAAGAGGTGGAGTCTAGAGGGGAGGTCTTGGGGTCATAGGCAATGTGCCCTTGAAGGACATCGGGGAGCCTAGTCTCTTTTCTTTGTTTTTCAATTCTTGGTCATGAGGTGATTGATGCTGTCCCACCACATGCTCCTGCTGTGATGTATTTCCTGACTACAGATCCTTGAGTCTAAAATCATGAACCAAAATTAGCCCTTAGTCTCTATAAGTTTACTGTCTCAGGTATTGTCTTGGTGATAGAGAGCTGATGCAGCCATGTTTGGTTTCTGAGATGATTATAAAATACTGACCTAGTGAAAGTGACCAGAAAAGCAGCACATGCCACATGTTCATTGGTCCTTGGCACAGAACGGGTTAAAAAAAAGTGAATGTTTCCTAGTCAAAGGAGTCCTGCTTGTTTGACACATTAATTATATTTGTTTGCTTTATAAATGTGTAATTTTTCTTCAGGTTATATTTCCAGGCACCAAAGTTGATATTTTCATTCTTATACATCCTTCCCCTCCAGGTAGTCTTCAATATCAAGTGTAATTTATTATCGGATGCAGGAGTTATTTGTAAAGGTTTCTCTTTAGTTCCAGGCAGCTGATTTGCGGGGGCTGTTTCTGTCTTGATTTTACTTCTGAGCTTTAGTGCATGGGAGTCAGAAAACATGAATAAAGGAACAGAGCCCTGACTTACTCAGGAGTTGGTTCTAAGGGTAATGTGTGAGGGAAAGCGTGTGCGCTCTCATTTGCCCACGCCTTTGCTTTCTGTGCTGTTTCCTCCCTTCTCGGGAAACTATAATGCCTCCCCTCTACCCCAGCAGCTTGAAATGGCACAGTGGTTTGTGTTAATATGGGTCTCTTGCCATCTATTATGCTGGCCGCTTGGATGTCTGAGTCCCTTTGGGAGGTTTGATACTGTTTGTTTCATAAGTTGGTTCTATTCATTTTCTCTGCTTCTCTTGAACTTCTATTGGATATTAGACTCTCAAAAGATACAAACATCTCTGCATTAGAGCCCCCATTGCTCCCTAGCCTCGCCATTTCCTCCTATTTTCCTTACTGCCTCTTTATGTTCTGTCTTAGATTTCTTCTGATTTTGTTTCTATTCTTTTTAATAATAAAAATTGGAAGACAACTAAAAGCATGCTGGAAAACAAAAGCAGTGCCACACACAAAAACCATACACTTTGTGATTCCATCTACCCAAAGTGCACAGAGTAGAGAAATATGCAGAACTACAGAGAAAGGGCACAGAAAGTCAGGCAAGTGAAGTAAACACAGGCTCTCCTGTGACATACTGAGAGCATTCTATAACCAGGAAGAAGTGATGTTTGCACAACACTGTAGATATTCCAAATACCAGCAAAACTTGGAAATGGTTTCTTTTATTGTGTGGAAATTCCCTCTCTCTCTCTCTCTCTCTCTCTCTCTCTCTCTCTCTCTCTCTCTCTGTGTGTGTGTGTGTGTGTGTGTGTGTGTGTGTGTGTGTGTGTGTGTGTGTGTGTGTGTGTGTGTGTGTGTGTGTGTGTTGTGTTCTCTTTATGTCTCTTTCTCTATCAATCTTTTTTTTTTTAATTTTAGTCCAGGTTTTCTAGAGGACCAGAATTGAGAGAATGAATGTGTGTGTGTGTGTGTGTGTGTGGTTGTTGTTGTTGTTGTTGTTGTGATAGAAATGTATCTTCTGAAGCAGGTGGTCAGAGAAAAAGAGCAGGTGAACGAGCTGAATTTGCCCAGATGCCTCTGTATGTCTATCTGTGCTTTTAAAGAGGAAACACTCACACGGGCTTCCACAGCATTGCTATTGCACAGCTCTAGGCAAGAGGCTAATACTGGGGAGGAAGAATGAAGCTGTTCATTTCCTTGCAGTGTCCACTGAGTCTCCAACTATTCAAATATAAAAAAATGTCTCTAAGGTCTCAGGAATTGAAATACAAAAGGGGAAAACTTTTAACAGAAACAACTTTGAAGGAGGGTAGGGTTGTGCTGGGCTCAAGTTGGTCCCAGACTCTGGTACCATGGCGTGCTAATGGTAGAAACAGTGGCTTGCTAGGCTCTTGGAGTCCAAGTTCACAGCAGATTGCTCTTACACAGCCTTAGGTTACCATGGAGCAGATCCCCATGTTCCATTTACTTCTAAGAGACTAGCAATAGGTTGCTTAGGGGAATGGCTGATTCATATAGCCACAGAGACCAACAAAACATATGTAATCCTGAACGATCAGAGCAGAGTCGGAGGGAGTGATCTAAAAGATCAACAGTATGTACTTGGTCAGGTAAGTTATAGCAGTTCAACAGATAAATGTACACATCCTCCAGCTGTGATGAGAGACAGAGATGAGTGTGGTGTTCACATCTATACTCCCAGGACATGGGAGGCTCAGGGCGGGGGTAAGTTCAAGGCCAGCCCAAACTGTATACTAAGACTTTGTGCCAAGGCAAAACAAAAAGAAGGCTAATACAAAGACTTTGGGAATACACAACACTTTGAGCACAATGTAAGTAAAGACAGGGGTTTAAAAAAGAAAAGAAAAAAGAAATGGCTAGGAATTGTGTTAAAAATGTTAAGTTTTGATGACTTTTTCCCCTAGCAACTAAATTTTCTACAGTTATATTACCTTTAGGATCAATTTTTATATGCACAAGAAGAGACATTTCTAGGCACATAACTTATTTATAAAAGCCAAACCAGAATGATTAAGACTCTCAGGACTCCATCCCATAAATGATTCAGGATCTGGGAGTACCTGATCTGGAGAGAGCTAGACAGCAGGCTCCCCATCACCATCCTTCAGCAGCTGAGTGCTGTCCTGTGAGAAAAATGAGCCTAGTTCTTGAAAGGAGAGCAGATTGTAGGCCATCAGGCAACACCTCTGCTAAGCATTCTCCAGTATAAGACGTGGCTTCCCGTGGGGTGGAGTCCTCGATTGATAGAGGCTCCCAAGAGGTAGTAACTGTGACTATGGGATTTCAAGAGAGATTTCAACAACTAGGAGGGCCGGCTATGGTGCCAGGCACTTGTAGTCCTGGCTACTTAGGAATCTGAAACAGGAGTTCACTTGAGCCCACAAGTTCTAGACCAGCCTATACCATCTCAGGAAGAGTAGAAGGAGGAGGAGAAAGGGATGAGGAGGAGGTAGAGTAGGAAGAGTTAAAACACAAACAAACAAACAAAAAAACAGAAGAAAACCAAGAGGAGGCAGAAATAGATAGTTGGGTCATTGAAGAAGGGCCAGGAGCCTTGAAGAGAAATGGTATCTCTTGCAATTTAGTACACCTGGGCCCACCAATCACCCCCAAAGGGGTCCACCAAAGAAAACTGTTTGTGGGGGAGATCTCACAAGTATAGAAAATGTCACACATCACAATGGCTAGAGGACCTCAAAGGTCATTCAGACTAGAGTCCCCTATTGTTTAAGAGGACTGTTCTAATTAGTTTGTTTTGTTTGTTTTTGTTTGGTTGGTTGGTTGTTTTGTCAACTTGGCACAAGCTAGGGTCATCAGAATAGCAGGAACCTCAACAAAGGAAATGCCTACAGTCAGATTGACTTATAGGCAAGTCTATGAAGCATTTTCTTGACTCATGATTGATGTGGAAGGGCCCATCCCACTGTTAGTGGTACCTTGCTGGGGTAGGTGATCCTGAGTTATAGAAGAAAGGCTAAGAAAGTCAGTAAGAGGCACTCCTCCATGGCCTCCAGGTTCCTACCTTGAACTGTCCTGACTTCTCTTCATGTTGGACTACACCTTGTAAGGAGAAAAAAAAAAAAAAAAAAAAAAAAAAAAAAACACCACCACCACCACCAACAAAAACCCTTTCCTCCCCAGTTTCTTTGGGTCATGATGTCTATCACAAGAGAAAGCACACTGTGAGGACATAGAGAGTCAGAAATGTCTCTCTATGCCAGGGTGAGCTAACACTAATAATCTCAGCTCTATAGAGGTTGAGACAGGAGGATGGACAGTTAAGGCCAGCCTAGGCTATATAGTAAGACCCCATTTCAACAAACAAAGCTCATAAAGAACTAAGAAGATAGCCAGTATGGGCTCAGGGCAAACAGCCAGTATATTTACAGATGGTGAGGTGCTCAGTACAAGTGACTGGTTCTCAGGCCATCTACCTAGTTGATACAGTGCCTCCCTGGGTAACCAGGCTTCCCCCTCTGCACCACAGGGCATTTCTGTTTCCTTTCAGAAACGAGGACAAAATCAGTAAGTGCTGTGGGCCCATGTTGGAAAATTAGGACAGAAACATGTTGACTTAGAAGATAGCAGCCATGCCATTCTGACTCACATTGTATGTTCTCTGTGTGTGTGTCTCCAAGTGTGTCTCTCTGTCTCTCTGTGTGTCTTTATCACTCTGCATATCTCTGTCTTTCTGTGTGTCTTTTTGCATCTCTTTCTGTCTCTGCCTGTCTCTGTCTCACACACACAGAGGCACACAGACACACAGACACACAGACAGACACATCACACAGACACACAGAGACACACACAGACAGACACACACAGACAGACAGACAGACACACACACACACAACTTAATGAACCCTGGGCTGCTCACTGTTCTTTGAGTCTGGTGACATCAGCTCTTGTGACCACTCTGCTTTTGTTCACAGTCAATATTTGAATGTAGGAAATGTTTGTTTGGAAGTAATGAAATGGCTGTCTTAGACTGGCACCACACGGCCCAGGGGTAAGAGCAGAATGTACCCCACTTCATATTTCATTTCACAGAAATGCCCTCCTGTAATGAAAACAGTTGTGTTCATGTCGTTGGGCCATGCAAAGGATCGGGAGTGTTTCTTGGGGAAATGTGGGAAGAGCCGATCAATAAAAGCCATCAGCTGCGCTACGTTCCTGGGGCACTTTCTATATTCATTTATCTTGGACCTGGGAGTGATTATGTTAGGACCTTTTTCCAAGGACACTGTGAAAATCAAAACAACTTTGAGGCCCAGTTCTCTCAGGAAAGGCTTCCATTTCTTCAAATACATGTTTCCTGTCTATTTTAGTCTCCCAGGTGTCCAAAGACTATTCACCTAGTTTCTCATAGACAACAGGTGTCACAAGTCTTCATGAGAATATCTTAACTGACTCTGGCTTCTGGATAAAGGAAATATAAGGGTAACCATCACAGAAAGATGCCTTGGCCATTCTCTAAAGAAATTCACTAGCCCCTTGAGTATGAGAAAAGCTGTCACCATCATCTCTCCCAGCACATAGTAGCAGAAGACAGCCACACGTGGTCTCTGTTCCCAGATCAGATGCCTTTTCACATCCCATCATAGGAAGATGTAGTGATCACTGTACAGATTGCTTTATTTTCTCAATGGTAACATCTCACGAAAGTATTATATTCAGATATAGACACTGATAGAATCCACTAATCTCACTCAGATCCCAATTTCCTTGATCTCATCTGTCTAAGATCGATACCTCTATTGGAGATAGAGGTCTATATACACAAACCACATACAGGAAGTATCCCTCTGCTTCCTTCCCTGTGAACCCTTATTCTAATTACCATATGCTTACCTATCACAACCACTGATACCACAAGCCCCCAGCAGCCATTTCTACGATGCTGCCTTTTCAAATCTATCATATAAATGGAGTTATGCAGTAAGAACCCACTGGGACCAGCATTTTCCTGTTCATCTGGACCCTTTGTAGCTCTACCAGCTGGCATATCTTTGCTTGTCTGTTCCATGTGCGGCTGAGCACTGGTCACCGGTGTGGAGATTTCCGTTTGGTGGACTATGAACCTATTGAAGGACATCTGGGATGATTCCAGTTTTCAGTTTTAACCAATAAAACACCCATGAAAAGTTGTGTACACTGCATTTTCATTGTTCTGTGACAAACACTTGGGGCTGCAGTTTGTCGGGTCCCATGGTAGTTTCTAAAGCATTGTCACACTGTTGTTCTTAATGGCCACACTTATCTTCCATTCCCTACAATGATTCCAGAGTGGCCCAGTCCCTCCCAGCCTTCTCAGCCTTTGCTGTTGTAATTGGTTTGTACCGGTTAGTCATTCTGAGTGGTAGATTAAATTGCATTTTCCTAATGGCCAAGGATGCTGAACAGCTTTTGATACTTATTGGTCATCTGGACAGCTTTCCTGCCAAATGTTCATTCATATGATCTATTTCCTGATGGGGAGGAGGGTGCTTTCAGAAACCTGTTGTCTAACTGCACGACACAAATTTCACAGTAGAGCCATGCTGGCCTTTCCTCATAAACAACTGTGTCCTGCCCCCAGCCCTTCAGGGCAAGAAAGAGCAAGCCATGAGGGAGAGCTGCCTTTTGTAGCCTTTTCTTTCTTGCCTGTGGATTAGCATAGACAAAATACTGTAGCAAGCCTTGGGAGAGTGAGTTTGAGCCCCAGCCCAGCCGTGTGCCATCACTGTGGTTCACTGGGTTACCTAACCCAAGCCCTTTCTTCCTCTCTCTGACTTGTTTTCCCATTGGGTAATGAAGATAGTGAACTTCAAGCCTCTTGAAGCACTATGGTTGGCCAAGCACAGGATGCAGTGAGGAGATTTGACTGCAAACATATCTTCTGTTCCTGTGGTACTCACGGTCTGGAGGGAAGAGGTTCAAGAAAAGAGCAATGGGTCATGAGAAAGTAGGGGTGCTTTAGGGTAGGAATCAAAGGCTTAAACCTGGCAGGGCCTGGATGTGGGGGGAGGGTGCTTTCTAGAAGAAGCAGTATCTAGGATGAGAGCCAAGAGATGGGGGGGGGGGTATGCCGAGGGTGGGGGAGCAGAAGTAGTAAAGGGGAATTGTAGCCAGAGTCTCAAAGATAAGTGACAGATTGTGAGAACCCGTGTTGGTGAATGTCTGTCTGCCACTGGGCAGAAGGTGGCAAAGAAGAAAGCCAGCATCCAACTGAGTGACTAAAAGGACCACACTAGGAAATTATTGGGTGTCACCCAAAGGTCATTAGAAGCTATGGATCCACTTTAGAATATTCCCTCTGGACACAAGGTAGAAATGGATTGTGAGGAGCCAGCATGAAGACTGTGGGAAAGGTTAACAAACTCACGCTTGGAACAAGGATTATCAAGAAAGCTTCATTCTTTCTAAGGATGAGAAAGAAAGTCTAAGGACGAGAAAGAAAGGTCTATGTGGTAGCTACTGTGCTCAGTCCTCAGGCACCAGCCTAGGGAGGGGGTGTCAGAGTCCGGGGAAGAGAAGCTGTGGTTTTGTGGGACCCAACTTCGGCAACAGTGACTGCTCCTCAAGTAGGAACCTGGAAGCAGCAAAGAATTCCTAACAGAGAAATGATACCGCATTCCAGGGAGGAGTCCACTTAGCTACCCAACAAGGGAGCGTCCTCACAAGAAACACCTAGAAGGGACCCCATGCCAACTGACAGTACTCCCCACACTGGGCATGCTCAGCATGGTAGCAGGTGCTACAGGACACAGAGCCCTAGGATTACCCTCAGACTGCCTCAAGACCTTCAGGAAAGGTTTACTGTAACACACAGAGGCAGGAGGACATAGCCACTCCCAGAAGCCAAGTGTGTGCTCACCCTGCCTCGCTCCCTCAGTTTTCTTGCCATCACTGTGGTTCACCAGGAAAACTACCTTCATTCATTTTTTCATGTTATGGAGAGAGCAGTGAGTTCATTAAAAATAAATGGGTGAAGAAAACAGAAGAAAAATAAATGATTCATCTTCCCCAAAGAACATTTAGTCTCCACTTGACATGTGGGTCAGGTGCAGGAAATGGCAGTAGTCTGTTTTAACGTGCCCCAATATTCAGAGCTTAGTATAGTGAAGACAATATATCCACAGATGTTACTTTTTATTTTCCCCTCTGGATTACTGATTTGGAGATTATAACTATGAATCTTAGACATCTTACTACAAGTAAAAGCTGACTTTAATCTGGAAAAGTGAAATAGGCAGGCATTCTAGAAACCACTGAAATCGGATCCAGTGCATCCATTTCAGTTAAACAGGTGAGTTAGTATTTTTGAACATGAAGGTTTCCACATGGGGAATAGGATAATTATCACTATTAAAGTCTGAGCCAGATGTCATATCATATCTGAATTTATAGCCCTTGCATGGTGGAGTCAGGGAAGTCAGGAGTTCTAGGCCTGCCTGGACTACAGAGTGAGATTGTCTTTAAAATAAATAAATCTGTGTTTCAATGTGTAAGTTTTCTTAAGAAATTAAATAAAATGACATCTTAAAAGCACACAGGGTGGAGTAGGTACAGCAGCCATGACTCTTTGGGTAGCATGATAAATACTTTGGGAGAACTATGAGTCTCTGTTTCTAGTCTGCGTTAGGTAAGAGTGAGCATCTTGCAGTTGCAAAGTCGGGGTACCCTTCCAAGAGGATGTCACACACTGCTCCATCTACTCAATGCCATGACAAAATACTACAGATTGTGTGACTTAAACCACGGGCATTTATTTTCCCACCGTTCTAAAGGCTGCAAGTCCAAGATCTTCGTGCCAGTTTAGGTCATTTTCCCCAAGACCTCTTCTCTTGGCCTGTCTTCAGCTGTCAACCCGCTGTGTACCCATGTAGCTTCATGTTTGTGTGGACAAACCTTTGCTTAGAAGGACAGTATCCTGTCGGAGCCAGGCCCTACCTTTATGATGTCATTTAACTTGAATCATTTCTTTAGAAATTCCTGCTCCTTATATGGCTCTACTACCGGGACTCTGGTACCTGAAGTGTGAGGGGCAGAGCTCTTCTGCCTGTAACATCCAGTTTGGTCTGGGTGATAGAGTTAGCTGAGTCAGGAGGCCTACCTGCCCAACCCCCAGCCATTGTTCCAAGATCACTCCAGAAAACAAGCCTGTCTCCTTACTGCAGAGAGACGAGCAATATTGAAATCGCTCCCCCTAATCTTTATGCGATTGCCTTCTCCCTGATAGAAATATTGCCTCTTGCTGAGTATTTATTGTCCGCTTCTCTCCAAAGTATTGACTTTATGTAACAGTTTGATATACATCAAATCCTTTACAGATTTAATAAACTCCTCTGGTCAGCCTTCTGTTGTGAACACAATGAGATTTATGGTCATCTTGGTGTAAAATCCTTTTTCCTTGAAATTTTCTACTTCCAGATATCAAAAGATAAGAAAGGGAACATCCATCATCTTGGAACTCGTCCCCCATGTCTGCTGCTGGGTATTAGTCTGAAATGACGGGTGGTTAAAGTAGTAAAATGTGACAAAGGCTTCACTGCCAAGCAGCTGGGAGAAGAGGAGGGCCCTCACATCCTTCCTTCCCTTCAGAACGAGGCTTTCTTTGCAATTAATCACAGGAGCCCTAGGAACAGGGAACAGCCTAATTTGAGTTAGATGCATAACCTCGGCAGGACTTGACTAAGAGATTAGAGACTTGAGCCAATCCAGGGTCCATTTAGCAAATAATATTTGACCAGGTAAGCCGTGAGCCACTGTGTGGGAAATAGGAAGTGCAGAGAGGCAGGAAGTGACCTGTATGTAAGCTAGCTTTCCTCTAGGGCTTCTAGCTCCTTCTATATTGCTCTGAGACCCACTTTGTCTAGGGTTTCGCTTTGCATTATTTCAAGTAGCTGTTGTCAATGATAGCCTCCAAACAGAAAGTTTCATGGGTAATTTATAAAGAGTATGTGATTCTGAGCCGTCTGATGAAATCTCATGCTGTCATGCTCTGTGAATCGGCTTTCTATTCAGACTGTCCACACTGGATTACTACCCACCCATGAGTAACTTCGTAGCCACTGTGCTGTCACGTTGACTGGCATGACCTCACAGCACTTGTGTTTACGTCACTCTTACAATGTAGCCTAATGTACATAATTGACATCACTTCATTTCATCATTTAGATATTGTTTCATCCCATATCACCCCCAGGGAAAGTAGGGTGTGTGTGGTATCATAAGATATTGAGCCAGGACACATTCATATAACGTTTTATAATATTTTGCATATTTTATATTGTGTTATCTGTTGTTAATCTTTTAATGCATCTTATTTATAACCTAACCTTTATGATAGATAAATATTCATAAGAAAACCAATTACATGGAGGGCTTAAAGTTCGGGGCATCCCTTAGGAATCTTACAAATTATTACCTGCCAATAAGGGAGGACTGCTCTGAGCACTTGCTTGAATCCCTCCTAGACTAAACTTAATACAAGCAGACTCTTCCCTTTCCCAGCAGTCATCAGGTGGCTGGGGTGTTTGTCAAGTGGAAACTGCTAGAATAAATCTTGTTGGGGTTGAAAAGACTCAGCCAGAACAGGAAGGCTTTCTAGGTAGCTACTGAAACACATCAAGATTTAGAATTCCTCCTGATCTCAGAAGTTTCTGAGCAGAAATGTAATCTGAACAAGTAAGCAGAGAAGGGCAGGGAGCAGGCCCTCAAACCTTCTAGGTGCTTCCCTGAAGAACTTAAGGAAAAGAAGGGGGGAAACAGGAAAGAGATTTATGGAGTCTTGAAGCCTCCCCTTAAAATTAAGTGTGGTGAGGAGAGTGGGTATCCACATTTAATTGTCTTCTTCACAGTGGTGGTGTGTCAGTCTTTCCTAAGAGCCTATTAATTCTGTAATTTAGTGCAGCAAGAGCAGAGGGACCATCAGAGCCAGAGTGGGGTTTTTTTTTCTCTCTCTCTCCTCATCGACTAGCTGTCATCTGGCATGAATGTTAGGGTAGCTTTCTCCTTGAACACTCTAAATAGCCCCAAATTAAAAAGTTTTTACAGTCAGTTTAATGAAAAAAGAACAAAGAAACCCACTTGCACGTCAGTCAGCAGAAATAGGGTCCATGACACTGTATGTTATGACTTTAATTATAGCTAAAAATAACCAGGTTTATTGTATAGGTCCCATGGAAGCCAAGTGCTGGAAGAGAGAAAGAGAGAGAAAGAGAGAGGGGGGGAGGGGAGTCAAGTGGCTTTCCTGGGTGATGCTAGTGGCTTTTAAATTAAAAAAAAATAAAAGATGATTTATGAACGTGGCCCCAAACCTGCTGAGCAGTGCAAGGGTGTGCACTTGATAAATGGCTGGTTTGCCTTGTGCTGGCTCTCCCCCTATCAAAGGCATCAGTGCAGATCTGTCTTGTCCTTTGTTTAATTAGGACCTCCAGCTGAACAGACACCTTTAGAAAAGGGTACTCAGCATCCCTGAGGCACCACCTGCATCCCAACAGCAGGGCCCTGTGCCCTAAGCAAAGTCCAGGAGCTGCTGAGACTCTCAGCGTGCACACTTGAATTTTTTCTCCTTGCAAAGCCTCTCTGTGTGAGTATGACATCATGTCCTTTTTGTTTCGGTACTGCACAGATCTGCTGAGGCAGGGATGTACAGACTTGCAACCTCCACCAGGCTGGATGGGTATTAGGGACTCACTTGTATAAATGATGTAAACAAAGGTCTCAAACTTACTGTGGGAGTAGCTAGGAAACTGCTCCCGCCCACCAAACTCTACAGCTTGGTCCTGGAAACCTGCCTGAGTGGCGAGAAAATGCAGAAAGGACAAATATACAGCTCAGATGTAGGAAAGCTGGTATCAGGTAGACTGTGCTTATTCTGATGGAGCAGCACCAACCACACACAAGAACTCAGAAGCACAGGCTTTATTATATACAGCACAGAGGGAGGGGCTAGCAAGGCTGAGTAGGTGGTCTCTGTAGGGAATCAGGTTGCTCTCAGCACTGAGAAGGAAGCGGCAGTGGCCAGGTTTTGTACACATTGTCAATGCTGGCATCAAACCATAGGAAGGTTCTCTTTTCCCTCTGAGTCTCACCCAGAGGTTATGCCGTTCCCATGGCTCTGAGGCACTGGGGTCTTTGGCGTGGCCACGCCCACATCAATACTACACATCCACTCAGAACTTCATTTTTTCTTTACACAGTCACTTAAGGCTTTCCTGTACTCCCCACAGGATCCATTGTTTGAGCAGAACATTCTTTTGATATCTTTTATGGGAGAGAAGATACCATTTCAATCTTTTTTTTTTTTTTTTTTGGTTTTTCGAGACAGGGTTTCTCTGTGTAGCCCTGACTGTCCTGGAACTCACTCTGTAGACCAAGCTGGCCTCGAACTCAGAAATCCACCTGCCTCTGCCTCCCAAGTGCTGGGATTAAAGGCGTGGGCCACCACTGCCCGGCTTACCATTTCAATCTTGACTCTGTCCCTACATAGTCTGTCTATGACCTGTTAGTCTCTGTGTGTTTCATTGGGTTTCATTGTTTTGTACACAGTACTGTTTTAAGATACATATACAGTACTATTGTGAAGTATCACAGAACTGCACCAAACAAATTGTGAAGGCTACTGAAGAGGGCAAGACCAACAGAAACTACCAGGTACTTTGCAGGCAGTGAAGAGCTAGAATCTGGAAGAAACATAGTGGCTACTGCAATATTGGTCTTCCACATGTCCTGACCACCATATATCATTATGTTTTATGACCAATATTATATATGTGCTTTTGTATTGCTATAGGCCCCCTGATCTCAGTGTTACCTTGGGCAGTTTATTAAGTGTGATCAACTATAGTCTTAAATACTAGTCAGAAATGTATAGATATAAGCAACACATACTTTTTAGACTGTATGCCATTTCCAGTGGCCTTATCATATCTCACATCATCCTGTTCCATCCCGTTGAAATGGGACTCTTTGCTTTGTCCAGCATCTCCATCCTGTATGGTCTGACTAACTCATTAGTAACTTAGTAGTTCAGCTCTCTGGTTTCCCATGGAGTTATAACACTGCTTTTATATAGGGCTTACTGCAATTCTCAGCTTCAGGGACTCCCTAGGGCTCTTGGAACATAGCCCCCACACTCAAAGTAGGGAACTATTGAACTGTATACTTTATTTTAATATGAATAAAAATTGGTCAGCTAAGGCAATCAAACTCCTAGTGTGTGCTCAAAACCATTTCTTTGTAGCAATGGGGAAAACACACCAACATACTCAAAAATAAGGAAGAGAAATCCTTGTAGTTTCTAAACCAGGGCTTCTAAAAGAAACAGGAATGCAGGAAGTGTAACAGCAGTGAGGCTAGGATCACACAGACCTTTGCAGGTCTGCGGTTTTTGAGGACTGGAAACCACTTCCTACCCAGTCAAGATAGTGTTGGGAACTTCTGGATCTGATGAACCTGGGCTCAAAGGGGAGCAGGGCCTAGAGATGTGACAGAGGCTGCCAGGGCGTCTTCACTGGAGAGCAGCTCAGCTCAAGACCCCACAAGTGAAGTATCCTTGGTGAGGCATTAAGCATCTGAGGAGGACAGTCGTCATGACAACCTAAGGAGAATGGAGATCACATGCATTTGAGGGACTATGGATTAGCTAGGACACTCTGAGGGGGACTGCAGAACAGGCATGAAAAAGACTTGAAGAGGTCAGGAAGGGAATGGCAGCCTAGGCAGAGCTGAAATGGCAGCGTAGCAAGGAAGCAGCTGTGAGAAGTGCCAATCAGAATGGGACAGAAAGGCCATGAGAATTTAAAACTCAGTAGGGAAACCAACCTGGATGCTGGACACAGCCTAAGAACAAAGCTGGACTTCAGAGATCAAGCGTAGCCCAGCAAAAGAGGAGAGGAGACGGGGGTTAAGGCTGTAAAAACAAAGCCTAAAGACATGCAGAGCTGCCCTGAAAGCTCCCATCGGGGTCCAGCCATTCTGGAAGGATCAACAGCGGGATTTGACTGACAGGTTATTCCTCAACAGTACACAAGTGTCAAAAAATGCCACGGACCCAGAAATTCTACCAAGAGCCGAGGAGGAAAAAATACATCTGATCCACAGCGATGAGATCCAGAAGCTCCAGAACTCCAGAGCCCGAAGCCCTTAGAGGGATGTGTTGACAGAGTACATGTCCCCCTCCCCAGCAAAAGAAGGGTGGAGTACATCCACAAAGATTAAGTGATTCAATCTACCTAAAGCTCTTGGGACAATTTTCCCCTCCATTAAGAGAGAACCAGAACTGTTAGGGTTTTTTTCCCACTGTGTATTCTCCTCTGTGCATGTGCTTGTGTGTGTAGTATGCCCAGGGAAGCCAGAGGACAACTTCTGGGTTACTTCCTCAGAAATGACATCCATCTCCTTTTGAGACCGGGTCTCCTTTTGGACCAGGAGCTTATCTATTAAATTAGTTGGTCGATGTGTCCTGGGATACTCCTGTTTGCACATCCCCAGCACTGGGGTTATAAGCATGCTGCACAATGCCCAGAATTTTTATGTAGGTTCTGGGGCTTGAACACAAATCCTCATACTTGCCTAGCAAGCACTGTATCCACTGAGCTATCTCCCCAGGTTAGGAAACGATATCGTGTGTGTGTGTGTGTGTGTGTGTGTGTGTGTGTGTGTGTGTGTGTGTGTGTGTGTGTGTG
>CM052710.1:46371591-46397897 GCA_028551405.1 Uromys caudimaculatus
CATCCTCGCCAGCATCTGCTGTCACCTGAGTTTTTGATCTTAGCCATTCTGACTGGTGTGAGGTGGAACCTCAGACTTGTTTTGATTTGCATTTCCCTGATGACTAGGGAAGTTGAACATTTCTTTAGGTGTTTCTCAGCCCTGCGAATTTCCTCAGTTGAGAATTCTCTGCTTAGCTCTGTTCCCCATTTTTTGATAGACAAACAACTTTTAAACTATAGACTTTGCAAAAGTTTTGGATTGCTCTAGCTGTTTTTGTTTTTGTTTTTTGTTT
The DNA here is from genome assembly GCA_028551405.1 of Uromys caudimaculatus. Taxonomy (NCBI): domain Eukaryota; kingdom Metazoa; phylum Chordata; class Mammalia; order Rodentia; family Muridae; genus Uromys; species Uromys caudimaculatus. Next base: position 46,371,866 of record CM052710.1, read on the forward strand.
GCTTGTTTGTTTTTTGTTTGTTGGGTTTTTTTTTGTTTTGGGGGGTTTTTTGTTGTTTTTTGTTTGTTTGTTTTGTTTTGTTTTTTTGTTTTTTGATACCCAAGATACCAGCAAGAAAAGAACAGTCCTGCACCCAAAGGACCCAGGAGCATCACTGGGGGCTACTGTCCTGGGTGTCTTCTTTCTTTCTCACAGGTTACAACTTCTATGCTTATCAACATAGACAAGTAGAGATCCCAGAGGAACAAAAGGGCTCATCTGACTTATCATTTATTCTAGATTGCATTTTGGGAGATTTCAGTCCATGGTGAGTTTGCTCACTGGCTTTTGAGACTGGAATAAGAGACAGTGCATCACGGCCAGATCTTGAGGAGAGAAAGTCACCTACTTCTTGGTGTTCAGGAAGCTAAAGAGAAAGGAAGAGTCTCCTCATCCCCTTCCTGGGCCACTCCTAGTGACCCAGCCTCCTTAGACTCAGGCCAACTCTTCAGGTTCCACCACACCTCCATAACACCACAGGCTTGAATTTCATCTATGGATATTTGCAATGAATCTCTGTGGGACCCTTATCCAAATCTCAGCAAACAGCCAAGGGACAGAGTGTGAAGGGAGCAAAGAGCTGCACAGGGTCCACACATCTGAAGCCGGGAGGTTCTGCATCCGCCCTGCTTCCTCCCAGCCAGTATTCCTGTATCATTCCCAAGTGAAATCAAAAGGAAGGGAGCACAAGACAAAGTGGTGAGCTGTCAGCCTGCCTTATGGAGATCACATTACAGTCCAAATTTAAGCCTGTAACTAGCTCTTTCTCTAAAGGGCCAGGTAGTTAAAAAGCCATGTGGTTCTGTTGCAGCACAAAAGTAGACACTGATAATACACAACTGAATATGTGTGGCTGTGTTTTGGTATAATTTTATTGATGAAAACAGGCTTCAAAGTTTGGGGAAATGGCTCAGTGGGCAACTTGCTTGCTGTGCAAGTGTGGGGGATCTGAGTTTGAATCCCCAGCACCCATATAAAGGCCAGGTGTGGCAGCATATGCCTAGCACCCCAGGGCAGGGGACATGGGCAGGCAAACCTCAGTAGCACATTGGCCAAACAGCGAGCTTTAGGGTCAGTGAAAGGCCCTGGCTCAAATGTGAAGTGGAGAATGACATCCAATGTCAAGCTCTGATCTCTACATATTCACATAAACATGTACACATCTCTCTCTCTCTCTCTCTCTCTCTCTCTCTCTCTCTCTCTCTCACACACACACACACACACACACACACCTATATATACACAGAGAGAGAGAAAGAGAGAGGAGAGACAGACAGAGATACATACAAATACACACAGAGAGACAGACAGATACACACACACACCTATACACACACGGGGGGGGGGGGAAGACAGACAGAGATACATACACATACACAGAGAGACACACAGATACATACAGATACATACATACAGAGAGAGAGAGAGAGAGACAGACAGACAGACAGACACACACACACACACATACATACATACAGAGAGAGGCAGAGTGAGACAGACAGACACACACATACATACATACAGAGAGATATATACACAGAGAGATACACAGACAGACAGTCAGACAGACAAACAGACACACACACCAAAAGGAAACAACAGGCTCTAAGCTGGGTCTGACCCATAAACAATAGGTAACCAAATCATTGCTGTCAATTGTTAGCAAACATTCAATTCCTTGGTGTCTGCTCACTGAACACAAACTGTAATACTCCCTCTAAAATCTTTATATTCATAATGTGTACACTGGCCAGTAAGAGTTTCCATATACTCAAATTAAAATCACCAAACTAATTGATTCTCCAAGTGAGAAATAATTCTAGTAAGAATTACCCTGTGAGTCCAGCTGGAATTACGATACATTAATGCTAGAAGAAATAATAGCTCTGCTTCATTTTGTAAATGTTCTAATTTAATGTCACCTAAAAGGTACATAAAGCCGTCTTCAATTTCCTCTTCCCATGAATCTGAAGTCAGCCCTTCCCCATTCATCTATTCTGTAAAAATGATATTGAATTCTTGCTATAAATTAGTCTTTGTGCTAGGTGCTCAATATACAATGGAGTGTCTGAAATAAGAAGCCTTGAGAAGGGCTCTGGCTTTAGTGTATAGCATTACAGACATACATGAGTAGAATCCATAAGGTTCCAGGATGGCTGCGGCACTAAGAGATGCAGTTACCTCCTCTGGGATGTGTCTAGAAAAATGTCATTGAAAAAATCTATAAAGTAAGGGCATCCATGGGAGTATCAAGAAGAGACAGGCATTCTGGGATAGGAAGAGTGGGATGAGACAACATGCTAAGTCAACCATGAACAAATATTAGAAGAAACAAAGGTATGGCCACTAGGAAGGACCCAAATCACAAAGACTGGGCACAGAACTCAGGCTTTCCCCTAAGGTACAGGGGGCACTGGGGAGTAGTTCTCTTTCAGTTAGATATGCATCTAGATTGGTCTATGAATCTAGGGTTCTTTAGAATGTAAAAAGCAAGAATGAACAAGAGAACGATGTCTTTAAAACACCAAGAAAGCCCTGGGAAGGCCTGAGCTGGGGCCACACACAGGAGGCAGAAGGATGCTCGGGACCAGGAGCAGCAGCATGACTGGTTCTGCGTCTTCACCTCCTCTTTCATACCCTTTGTCTTTTGTATGATTCCTAGGGGAAACGGAGCATCATTTGTAAGGAATATGGTCCTGAGATGTTTCTTTCCATTCTCCAGACTCTTGCTAAGGCAAGGTGACAGTGAAAGCAGACTGAGGCCAGAGCCTTCAGATAAGGACTGTTTCCCACTGAGCTCCTTCCATGCATGCCAGCACTGGGCACACCACTATTATTTGCCAGAGAATCTGCTTCCTGCACATGTCCTAAATCATGTATCCTTTCAAATGCTGAGCTGACAACGCCATTGCTTGTGTATGTATTGAGTATGTATCACTTGTGTGTTCTCACTTATACAAGCCCTCTCCCAGGAGAAGAGGGTAAGAGAGAAGCACTAAGATGAGCCATCAGTCTGCCCTGGTCCCCGACCTTCTACTGTGTTAATTAAGAAGCACCATGGAAGGGAGGAGTTCTTGGTCCAGTTGCTGTCATTGACCTTGCAGTGCTATGGCAGTGAGCATTGCCCACCAGGCTCTTTGCCATAGTTTTCTGTTTAGTTTTCCAGTAGTGGTTGGAATGAGAATAGCCCCTATTAACTCCTACACTTGGATGATTGATTCCTATCTGTTGAGTCTAGCCATCACTAGACATTTGACCTTATTAGTAAATTTGTCTTCCTCTTAGGAAGTTTTAATAAACTCATCTTGCTAGCCATCTCCTTCTTCTTTGGTCTTTGGAAATCCCCATCTTCTACCTTCACAGACCCTCTTACTGAATGGGCAGTTTATAGTTTACCATGTAGTGTGCTTGATTCCCAAAGTACAAGAGATGTAACATCCTGCTGCTCCAAGTCAAAGGTTTGAGAGATTTTGTTTCTATTGCCTAGAAAGGAGGAGGGCAGACCCATAGAATAGAACCACCCAGCCATGCCCTCATAGCTCTCTCAACTTCCAAAAATAACCAGGATGTTTTTTTTGTTTGTTTTGGTTTTTTTTTTTTTTTTTCCAGTCAAGTGACTCTACTGCAGTCATCTGCTACAATAACCAAGGTTATAGGAACGGGACAAGAAGAAAGAGTCAACAATCACTTAAAGCAGGTTTATGCATGAGATAGATGGAGACTCCATTAACCAGAATATGAAGTACAGGGAGAGGGAACTGAGCTGGGATGGGGGAATTCCATCTTGACTTAGCTGAGTGTAGGGGGTGAGAAAAGTGTTCAGCAGTCAGAGGCAGGAGAGGGGAATTTCAGTTAGAGACATAGTTTTGAGAGGCATTGTGAGAAGAATGGGAGAAATATTGCCCAAGGATGAGCTGGAGGTGGAGTAGAGGGGGGGAGTCCCAATATGTATGCCTCAGATGAAAAGTATCTGACTCTCAGACCAAGGCACCCCTCTTCTATGCAGCAGTGTCCAGTGCATACATAAATGGCTCTTGAGAAATATCTAATGAAAGAATGAACTGCCTAAGGGATCCACACGCTATTCTCACTCCTAACTTTCTTAGAGAGTTGGGACAGTCCCACACAGTTTTTAAGCAGGAAAAGAAATTAAAAGAGTCTTCTCCTAGATTTAACCTGTTACATGTCACTTGTTCCATCATTGCTACCCAAAATCAAAGCTTAGATACTACGCAGAAGAGAGTCAACATGGAAGGGCAGAGACTACTGCCCTTGCTAAGTTTGCCCTTAACTGTTACCTGTGAATTTGAATGTCTAGTGGTTTCCATATGCTGATATAAATCGTACCCTAAATAGCAGTTGTGGCTCTTATGGCTAAGCCATTCGCAGCCACAATATGTTTCATGCCAAATACCTGCTTGCATTGTGGGAAGCTACAGGCTGCAAAGAAGGTATCTTTTTTTTTTTTTTGATACTTTATTTACATTTCCAATGTTTCCCCTTTTCTGGGTCTCCTCTTTGGAACCCCCCTATCTCCTCCCCAACCCGCCTCTATGAGGGAATTCCACCTCCCACCCACCCACCCACCCATCCCCATATTCCCGCCTTGACATTCCCCTTTACTGGGGTCTCTAACATCCTCAGGCCCAAGGGCCTCTCCTCTCTCCCTGATGGCCATCGAGGTCATTCTCTGCCACATATGTGGTCCAAACCATGAGTCCATAGATGTGTATTCGCAAAGAAGGTATCTAATGAAGAGCTCTCAGTAGCAGCAGGAAGCAGCGGGGCTCTCACGAACCTCCCTAGCAGATCACATTTCACGCATGTTGTCACAGCATTCAGTGGCAGACATGAGCGTGGCCTGTGAATTCCCCTGCAGAAAGCTTCTCCAAACCTTTCCCCAACCAAGTGTCTTTTCCCTTGTATCCTTTGCTTTGAGCCACATGCATAAAGGCTACTATATGCTGAGCCCCAAAACAAACATGAAGACAATCTTGAGAACTCCCAACATACATATTTCACTTTCTAGTCATTGTAACTGAGTCCAATCTTGGCAAAAACATACTCCGTTATGCTAATAAACACCCATCACCACTTCCACAGCTACTTATAGAGAATGCTGACCATTGGCTGGTCACTGGATCCCTTCTTTCTAACACGCACCAAAGCTCTAGTGTATGCAATCTACATTGATATTCAAAAGCAGTTTTTGCATGTTTGGGCGACATATTCTCACTATGTAGCTCAAGCAATTCTGGAACTCGATCACTGTGTAATCCCGACTGGTTTCTAATTGTGATTCTCCTACCTCCACTTTTCGAGAGCTGGGATTACAGGCACATGTCACTATGCCTGACCAGGAAAAAAAAAAACCAAACATTAAATTTTAAATAACAAAATTATAAAGACAAATAGGTTGTATTCATGTCTACATTTCCTAGCCTCAGTACTCTAATCCAGGGCCACACAACTTGTGTTGGGAGCCTAGTTCATCATTCTCAACCTGTGGCTCATAGACCATGGTAAAGGTTTGAATTCATGGAATATCCATTTTATACAGCAAAATGCTTCTCAGTGGCTAACCTGAGCTCTGTCTCTCAGAGCTCCTGCTTCTTATATAAAGATACAATACTTTCAAGTGTACATGGTGCTTGCAATGAATATAATAGGAATTTCTTTAAAAGTAAGAGTGTATTTGAGCAATGGAGATGACTATATATTAAATCTTTGCAATGAAATAAAGTGATTTCTCAAAATCTACAATAGACCGGGAAGACAATATGAAGAGATGCCTACATTTCAGAAATGGTGAGAATGTGCTGATGAATACAGATAGGATTTGATCCAAAAAGAAACAAAATCAGAAGAAAGTTTCTAAAGGAAAAGATCACACTGAAGTGGTTCCAGAGAGCTCCAAACTCAGAGAGGGGAATGTGGCCATCCAGAAACAGGCAAGCTGGCCAGGCATGGTGGCCCATCTCTGCAATCCCAGCACACAGGAGAGGAGAGCAGAGAATCCAAAGAAGCTATCCTGGGTTACAGAGAGAATTCCAGACCAGCCTGGGTTACATGGTGAGACCCTGAGTTAAAAAGTTAAAAAGGAAAAAAACGACAAGACGAATTGTGGAGAAGGAATGACGATGCCCACTGGCCAATCCCTTCCTGTGATTTCTGATAGCACTGAAGCTTGGTGTACGCCACACTGAGCCATTAAGAAACTTGGACTGGTACAAGGAGAACTGGATGGGTGCATTCAGATGAGAGCCCGAGCAGACCTTCCCGTGAAGGTCTGCCCATCCCTGCTTCACCTCAACGAAGACCAGCAAGGGAAACACAAGCGCAGGCTCTCAGATGTGAGGACACCCAAGAGGCTCGGCAAGCAATTAAAAATCAACCCTGGGGAAAGAGGAATGAGATGTGATGTTCTGATGCACTACAAGTTCAAAGGCACACAAAACAGACGAGCATGATGTTTCCTTACAATTAATTAGATCTTCTGAAGATAAAAGTTTAAATCATTAAAAAGAAACAGCCAACCAGCAGTCAGGCTCAAGACCAGTGACTCTGACCATCTGAGACAAGGTATATTGTGAATGTCACTGAAAGATAAATAAAATCACTCCAGCCAAGACAGTCTCAAGATAGCATATTAAAATATTTTCTCTCAGGACAGAGAACAAGAGTATAAGATGTGAAAGTAAGGATGACCCAGAAAACACACATACACACACACACACACGCATGCACACACACACATGCATACACGTGAGAGAGAGAGAGAGAGAGAGAGAGAGAGAGAGAGAGAGAGAGAGAGAGAGAGAGAGAGAGCACAAATCAGAGCTGTCTTCTGGTTTTGAAAACTTACAAATGCACATATCTCCAGTCACCTCAGTGAGGAGCTGAGAGAAAGGGACAAAGCAAAAAACACACAACAGCACATTCTAACCAGTTACAGGTATGAAAAAAAACGAGGCGAAGTGGGGGGTGCATCTAATGAGTCATGGGGAGCACAAAACCAAAAAGAGGCACAAGGGTGGGTGGAGAGGGAAGGGAACGAGTCTGGAAGGGATGGGGGAGTAAGATAGAAATGCATTGTATGAAACTCTTAAAGAGCTAATACAAAGAACAAAAAACAAAACCTTGGGCTGGAGAGTTGTATCAGAGGTTAAAAGAGGACCTGGGTTTGGTACCCAGCACCAGTATGGCCACTAACAATGCTCTCTAACTCCAGTCCTGGGATCTCTACTGCCCTCTTCTGGCCTCCTTGGCATTGGATTCATGTGATACAGAGACATGCATGCAGGCAAAAAAAGACAGGAAAAATCCGTAACTTTCTATATTAGATTTGTAAATCTGCATAAAGTAAGTGGTTTCTTTGGGAAATCACCTAAACTGACATAAGCAGATGCAGAAATTAGAAATGGCTTAATTGTAGGAAAATGTAAACTAATAGTTAAATTCCAAATAGACACAAACTTACATAGACAATCATACCAATTATCTTAAATGAACAAAAAAAGTCATGATTGTTGTTTTTGAGTCAGAGTCCATACTTTCTGCTGGCTTTGAACTCACTAAAATTACTAGTCACACAGAGATTCCAGAGTATACAGGAATGATGCCATATTTATTCATAAGTTATTTATAACCACCAATACCAAAACTGAGTAAGCCTGACGTCAAAGCAATGTTACCAGGCAATCACCAGAGCTGTCCTACCTGCCACCATCAGAGCAGTCCTACCTGCTGCCATCACCAGAGCAGTCCTATCTCCCATCACCAGAGCAGTCCCACCTGCCATCACCAAAGCAGTCCTACCTGTCAACCTCACTTTAGTCCTTAAGTGTTTCACAGTTTTCTAATTTAAATAATATGTTAACATATCAAGGGTGTTAAATATCACTGTATTGAAATATCAATTTATTATCTCCAAGAGTAATTTTGCTTAGAAATCAGTCATTATAAATCATCATATTAATAAAAATGCAAGATTATCTCAATTGAAGATGGAAACGTATTTGGCCAAATTCAACATTTTATATTCTTCAGTACACTAAGAATAAAAGAAAACTTTCTTACTCTTACAAACCCATCTGTCACTAAACTGACAAACACAGCTAATGGGGAAAACACATAAAACATTGTACACTAAAATAGAAACACTCCATAGTCTGAAGAAGATGCTATTACCATCATTACTGTGCCAGAGGGTTAGTCACTGCAGAAGAAAGAGAAGTTAAATAGGTGTGTAATGATCACGAAGGAGGGGGAGGTTCACTAGCACTTGTGAACCACATATTCCCTTCTCTTGAAAATTAGGGAGAATCAAAAGGAAAAGGAATACACTTAATTAGAAAGTTTAAATCTGCCAACCAGAAAAAAGCAAGTGTAGGGGGGAAGAAATGGAAACGGAGCTGGAATTGATGTCCTCTAGCCCGTGAGCCAACCCCATCTATACGGTTATCATCAGAAAGCTTTATGAGAATGCAGACAAGACAGCTTGTTCATACAGTGTCCATAGCTGCTCTCCTAACTGCAGAGGCAGAGCCTGTGGCTTGAAGCAGGGACCACATGGCCTGACAAGACTGAAGTATTTATTGTCTGGCCCATCATGACAAGGTTGCCAGTCTGTGGAATAGAATCACAAGCTCACCAGCAAAGTGTTTAGAAATAAATTCATAACAAGTAGACAACTTATGTAGTAATAAAAATATTAAAGAGTAAACTGGAATTCAAGGTAAATTTAAATAAGTCAATATATATACTATGTATTAGAAAATATAAAATATAGCCAGGCAGTGGTGGCGCACGCCTTTAATCCCAGCACTCGGGAGGCAGAGGCAGGCGGATTTCTGAGTTCGAGGTCAGCCTGGTCTACAGAGTGAGTTCCAGGACAGCCAGGGCTACAACAGAGAAACCCTGTCTCGAAAAACCAAAAAAAAAAAAAAAAAAACTAAAGAAAATATAAAATATACACTGCAATATATATAAGTAGAACCCATACTACATATTACACTATATATTATATATAATATAGTACATATAATTCAAATATACTATATACTATATTATATGTAGCATAATATGCAATACATATATATGTGCCTATATACACATATATATGTACACACACACACACACACACACACACACATGTGTCTGTGTGTGAAATGTCCTGGAATAAAAATATTCAATATTACCAATGTCTATTCTCCCTAATCAATTAACATAAAGTAATCCCATTTAAATCCCCCTTAAACTCCCAGCCTGTTGAACATGACGCTGTACTGCAAAAAAATTCAAATAAAAGGTTAAAGGAGAAAAAGAAGAAATTCCAATCTGACAAACCTCCTTTGCTTCACACCAAGTCCTCCCCACCAGAGATACTAATGTCAACCTGAGAAGTGAAGCAAATGAGGCTGGGCAGAGCATTTGAAAGCAGCATTCTAGACATATCAAAGTGTCAACAAGATGGAAATTACAGAAACCAGATCCGCCAACGAACAGAAATTTAAAGCAGTTAGCCTGGTCTCGAAGTATCCCTCTGCCCAGCAAGTTACACGTCCAGAAAAGGTGGCTTATAAACTGAGAGATGCTTTTGAAGTCTTTACAAGACAAAGGGAACAAGAGCTTTAGTCCATCCCGGCCTTGGGGCCTTGGAGCTACTCAAACTGAGCTTCCGATGCCAAAAAGATACATCCAGCAATATAGGACAACCAGAAGTGAACAACCCCTTAAGAAGACTGCCTTTCAGCTTCTGGTCCCCAGAGCTGGACCGAGGTGATCTGAGATCACAATCACTTGGCAGAGCCAAATGTCAAGGGGCAGTAGCTGTGCAGTACTGAAAGAGTGAATTAGAAAAGAACCAAGTAGAAATTCTAGGCTTAAACATATAATGGCATTAAGACTTCAAGACATGGCTCAAAAGAGAATTGGTTAACTCAAATATTCATGAGAAGAAAATATTTAGAGTGTAGACAGGGAAATACAGGGAGAAAGACTCACATGGGTTTAGCTGAGTCTCAGAACAGGAAAGAGAAAACAGGTCAGGAACAAAACATGAATGCATAAAATGGCCTTTTAAATTCCCCAAACTAAATGCAAGAAATTAATCCATGGATCTAAGACCTAATGAATTCTTAGAAAACTAAACAAAATTTATAACCCCCAAAGCATAATAGTGAAATGAGGGTAGCTAGTCATGAATGGGGGAAGGGGGATAGCTAGTTATGGGGGCCAACACATTTATTCTAAAAAGAAAAGAATGCCCAGCCAAATTCTGTACAGCAAAGATGTAAGACAAGACAGGAGATGTAGCTCAGGGGTTAAGAATGAATCCTGTTTTTTCATTGCTGTGATAAAAACCATGACCAAAAGCAACTTGGGGAGGGAAGGATTCATTTCTGCTTATAACTCTCAGGTTACACTCTGTCACTGAGGGAAGCCGATGCAGGAACCTGGAGGCGGGAACTAAAGCAAACACCATAGAGATACAGTACCTACAGGCTTGGTCACTTTACTTTCCTTAAACACCTTGGGACCAGTTACCCAGGCAGGGCAGAGCCCATAGTGTGCTGGGCCCTTCTCTTATGAACTGTCTACAAGCCAATCAGATGGGGCATTTTCTCAATTGAGGTTCCCTACTTTCAGATGACTGTAGCTTGTGTCAAGTTGACATAAAACCAACCTGCACACTATTCTTGTAGAGAACTCTGGTTCAGTTTCCAACACCCATGTGACGGTAACCCACAACCACCTGTAACATTAGATCTGGTGCCTCTTTTGGTCTCTGTGGGCACTGTAAGCATGCGCGCGCGCGCGCACACACGCGCGCGCGCACACACACACACGCACGCACACACACACACACACACACTGTACTAAAAGAAAACACCGATCAATGTAGATCTCAGCCAATGAGAACAACTCTTGAGAACAAAGTGCATTAAAAATGTTTTCAGAAGAACAAACACCAATAGATTTCACCACTAATTTTCACCAGATACTAAATAAAAATGACATTTAGTGAAGAAAAAAAAAAATGAGGTAGTGCACAAGGGAAAAAATAGTAACACTGCCTAATGAGCACCTACATGCAGGGGCATTTAAAATATACAACAGAAAGCATGAGCAAATACAGGGCCTAGCAGAACTGAAGTATTCTGAGCTCTTAGATGGCACAAGAGGGAAATAAGGACACTAGCTAATGGTGGACTTGGTGAGTCCATGAGGATGGTGAAAGCTAGAGGGGCCACTAATGAGCCAGAGAGTACATTGCTCCCAACCACCAGAGCAATGGAGATGGATTGGTGTATGTGTAAATATATACAAGATTTTTTAAAAAATATTAAATATTAGAGAAGGTTTACTTAAGCAGATGTTTGCATAACCTTAACCCCTATTAACTCATATGGTATAGACATAGGGATAGTGCAATGGGCTGGATGTTTATGCCCCCAACATCATATATCAGAACTCTGCCCGTGTGGCTCTATCTGGAAATGGGAACTTTGGGAAGCATTTGGATCAGACAATAGTGTTCTCCTGTAAAGATGGGGCCCTTGTAAGAAAGGAAGAAAGGACTTGTTTCCTCTCAGAGGTTGGTGCCATATAAGGGCACAGCAAGAACCCAAGAATCTGTGCCCACTGAAACCTCTCTTTCTGAAATCCTACCTCGTACCACCGGAAGGTCAGTCGCCCCAGTCTCCAGAATAGTGGGAAGGAAAATGTCTGTTATTCAGGTCTCCAAGTGCAGGTCCCAGAATAGTGCAAAGGGACTGAAGTAAATTGATGACCAAATTCCATGGAGGGTATCTTAATTACTTTTCTATTGCTGTTGAAAGCACCACGACTAAGGCAGCTTATAAAACCACGTGTTCAGTTTGTCTGACAGTTCCAGAGGGTTGAAGCCTATGATGTCAGGATGAAGGAAGAACTGAGCACTCACATCTTGATCCATAGCCTCAAGGGAGAGAGAGAGAGAGAGAGAGAGAGAGAGAGAGAGAAAGTGTATGTGTAAGAGAGAGACAGAGACAAAGAGACAGTGTGTGTGAGAGAGAGACAGAGACAAGCAGACAGACAGAAGGCCACAGAAAGAGAGAAACAGACAGAGAGACTGGTAACAGCACAAGTCTTTTGAAAACTCAACACCCACTCCTACTACTACATAACATGCCTCCTTCGAGATGGCCACACCTCCCATATCTCCATCTTTCCCAAAGTTTTACCAACAGGGACCAACTATTCAAATACAGGAGCCTATGGAGGACATTCTTATTCAAATCACCAGAGGGGAATTCACAGTTTTGTGCACATGAGTGTTTCGCCTGCAGTGTTGGCAATAATGTTATTAAGGGAGCAGAGGTGATCTACATGCTTTCTTTTAACTGATTTGATAATACACTCATGATTAGTGTTAGAATATTTCCTGCTGTCAAGACAGCACTTCGAATTCCCAATACAGAAAGAGTTACTCAGAACATAGTTTACCATGATGTCCCTAGATGAGGAGCTATCGGCCACCAAGAGGGACTGGGAGAGAGAGTTGGTTTTCTTTAAGGATGTGGTCCCTGGTAAATGGACCATGTTTTACTAGAATCCCACATTCCCAGGAGTATATGGGTAGCACTAATTGGTCTCAGTAGGTTTAAAGTAAAATAAAGGACACAGAGTTGGGTGGGTAGGGAAAGGGGGGGGTCTAGAAGGACTTAGTGGAAGGGGTGAGGATAATTAAAACCCATTGTATGAAACTCTCAACAAACTAATAAGGAAAAAGGAAATTGCATACATGTCTGAAAAAATAACAGATTTATTACAGGTATTATATCCAAAATAGATCCCTGCTACACAAAAATGCCAACTATAAGAGGAGATGCTAAAAAAGAGCTGGGGTAAAACCTACAAAATGATTCTTAAAATCTTCTAGTTAGAGTTTTCCATGGTAAGGCATATAATCCATAAACCACACATACAAGACTCACATTTCTAGTGTCACAAAAATTTAAAACACTTTTATTGAAAAAATAATACCGAGTTAGAGTTCAAGCAGCAGTCAGGAGATGTTCTACACAATATGCTTGACACTAACAGAATTTACAACCAGAGTCTGTCACTATCCTATACAAGTCAATGAGAAAACCACACACATAATAAAATATGTAAATGGTATAAACAGAGTTTTCATTGAAAAGGTACAAATATTATAGTCATATAAAACGCACCACTTCTAGCAATCAGGGAAATGAAAATTGAAAGAATAATGAGATTTGATTGTTTTCCACTCATTACATCTCCAGAGTTAAGAAGAGGGACAGTAACAAATGTTAACACAGATCCGGGGAAATGCATGCTTTCAGGTACTTGCTGGGAACTGAACGTGTGAGACCATTCAGAACCCATTGAGCACCATCGATGTGCAAATCTGCATGCCCACTCTCCCAGCAATGTCAGTCCTGGACACACGGCCTGAGCATGAACCGGGGCACACACAGGGAGGAACATACAGCATTGGTGTAGCCCACAGAACAAAACTCTGAGGCTTGAGGAGGTTTAACATGGCTACCAAGACAAGAGGTAGGAAATAAACGAACGGACCATGGAGTTCTCTGCACACATTGAAATCCTACAATAGACCTCACTGACATAGAAGAACATACAAGACACGACATCAAAGGAAATCAAATTGCAAATCAGTTTATAGAGTGTGCGTGTCCTAGGACTCTGGGAGCCTGGACACCAACCTATTGACGTCGGTTACCTGTAGAGAAAGAATAAATGATGAGCAGATAGATGATAACTTCATGCAAGAAAAAAAAATGTTCTGCCCCAAACTAAGACTGAAGGGAACCGGGTGCTCAGCATTTTAAAGAACTTGTGGTAATTCTCAGAGACTTGAGGGAAGGCTAGACCTTTGGTCTCTGAGAGCTGACACCTTGTGGTGAATGGATTCCTTGTCAGGGACATAACCTGCTGCTGGATACATCCCATTAATAGCCCAGATCAATTTGTGATCCCTTACATTTCAGATATATGACCCGGTGTTTTTGATTAATGAGTCATGTCTGATAGTGGTTCCAAATTATCCATGCCACAGATATAACCCTGCTGCTGAGAGGAAGCTGATTTCTTTATGGCCATGTGAAGGAAGGCAGGCTGAAAGTTCTGTCTGGCCAGGCAGCTTTGAAGCAAAGAAGACAGACACACAGCCTGCCAGGGGAGGTAAATCTCTCTCCTAGGACATTTGGACAGCTCACTCCCTTTGCTGTCCATGCTAAATCCTTCATTAATAAGCAGTAAACCTTGAGTCATGTCTGGAAGTTTTAATTGGCCATGATTTGCACTGTGCTACTTAAATCTTAGGAAACTCTAAGACTGAACTGACATAATGCCTGTGGAGAATGTAGCTATCTAGATGTCCCCAAATACAACTTTTTATTGGATGTTTCCTTCATCAGGATATTAAATAATTATTTTTCCCACAAGTCTAAAGACAAAACAAACAAATAAACAAACAAAAACCAATTTGATCTTAAAACTGGGATTTTAGGTCCTGGAGAGATGGTTCAGCCATTAAGAGCTCCTATTGATCTTCCAGAGGATCTTAATTTGGTTCCCAACACCCACATAAGGCAGCTCACAATGGCCTGTAATTCCAGACCCAAGGGATCTGGTGCCCTCTTCTGGCGTCCATGAGTACTGCTCTCATGTGTGACTAACCACACAGAGATAACACACACACACACACACACACACACACACACACACACACACACACACACACACACACACACATGTATTTTTTAAAAAATAAACTTTTAAAGTGGGTTTTTATACTCAAAAATGACTCTGAATTATTTTGTGTGGTTTTCAATGACACTGTAATTGAAGAAATGGAGTGAAGTGGAGAGAAGATGTGTAGAAAAAAACCCCACATTTTAAATCAGGAAGTACAAACCTAAAATGTGAGGGGCAACGGTCAATGCCAAGTTTGCCCTGAATCTCACATACCTTAAGTGCCCTTCATGTTCACCACATGGCCTGAGTGTCCTGGCCCCTGTTACAGGCTCCACAGACCAATGGACCCTGCCATCCCTGTGCTGTGCTGACCCAGTAAGATCCCAGCTACTCTTGATGGAGTGAGGTCTTATAGAAGTCAGTTATTATAAAAGTGAATTCAGCTTCTTTGGTTTCTTTTGGTTTCTGCCATACTGTGAAGCATCAAGAAGGCCAATACCAGAGAACAACACATTCTCTTAGACTTCAAGACTTCCAGAATCACAAGCCAAGGTCAACTTATTTTCTTTATATAAATTATCCAACCTTTAGTATTTTGTCATAGCAACTGAAAATGGTCTATAATAGTCACTGTCTTAGAAAATGGCTCTCTAACATCTCTGTCCTTCATGTTCCTATTTTGGTATATGATGGTACTTCATGCTTCATGGAAGAAAAGATAACAATCAATACTAGAAATTCCCTCCTCTTCCCAGTACTCATCCTGTTCGGGGGATACCACAGCTGGGCTATTACTCCTGTCTTGAGGGAAGATGAGCCCCTACTTCCCTCAGAAGCCTAAATGCTCTAGAGCCCAGTGTCCCTCACATCGTCATGGGTTTCTGTCTGTCCTGCATTTAAATGTTAACATGACTTTACACTCCTTTGTCAAAACCTTCTTCAACAAGCCCTGTTGTAGCAGGAAATTCACAGTCCCCACCATGGCTGCTGGATGGTGGAACCCTGGACAGTAAGCCTGTGCTCTCCTCACCTCTCCAGGCCTGTTATGACTGAGCCTTCCCTCAGACTGAAACTGTGAAAACAGGAAGCTCTCTTCACGCCAGTCCATTCTTGTAAGTTTCACATTTCTCCAAAGCATGCCTACTTCTTCACTGTCCAGAACCTAGGGTCTCATTTTTTGTTGAGAATTTTGTTACTGTCTGTTGGAGAGTTGGTCTGTTGGAGGCTTAATTTACCATATCAGAGAAGTAAAATACATAACCCGTGCTTCTGCTCTGGAGTGACTGGTCAGCACTGTGTATGCCCAAAACACACCGCTGCTGCAGAGTCAAAGTAAGAATGTTTAATTAAATTGTATTACTATTATTATTATTATTATTATTATTATTAAATATTATTATCTTTACTACCTGGAAACTAAGAAATAACAGCAGATTGGGAGAGGAAAGTTGTATAAACCTCCCAGTGGAGGAAAGGTATTGAGAGAGATTCTAGAATTTTCTTAAAGCAAAGATGAACCCATAGATTCACTGAGGAATTCATGTTTCTGGTACTGTCTGTCTGTCTCTGACTGTCCCTCCATCTCCCCCATCTGTCTGTCTGTCTGTCTGTCTGTCTGTCTCTCTCTCTCTCTCTCTCTCTCCTGCTCTATGTGTGAGTCAGGCAGGGGAGTGGGGGAGGCAGAATTTCAGAGCAGGTGGAGGAACACTAGAGGGTCATAGTCTGGTGGAGTGTGGGCTCAGAGACAGCCATAGGCTGGTAGAGTATGATTTATAGAGAGTTCTAGTCTGGTGGAGTGTGGGCTACACAGTGTAAGAAGCTGGTGGAAAGGGGGCTTGCAGAAGGTCAGAGGTGAGGGCTGATGTGCTTTTCAAAGTAGGTTTATCCTGAACTCTGAGGTAGAACTTGGCCTCTCCTTTCATGATGATTCTCAAATATACCAACTTACTCATGATTTTCTTTTTCTGTTCTGTGAGTTAAAGACTTGATGTCATAAATTAGATAAAGAGTTTCCCACAATGCTTTTATAAAGTAATCACAGTAATAGTAATGGTGTGGTGGGTCTGGTGGTGGTGGCATCAGTGCTGTCTTTATAGCTGAGAAAGACTTCTGTGTATTGTTATATTTTTAACCTATTATGTCAGTAGCCCATAAGTCAGACTGTTATCACTTGTCTTGACGCTAGTGAAAACTAGAAAATGGAAAATGTCTCCTCCAAAGATAAGCATATCCCATGTCCTGAGTACAAAATAGCAGCACTCCCTGGCTAGGCAGAGGCACTAGCCTCTTGGTTCTTTAGAAGCTGTGACAGAGCCAGATTCAGGAGGGTCTGGATGCCAGCATTGGGGATGTCTCTGGGATCTTCATTCACTCTCCATATAAGAACCTGGGGCTTTATTCTGAATGATAAATCAGAGACATGATGGTCTGGAGAGGCACCGGGGGAATGGGGAAGCGTGATGCATGCTAAACAGCGTGCTGTGGGAAGCTGGAGTGGCCTTCCTCAAGTCCTCCTCTTCCCAAGGCTTCCCTAACCCACTGCAAGAGCCCACCAATGGTGTGGGTGCTCAATTGAGTCATTAGCTGTAGAGGAGGGAAGCGCGGGTGCCCATTTTCCATTTGTCCCTTTTACATTTGAGTCAGCTGGGGGGGGTATGGTCTTGCAAAGGTTCAAAGACGAGAGGTCGTCTGTATGTATGATCAGGGATTAACCTGGGACTATGGCCAAGATTTAAGCTACTATCATGGGCAAAGGTCAGTATGTAGCAAGAATTGGAGAAAAGTGTAGGCTGTACTTCAATATGCCCTGGAGATTGGTTCCGGGACACCTGACACACACCCCTGCGGTACCAAAGTCTACGAATGCTTGTAGTCCTTGCATAGAATGGCACAATAGTCACGCGTGGCCCACACACTCCCACCCACTTCAGCTCGTCTCCGAGATACTCCTAATAGGAAATACAATGTAAGTGCTACGTTGTGGTTTAAGGAGTAATGACCAAAAATGTCTGTTCTTTATGAACATTGGTTTTGATCTGCAATTGGTTAAATTCATAGAGGCAGATACTGCAGTGGCAGAGGACTTGTTGTATGTGGCTAGGATTAGATTTCTGTCTGGAACCAGTATCAGGGCTCTCTGCCTCTGTCTATCCGTGATCAAAATATTCACCTTATGCTCATGCCCAAGGCTAAGCTGTGCTTGGAGTAAGGATGCCAGGAAAACTGATTAGGTATCAAATGGTCCTGAGGTTGCTCCAGTGAGGGTGTTAACTCATGGGCAGGAGCTCATCTGTGACTTATGGGGTCAATCACATCAAAGTGACGGAGGGTGTTTGTTTAAAATGTGAATGTTGCAGCCTCATCCAAAAACTCTTGGGCCTGGGAAGCTGCATTGCTATCAATTCTCCTGGCACTTCCACTGCACATAAGTTGTAACACTCTGCTTTGAGTCCCCAAGGTTTTCTTTCTGGGAGCTGCCAAAGCCATATTGTACAGACCCTAAGCATTTGCACACAGTCCACTCTTTGCCTCTTTGAGACTTAAAACTATGGCAAACACATTGTTCATTCCTGGCTATGGAAACTTACATACACCTCAAAAGTTGGATTTAACTGTGAGCATCTTTGGGTAGCTTTCTCCAGTCATAGAAGGCAGAGGACAGGATAGTGATGGCGACAGTGATAATCAACTGAGAACCCACTGTGCCCGCTGCATGGCACTAAAGCTGTATATCAGCCGCTTCCATCCCCACAGCTTGGAGGCTGGAACTATCCAGACAGGGATGTAAGTGGGCTCACTCAGGACAATGAAAGAGAAGCAGAGATGAGATGTCCCTGAGAGAGCCATTTATGTCTTTTCTAAGCCAAAGTCATTTATGATATTCTCTTAACAGTAAAAAGTGCTAACATGGACACCATAATAAGAAGTGTACCAAACGACTCCCAGCAATAAGCCACACTTGTCACATCAAACCACGAATTTGTCACGCCTTCGCAACATGGAGCCTATGCAGCTTCTTTTTCTGAACTTCTCAGCAGCTCGGGGCAAGCTGGGACTTTCACCCAGTTCCTGGATATGTAGAGAGTTTGCTTCTCTTTCTCTCTCTTCTCCAGACCACAGCTGTCTTCCTCTGGAGGCAGGTAGGAAGAAGTTCAAGGTCTGATCTGCCATCTAACACCCTTGGCAAACCTTTCCCAGGAGGGCTCCCTACCGGAATGCTGCTCCTTTCTCTGAGTCACTGAAGACATTTGGAGATCATTGGGATGTGTGGTCTATTCTTCCCAGCTTTAGGGCACCAAGTGGATAGCTGAGATTCAACTCCCCAAAGAGCATGCCAAGCCAGTGGGAACCTGGCTCATTGCTCTGTAGGCGATTCCAGTGGGAGAGGAAAGAAAATGCCATTTGCTTCATTTGTTAAACATGTGTGTTAAATCGCAATCACATGTGCACAGCCATCCAAAGGTCAGGAGCTTACAAGGGCATACACTCTGATTCCTCCCTACCATGCTTCAGATAATGAAGACTCCTTGAGAAAGTATGTCAATTAACACTTTAATGTTTCTATTCATCTTTCCCCAGCAGTACATTCACTCATTTATTTCAATTAGCATCTATTTGTGAAATGTATCAGGCCCTGCTAGGTGGGGCACAAGACAGAGACTAATTAAATACCCCCTCTCACTTTGAAACAGTATCAGTCTGTAGGTTGAAGAACTGACTGGGCATTGCAAAGGGCATTTTGTAAGGCCAGCCTGGTAAAATGATAGTACAAGGAGACGCAGGCATGGTAGCAGGGGCTTACAAGCTTGATACTCAAGGGGCTGAGGCAGGAGAATGGTAAGTTTGGAGACATTACTAAGCAAACAAAAATTCATGTGAGATCCATGGAAAGGGAGCATGCTGGACCCCAGTATCTTCAGTCAAACTGTAGAGGGTAACAAGGAAGGAATTTTTCTCACCTCCTTGCAGGGGAGAGAAAATCTGCAATTTGACAGAAGAACAGATAAGAGTCCAGTGTATGAAAAGCCAGAAACTTCATGGCTCTCATCTCACGGGACCTGGAGAGCTGTAGGTCAAGTGACCCTGATTTTCATCTGTAGGAGGGGAAAAATGGCATTGGTCACTGTCAGCTTAGAAGGACTAAGCCCAGCAAATCCCACCCTCCTTACTCCCCCTCCCCCACCTGCCCCAGGCACGCTGGACTGCTCAATCTTTTCTCTCCAAGTTCTTGATGTGGCTCTTCACCTGTGTCAGGTAAGATGCTAGTGTCTGAGATTACAGGACCTTGGCTCTGCAAGAGCTGTTTGAAGAGGTGTGTTCTTGCTCAGGCCAACCAGTCTATCGCTTCTGAAGCAGGCTGTACAGGGTCCACAGGTCTCATTACAAGTCCTGATCCAGCATCTGTGCACACAAATATTTGGCAGTGGGTGCTAGTCTGAAGGTGATTTCTGAAGAGATTCTAACTTCATGGCATTGCTGCCTTCAATCTGTATCTTCTTATCAGTGATACAGGTTCAGTGTGGTGCCCCATGTGCCTGTCACAACATTCAGGAGGCTGAGACAGGATTGTGAATTCAAGGTAAATTTGGGCTACATAAGGGAATAATGTCAAAAAAGTGTATCTGAGGAGATAACCCAGTCAATAAAGTGCTTGATTGTTTTACAAGCAAAAGAACTCAAATTCAACCCCTAGAACCCACATAAAAATTCAAGATATGGTGGCATGCACTTGTAATCTCAACACTGAGAAGGCAGAGCCAAAGGGGATTTCTAGGGCTTTCTAGAGAGCCAGTCTAGCCTGTTTGGGAAATTGCAGAGAGAACTATTCTCCAAACAACAAGGAAGATGGGACTAAGGAAGGACACTCAGGGTCCTCCTCTGGCTTCAATGCCTATGTGCACACACATTAACATGCAAACTCATGAACACGAATCTGCACACACATGTACATGCACGCACATGTGCACAAACACCGACACACACAAGCAGCCTCAAACCACGCCCGCAGGATGGTATCTCTGGGAGTTAGGCTACCCTAGTCTCTTAACATGGCATTTGAAAAAGACAATGAATCCTAGAGCTGATATGTGTTCCTAAAGGCAATGTTGCCTGATCAATCAACGATGCAAATGACTCCTCGAAGTTTTAGCTTCCCTCCCCATCTAGAATCTGCTCACATGCCACAGTGATAGGACTCTCTCCACCACTTCAAGCACACCATCCATCTGGGGACAGATCCCACTAGAGAAACCCTTCATATTGGGCTGAAATCCATCCATCTTGGGAAGGGTTAATGAGACAATCACAAGATGCTTCTTGTTGAAGCTTTCTTATTCCTCACTCAGCCTAGAAGCATTAATTCCATCATCAAATGGACAGCCCTGGGGAATGAACTTTTAAGGGCTTAAAACAAGGTAGGTTAATTAAAATCTTTGATCAAAGCCCCATAAACAGAGTAAAACTTCTCTCTCTTAATTATCCTGGATAGCCTCACAAGCATTAAAGCCAACAGGGAGAAGATGAAGAGGCAGGGGGTGGGGTGCATGGTGAGGAGCTGGGGTAAGAATATCCCAGAAAGGAATGACCACCAGCCAAGAGCTGCCATGTTAGCCTTGTCACCAGCCTCTTATGTCAGGACTCCTGGGGAAATAGAGAGCCAGTCTTGCTTAATTGATAATGACTCGTGAAGCACTTTCTGCAGCAGTTGCTTTAGAATGCCACAGCACAAGAAGCCCTATCTGTTGCCAGTGAGGAGGAGCTAGAGTCTCACTGCAAGGCTGGGAGTAGATAGTTGGAGTTGGTGGTGATTAGCACCCCTAGGCAGAGTCACAGGAAGGGACTGCAGAGCATAGAACAAGAGCTCTGAGCTGAGTTAGGGAAGGCCAAGGAATGCTTCCAGAACAGGAGCCTTGAGTTGAGACATGGCAGATGTGGTGTTGAAGTCAGTGAGGTGACTGACAGGCAAGAGTAAGTGCTGGCTGGAGTGGACAAGCCTAGAGAGGAGTCATTGCTGGCTGGAGCAGAGAAACCTAGAGGTGAGGAAGGGCTGGCTGGAGCGGAGAAACCTGGAGGCAAGGCTGGCCAAGGCTGGGCAGGAATGAGAGGTAGATTCGATTCAGCTGGACATCAGTGAGGGACAAGACCAGAGAGTCCGGGGATCGTGAGCTGTGTGTCCTAAGGACAGTTTCCAAAGAGAGTCAGAGGAGGATCTGGGGATTTAGGAAGGTCAAATGGGATGAGAGAGAGGGAAGCGACAGAACAGAAAGCCCAGGTTACACGTATTTGGGTCAAGGTACAAGTACCAGGTAAGAGCCAGGATTCCTAATTGTTTGTGTAGGTGGTGATCTTTTGTGACCTGCTGATGTTTCAGTGAGATGCAGGTAGAGGGCTGGAGGAGAATGAGAATTTATGTTTAAACACTTGGAGTGTGTGGTAGATTAGCAACGAAGTACAATCCCACTCTACCCACCCCAACTCAAGCCCACAATGACATCGATAAGAACGGATGCAATAATGCCCAGCACCACCTTCCAGGTACTGCTTGGCTTTGCAGAGCTCTTGCTGTCAGACTCAAGTTCTACAATTGCTCCTCTGCCAGCCTTTCTCCAGCCACTAGGACTTCTGTCTGGTCTGCAAGTGTCCTAGGTTCCTTCCTGCCTCCAGGCCCTCATACACTCTGTTGCCAGTATCAGGAATGTGCCTTCTTTCACTCCAGATCGATCCTCATCCATTGTTTCAGTCTCACTGCTTTTATCTTGCTCACAGGAAGGACTTCCATGACTCCACTCACCAAGATCTAGAGAATTGGACCAATGTTCAGATTGCTAATCCCACCCTAAACCCAGATTCTGATTCAGCAGCTCCTGGATGGGGCCCAGGAATCTGCATTCTAGCAAGCATGCCAGTTGGTTCTACCTATGTAGTCTATAGACTACCACCTAAGGAGCCTGCCGTGCAGTAAATTTCAACTGTGAAATAAACATGATGGTGCTACAGGGTGACTGCAGGGGTCTTCACTGTGCCCGCCACTCTCTACCCTCTGATCCATTATTGACTCGCACACCAATTACTAATGGTATTATGTCCATTGCAATTATAAATTTTTGATGTGAAAAACTCATGCTTCTGTACTGTGTGAAATATAAATAAGAGCATCCTGAGGAAACTCTGTGGTTTGTATTGGTCTTTATTAATATGTAACTCAAGGAAACACAATGTGGTTTCTATGAAATTGCAACTTTAAGGAGCCCTTTCCCTCCCTCCCCTGCAGCTTGCTTTTCTAGGCTTCTGTATGCAGGAATCCTGACACGATATTTTCAACATTTCCCTAAACTCCACACTTCAGGGAAATAGCAATAAAAGGTCCCCCGTCATTTCCAAAAACAAAAACAAAAACAAAAAACAAAAAACAAAAAACAAAACAAAACAAAAAAAATCTAAACTTATTGCTAAGAACCACCCTTCCCCAAATAATTAAAACAGACTTGAGGATGCCCCCTGATTTACTAAGACAAAACCATATTCCATCTCTCCAAGTTCTTAGTCTCATAATCTCTTAGTTGTTTGTCTCCCTGAAACCAGCCAGACTCAGATAAACATTTCCCGTTTGGTTGACAGTTGTTTATCTTTTCCCAACTATAAAATCCTTCTTGTAGCTTGGTGCTTCCTCCTTATACAGTCCACCTGACTCCACGCACACCCCAGGCCCAGCGAGACAAAGTCCATTTCTTAATTGTTATATATGTCACCACCATAGTCAGAGCCTAGAGTTTTAGAAGTTGATTTACTGCCAAGGTCAGAAGAGCAAAACCGGACGAGTTTACACCATGGCTCCCAGTTTTACTAGTGGTTATTGCCCCAGGAGGGCTTCTCTGTGTTCCAGAGTTGGGGGTTATGTAAATTCTTCTGTAAACATGACAATTGAGAACTACAGATCAGAGGGGTATCGAGTGTTAGCATTCTGTCTAAACTCGGCCACACAGTTAACTGGCAACAGCCAGGTATGCTCCTCCCCACAGTTGCCTGGCAACAGCCAGATGGGCCTGGCCCACTATAAAAGGGACTGCTTGCCCCTCTTCTCTCTCTTATCTCTTGCCGCGCTCTCTTGAATCTCTTATCTCTTATGTCTCCCCCCCTCCACGTGGTCATGGCCGGCCTCCACCTCCCCACTTCTCTACTCTCTCCCTCTCTTTCTCTGCCTCTACTTCCCTCTTAACTCCCCTCGCCATGCCCTGGATAAACTCTATTTCTATACTATACCTTCGAGTGTGGCTGGTCCCTCAGGGGGAAGGGATGCCTCGGCATGGGCCCGCTGAGGCACACCCTTCCCCCACACCTACCTCCCCTCGTACTCCCATAGAACATATATATCTCTATATTTTTATAAACACATCACCATGGGTAAAAAAGATTCCTAAACTGAAAAGGGTAGATACTGAGGGTCTCTTAAAATAGATCTTTTTTTTTTTTTTTTTTTTAACCTTGAAGGTATGCTGGGGACATGACCACTCCCTCAGCAGCCATAAATTAAAGGGAAAGCAAAGATTTTCTGAATGGCCATCATCTTGCCGGGAATTTTTGTTATCATCTCTGAACTTAGGAGACCAAAGCCATCAACAGAAGGTTCTGGGTGAGAAGTCAGTGGCCTGGGATCAGCCAGACATTGTCTTTCTTGTTAGGTTCTCATCGATACTGGTCCACTGACCAAGATGCCATTTGGTCCTGGTTCTGAACCACACTTCAACAGCAAGACAGCCTCTACTCAGTTTCCTAGAGGAATGCAGAGTCTTAAAGGGCCAAGCTCCTGGGCAGAGCTGGTTAAGTTAAAGGCTTTCTATTATCTACACCTGGTGGGCAATAGGTACTGGAAATAACACCACCTCCTGAGGAGTATCCTGCAGGTGGGACTTGAACCTAATTTCTTCCACCCAATTGCATTGCACACTGAAAGTGAGACTGAATCTATGAGGAAAGAAGCCAAGTTTGGGAAAGAGACCCCTTCTCCAGTATAGAGTTGTGTGTGTGCAGAAGGGACCACACACACACACACACACACACACACACACACACACACACACACACACACACACACTGCCTGCCCTGCCCACCTCGTCCTGCAGAAGAAGCCTGGTATCTCCCAGAAGCCTTCACCCTCTGGAGCCAATTTGGGATGGAAATGAGTTCCCGCCTGGATGCAACTGCACATGGAGGGAAACAGTTGGCGTCATAACCTTGGGGGTGAAAAAGACAAATAAAGGAATCTCCAGAGATTTAGCAGAGACCTCGGGAAGCTGTAAAACATATGTTGCAACATATTGATCCTTGACAAACTAGAGCAGGAGACGACGCCCTTTCCTGCCCACACTGGCTAATGAAGACCTGGGGGCAGCGTCTTGGTTTTCCCTTCCCCTCCTGGAGCAGGACTCCAAATGTAGAGTCTCCATCTCCAGCTTGTCAGTCCTCTGATGAGGAATCCACGTGCGGCTAGGAACCCCCTTGGACTCCACAACTGAGGAGGTGCAGGTGTGCAGCTCCCCATCCCAGGGGCAGGAACCCTTGAAACAGTGGTTCTCAACCTGTGGGTGGCGACCCCTTTGGAGCCATGCATCTTATACTGCGTCTCAGGTATTTACATCAGAAGTCTTAACAGTTCCCAAATTACAGTTATGAAGTAGCAATGAAATAATTTGATGGTTGCGGGTCGCCACGACATGAGGAGCTGTATTAGAAGGTTCCAGCATTGAAAACCATTGATGTGGTACATCAGCTGTTAAGGTTAGGTTGTCCCTGGATAAAGAAGATGCCACCATGTGAATACTCTAGCCTAGTGACACTGCAGCCACCCATACACCCGTGACCTTCCTCAGGGAGTTCTGACTTCTGGGGTGCTGGCTGGGCCTCGAGATTTTTACAGCTCTCAGATGACTTCATATGGTCATCCCGATGTGCAAACCACCTGGGTTTGGGGAGCAAAGGAGAGTTATTGCTCAGATTTCAAATTTCAGAAGTGAGCCTTGGAGGACTTTCCTGGAATGAACGTTAAAGTCCTTTTTGGTTTGCAGGAGAAACAATCCCTTTGCAAGACTGATAAAAAGGATCAAATCGTGTCAGGCTGAAATGGCAGAGTAGGAAGAATGCAGGACACCCATGAGATCAGCTTTCTCCTCTCAACAGGAAATTAAATTCTCTTAGAAGACAGCCAAGAAGAAGAAGGAATTCAAGCCAAAGGTGGTAACCCTCTACCCTTTGATAATGCTGAGCA
>CM052710.1:46397997-46459004 GCA_028551405.1 Uromys caudimaculatus
CGGGCGCCCCCCCCCCCCCCCCCCCCCCCCCCCCCCCCCCCCCCCCCCCCCCCCCCCCCCCCCCCCTGAACAGCAACAGATGCCACCAAAGGCATCCTTCAAAGACCAAAGCTTCAAAGAGAGCAAACAGACAAAAGGACGCCAGGAAGAAAGAACTTGGCTACCGGAAGTACCCTGCGAGAAGAATTTACGCTTGGTTAAAGTGAGTTTGTTTCTGCTGAGTTGCAAACAGAGGAAATTAAGTTTAGTAATAAAAAATGAAGACACTTACATTTCTGCACAACTGAATATAACTATAAATCTTAAACCTGCTGTGAGGTCTGTTCAAGAAAAAAGAAATACACACAGCCAAGGAATAGGAAGAGACGCCCGGACTCAGCAGGAGCCCAGCAAACACAAATCAAAGCTGGAGCAGCACACCTGAGGGCCATTGGGGTGGGAGGGATTAGCATCAACCTCAGAGAAGATAGGTAAGCCAGTCTCTGTCACACTGGTGGCTAACTACATGAAATCTCTCAGAGAGGCAGCTAGGAAATGAAAATTAATTACAATGGGGTCACCTCAGGGCAGCGATCTTAAGGAAATAACAAAGGATGGGAGAGATTTGGGAATGCATTTGTTTGTCACAGCTTTTACAATGATTGCCCCAAATTGCTGAACAAAACCCAAACAGCCAGAGTTGGAGAGATGACTCAGTAGTTAAGAGCACTGGATACCCTTCCAGAAGAACCTGGGTTCAACTCCAGCACCCACAAGGTGGATCACAGCTCTCTGTAACTACAGTTCTGGGGGCGGGGCTCTGATGCCCTCTTTTCGCCTCCTAGGGCTTTAGGCATGCAGGTTGTACAGACACACACACACACACACACACACACACACACACACACACACAGAGGCAACACTTCTGTCTTAGTCAGTGTTTCTCTTCCTACACAAACACCATGACCAAGAAGCAAGCTGGGGAGGTTTATTCAGCTTACACTTCCACGTTGCTGTTCATTGCCAAAGGAAGTCAGGACTGGAATTCAAGCAGGTCAGGAAGCAAGAGCTGATGCAGAGGCCATGGAGGGATGTTTCTTTTTTTTTTTTTTTTTTTGGTTTTTCGAGACAGGGTTTCTCTGTATAGCCCTGGCTGTCCTGGAACTCACTCTGTAGACCAGGCTGGCCTCGAACTCAGAAATCTGCCTGTTTCTGCCTCCCAAGTGCTGGGATTAAAGGCGTGCGCCACCACTGCCCGGCGGAGGGATGTTTCTTACTGGCTTGCTTGCTTCTCCTGGCTTGCTCAGCCTGCTTTCTTATAGAACCCAAGACTACCAGCCCACAGATGGTACCACTCACAAGGGGCCCTCCCCCCTTGATCACTAATTGAGAAAATGTCTTACAGCTGGATCTCATGGAAGCATTTCCTCAAGGGAGTTTCCTTTATCTGTGATAACTCCAGCTTGTATCAAGTTGACACACAAAACCAGCCAGTACGACATCCATACACATAAAATAAAATACAATAAACCAAATAGCCAAAAATTAGATCTGGGCAATGTTTCATAAAGAAAAATGAAGTATTAAAGTAATTTTAGAAAAGGGTTCTGTAACTTGGATAGGGGCATATAATATCAAGCAAAAGAGGGGTGGGTTTATAATAATGTTTATTGATTCCCAATCATTAGATAGATAGATAGATAGATAGATAGATAGATGAGCAATTATATAGCTATAGAGACAATCTAGAAACATGAAATATTAGAAAAACTATTTTTTACTGTTATTGTGTGTGCACATGATTTGTGTGTATGCCTGTGTATGGGGACACACATCATGTAGCACATATGTAGAAGTCAAAGGATAACTTTCTGTAATCAGTTTTCTCCTTCCGGGTGCTTCCTGTTCTCCCATGATATGATGGGAGAGTCCCAGCTGCCCAATCCCGCCGCCATGTTTGCAGCCATGCCCACCCCTGTGGTGAACTGTATTTCCTCTCACTGTGAGCCAAAATAAGCCCTTTCTCCCTTCAGCTGCTCCTTGGTCACAGCAACAAGAAAAGTGACTAATATGGGATGATTTAAAAAAAAAAATAAAGGTGGAAAATGAAACACATGTGCTTAGCTCTGCTCCTTATCAAACCCTACTTAGACAATAAAAATACATTCTGTCAAGGATAATTCTATAGCTTGTCTTTATTAAATGAAAGGATGTAATTGAAATAAAGACTTGGAGAGTGAAAATCAGAAGTAGGGAATGTTAGAAAGCAGCCTGGTGTACAGCTCAGGCCACCTACCACCTCCATATTACACTGGAAATGAAGTTTCAAAGGCAAGGGGAACAGAGCCGTGTTTGTCTGCCTATGAAGTGAGATCTCAGGTCTCTGTGCTCTTCCCTGCAGAGAACTGAAGGCTTAGCCTCTGAAAGGACAACTCACCAGAGAAATTAAAAAGAGAGGGAGTGGAGAACCCCAAAGACAGTTGGGAACAGGGAGCATTAGTGAAAGATGACACACTGTTACAGTCTAGATGTGAAGTGTCCCTGCAGGACCATGCTTGAATACGTGGGCCCTGGCTGGTAGAGCTATCGGGGAGCTTATGGAAACTTTGGGAAGTAGAACATATCTAGAGGAAGTAGCTAGCTCAATAGGGATGGATCTCTGTTCTTCTTTGCCTTTGTCCTCCTCTTCCTCCTCCTCCTCCTCCTCCTCCTCCACCTCCTCCTCCTCCTCCTCCCCCCTCTTCTTTTCTCCTCCTTTGTCTGTTGGCCATGACGGAGATAGCTCTCCTCTGCCACACATTCTCACTGCCATGGTGTTCTACCCAAGTGCCTAGGGCCGGGAACCATGGACTATACCCTCTGAAACCATAAGTTAAAAATAAATCTCTCCTCCTTTAAGTTCCCTGTGTTCACCCTCTCATTGCTGTGACCAAATACCCAAGAAGAAGCAACCCAAAGGAGGAAGAATTTATCTTGGCTCACAGTTTTATGGGATGAAGTCCATTATGGTAGGGAAAACATGGCTCCAGGAGCCCGAGGCATTTGGACACATTGCCTAGGCAGTTAGAGAGCAAACAGGAAATGGGCCTGCCTTTAAAACACCAAGGGACATCACCAGTGATCCTCTTCCTCCAACAAGGCTCCGCCTTCTGAAGGCTCCATAGCCTTCCCAAATAGCACCACCGGCTGGGAAACAAATGCTCAGAAATGGGAGCCTGTGAGGGAGATTTCCCATGGAAACCACAACAGCAGGTACTGATCGCAGGAACAAGGAAGTAACCACCAGCCAGCTTCTCTGCCTCCATCTCCTTCTCCGTTATCTGCCTCATCTCATCTAGGTGCGACCATGGAGATATGACCTCCTCTGACAATCCCACAAGGAGAAGCTTACAGATACAAAGCCTGAAGTCCCCCAAAGATCACCTACTTCCAAGCCTACACGTCACCATCTCTATCCACAAGTATAGCTCGCTGAGCAGGGGAGCCACAACCGAGTCCTGCCCCCAGGCATCTGAGTTAAGCTTTAATATGAGACAGAAACTGGAACAATCGTGATCAAAAGAGAAACTTGGAGGAAGTAAGAGAGGAATAGGTGTCAACTTATTACAATTGCTTTTGAAAGTCTACCACCAGTTCCCTGAAGGCCCCCACCAGGCCCCACAGCTTACAGGTTGCACATCTCTCAGTAGCACCACGCTTTGGAACATTCCGAACCCAAGCCAGGGCCTAGAGTGATATCAGAGAAATCAGTGTTGGAAAGAGAACAATGGTAGCAGGGAGATGAAGGGGTTAAGTTCCCATCATCCCCAGTAGATGGATCCCAGCAAGCATAAGGAAGAAGCTACCACCTATTTACAGATGGCCAGTGACAACAGGCGGGGCACTGGAAATTGCAAACACTAAGATAGAAACAATTAGAGTTTTAGAATGGATATAGACAGAGAAAGAAAAGCGAGAGGGGGAAATACTGTATATGAATTCCCGAACAAAAGGATCCATACTGAAAAGAAGATGATTCCCAGCTAACGTAGCAATTATATGTAAAGGCCAAATAGGATGACTCCAGAGATGAACAAAAGGGAGTTAAAAATGTTTTATTGTAGCCGGGCAGTGGTGGCGCACGCCTTTAATCCCAGCACTTGGGAGGCAGAGGCAGGTGGATTTCTGAGTTCGAGGCCAGCCTGGTCTACAGAGTGAGTTCCAGGACAGCCAGGGCTACACAGAGAAACCCTGTCTTGAAAAACAACAACAACAAAAAATGTTTTATTGTATTTATCTATGTGGGTAAGAGGAAAGGGAGGCACCTGTGCCATGCTGCCCATGTAGAGGTCAGAGCACAGCTTGTAGGAGTTGGTTATCTGGTTCAGTTATGTAGGTTCTGGGAATTGAACTCAGGTCACACTTGGCAGCAAGTGCTTTTATTGCTGAGTCATCTTACTGGCCCAAAGAGGACTGATTTTATGCTAATAACAAGTACATAAATATATTAGGTGCTTTGAATTATGCACGTGTGTAACTTGGCTACAAATAAAGCAAATTCTAGGGTTGTTTTTTTTTTTTCTTTAACTTGGCAATTGAACTAAAGGATTTCCCAACTTTCTTTTAGCTGTAGTAATGTATGATGTAAAGTAAGCGTTTTAGAAGTCACAATGGGGGATGAAAAAAAAAAAATGAATCAATGGGTAAAAGTGCTTGTTATACAAACATGAAGACTCAAGTTCAGAGTCCCAACATCCACATAAAAGCCAGGCATGGTGTGCATCTGAAGCCTCAGTGTTGGAGGAGGGGGAGAGAGGAAGATGCCAGGGCCTTGCTGGCCAGCCAACCTCTGTTCAATGAGAGACTCTGTTTCAAAACATAAGATTACTCCTGTAGACAAATACACCCAAAGTCAACTTCCAGGCTCAGTACACTCACACAGGAGTTAAGGGCACCATCCCCCATAAACAAACAAAAGAAGTAACAGTGGGCAGCTTTCTAACTCTGAGGTCTCTCAGCATCATTTGCCAATTGTCAAATGACCCTAGAACAGCTGGTAAGGCCTAGCTTCACTCCCACCGTTGTTCCTGCTTGGGTACATGCTGTTATGACATTGCCCTTGAGACCTGAGGTTCAACAGCAAAGCATAGAGCTACTGAGAGTCGGAGTCAGGTCACTTGCCTCACTCCAAACTCCAGCCCCAGACAGACCTCTGACCCCGGTCAGTCAAGGCCAGCTCCTCTGCCTGGTCAGAGTCTCCCAGCCAGTTGCTTAGCTCCCTTTCATCACCATGGATATTTTCAGGGCTGCTGCACATACTCCCTGACTGAGATGGCTGTGTCAGTCTTATCTCTACAACCAACTCACCACAGCATGGTGTCTGTACCCACTTCTCACCCACACTGAGTGCTGGGGCTGTAGCCTTGGGCTGAGTCACTGCTAGCAAAATGCTCTACAGCTTCCAGCCAGGGAGCAGGCAGACCCAGCAGCCACCCTGCCTGGCCATCCTGCCAACACAGCAGCAGGGGTTTCTCCACCATACAGCTAGCATTTATTATTCTTAAAATAAAGTGGTGCCACGCAGCATTAATTCAGGAGGAGAAGCTGCAAATTCCAGGCCTCTTTGAAAGCTTGTTTTCACAATGAATTAATGGGCCTTAATTTAACACTGCATCAACAAGCTGGGCTTTGGAAAGAATTCTAAGTAGCTGCTATCTGCATCGACCCTGCCCCCTGGCTTCCAGAGCCACCTGGACACATGACCACAACAGCCCAGCCCATCACTTTGCCATAGCTAATAGCTACCAGGTGTTGTGCTATGCTCAAGCACTGTGCTAAAATTCCTTGCCTGCATGTGCACCTGACCTTCACTGGGACCTTTGAAGTAGATGAAGCAGATTCAACCGCCATCTTCTGAGAAAGTGAAAGGTTAGGGAGGTGGACATCACATGGGTAGGGGGTGATAGAAATCCCAAGGGAAAAAGAAAGATGTTGGGGTGGCCCAGCCTTTCTAAGTTCACCATTTTGCTATCATGGTGTTTACTTTTGCTAGCCACACTGTTTAAATTAGATGAAACATATTGCCCTTAAATATAGCATAGGCTTGTAAAAACTGATTATAATGTAGCCATTTGTTCAACAGCCCATGGGCTGCCAGGGTCAATAAGCCTGGAGCCTCTGAAGGAGAAAGGGCTGAGAGCCATTCACTCACCACTGGGCTGCCCTTTACAGGTTGGAAGGAAAACCTGTCCAGATTGCCGCCTGCCCAAACACCTTTATTTGGATAATAAAGGAGCTGTTCTGGTTTGGGCTCAGAACGAGAAGTGTGGGGTTTTAAATCCATGACTACTCCCAGCCTCGGTCTTCTTAGCTCAGCCAGATCCTGCCTCCCTCCGTATTGAGGACTCTGACGCCACTTTGCAGCATTTGTTCTCAGTATTTTTCATATTGTTCTGATCTTCCTCCTATTACTGTGATTAAACACCAAAAGCAGCTGCTGGAGCAAAGGGTTCCTTCTGACTTACAGCCTGTAGTCCATTACTTAGAGAATCCAGACAGGAACTCAAAGCAGAAACATGAGAACAGGAATTTACACTGAGACTGTGGAGTAGTGCGGCTCCCTTTGGCTTGCTCTTTGGCTTGCCCTGCTTTCTTTTCCGTACACTCCAGATCCATCTGCCAGGGTGCAGCACCATCTCCAGTGGGCTGGCCTTTCCCACATCAGTCATTAATCAAGAAAGTGCTCCACAGGCTTGCCAATAGGCCAGTCTGATGGAGGCATTTTCTCAACTGAGGTTTCCTCTTCCCAGATGGCCCCGGCTTTTGTCAAGCTGACAAAAAATTAACACATATGCAGTTGATTCTTCTGAAGGCCCTGGAAACATAGAGATGAGCCAAGGACACTCCTGGTTTATGAAGAAGTGCTGAGGCCAGAGGGAGAGCCGGACCCACACAGTTCTCCATACAATAGGAGCTGAACAGTGATGAACGTTACAGAAGGACCACAGAGGACATGGAATAGAAGCAACTGGTTCTTGGTGGGTTAGTCCTTTAAGGTGTCGGAGAAACCAGTGTGTTATCTAGCTTTAAAAAATGTCAGTGGTGGTGCACACCTTTAATCCCAGCACTTGGGAGGCAGAGGCAGGTGGATTTCTGAGTTCGAGGCCAGCCTGGTCTACAGAGTGAGTTCCAGGATAGCCAGGACTACACAGAGAAACCCTGTCTCAGAAAAAAAAAAAAAAAAAAAAAGAGTCATGTGTCCACCAGGCAGACAGGAGGGAAGGGGGTGTTGGGCTCCAAGGGCAGCAGGGTACATGGGGGAGGGGAAGAAATGTCGAATTTGCATCAGGGCCTGCAGAGAGGAGGGAAAGGCCTGGGGAGGGAACTTGGAGAAGAATGAGATACAAAGGAGAGTCAGGAAGGTGAGAGCAATGAATGCTCTCCAAGGACTCCCATGTGCTTCTCCAGACAGGATGCAAAGCAGACTGCTGAGCAGGAGAGCAGAACCATGCAGTCTCTAGGAAGAGCTCACCTATGTCCATACTGAAGGCCTGTTATAGGGAGAGTGACTGAAAGCAGACAAACGTCTGGAAATCTGACAATAACTGCAGGTAACACCATTTTAATCTTATATGGAAATGACATTTTTATGACACAGACTCTGCCCCACAAAGAGAGCCATAAAGCTGCTTCAGACAAACACTCTCTGAACTTTGTGTTTAGATAAATAACCTCAACATCCAGGCTTCCTGTGCTGGGATCTGCGAGATGAGGTTTATGCTCAGACTTCCTGTGCTGGAAACTTGAAGATGATGTTTGTGTTTATGATTGAAACAAAATACAACAGAGACTGAGGTTGGAGATGGCTGGTTGAATATTCATCGGTGCCTCTACTTCCTGACAAATCACATTTAAACGACAGGAGAAGAATGAACGCATGCACCAGCTGATGGCTGCACTGGGGAGCAATGGGGGATACCATGGGGAGAGTTGAAGAGTTAAAATATAGAAAAATTGGGGATAGTAATGGGAGGGTAAGCAGGCTGGATGCACCAACATGCCTCTCCTTAATTATCACACCGATTATACCCACAGGAGAGGGGCCTTGATCACAATCATACTTAATTAACAAATACAATTCAACTGATATTTACAGAAGCTGGTAAAGGCAAAGGAGTGTATGTTTACATAGACCTTCCAGGATGTGAACATAGAGAAACGTCAGTAAGTTTCAAAAGTACAGGATGGGAATAAGGTATTCCTTACTGAACAGAATAATAATAATAATAATAATAATAATAATAATAATAATAATAACTAAACACAAAATTTTTATTTTTATTTTAGTTTTGTGTGTGTGTCTTTGTGGTGCGAGTGTGTGTGTTTCTGGTCTCATGTGTATGGACACACGTCTATGTGTGTATGATGTATGTGCATGCATGTGTGTCTACATGTGCCCATATATGTAGAGGCCCAAAGAGAACATCAGATGTCTTCTTCTGCTTGTTCTACACTTGTATTTATCAAGACAGTGTCTGTCTCTGAACCCAGAAAGCTTGGTGATTCACTAGTCTAACTAATCCGGCTTCCCTGAGAACCCCCTGCCTCCGCCTCCGCCTTCACCTCCGCCTCCGCCTCCGCCTCCGCCTCCGCCTCCGCCTCCGCCTCCGCCTCCGCCTCCGCCTCCTGAGTGATGGGATTACAGTCGGCTGCCACGCCTGCCAGGCTTTGTGAGCTCTGGGGATCTGGATGTGCCTGTCCTTACATTTGTAGGGCAAGCACTTTCCAGTGAGCTATCTGCCCAGACCCGACCAAAAAAAAGTTCTAAAAGCACTGACCAATGGTAACTAAAATCAAATGTACAAAACATTTAAAAGTTAAAAGCACAGAACGTGGGAACAGATGTGACTCCTAACCTTGGTTAGAGAGGTTTCTTTTTGCACTGGGCAGCAGTCAACACAGAGGTATATAATGGACCAAATGGCTGAGGAAAGACTTGAGTGCCAGCCCTAAACAGGGTGCAGGGGGCATATTTATCAACCCTTGAATACCTTCAAGGCTCAAGAAGCATCATAGAAGAGGGGCCAAGAAGGATGCAAGGGCTGCTGTGAAATGCTGTCTTCTGGATGTGACATGGTTATTTTACCCATGAACTCACAACTATGGTTACATGCATTACCTGCCCAAGATCAAGCCTACCAAAATCCATGCATAGATGGAGAGATGATCTCCTAGACCCACTGCCTTACTAAGGAGCTGATAGCTGCTGGGGAAAGAGAATCACTCTTCTACCCCCCACCAACACACTTTCAAAATTATTCTCTCATATGTTATTACATCCTGACTGCAGTTTCCCCTATCTCCTCTTGAAAGACCTGAGCCCATTATAAGGAAGTTAGACCCCCCTTAGCAAAATTAAAGCCAGAGATATTATAGCCATATTCCACCGCCTAATGGCTAACATACATCCTTTGTCCCAGGAAATAACTAACCGCAGAATTGTTATCGCAACCGCCTCATGGCTAACCTACATCTTTTGTCCCAGGGAATAGCTAACCGCAGGAATGATGAACTTAAGACATTCTATACCTTCCCATGACGCATAGAATTTCGAATTTCCTTGCTTTGTGGTTTTTTTCTTTAAATACCCCTGACTTCAGCTGCTCAGGGTCGAACTCCTCTGCCTCTGCGTAGGTTACGAGCTCGACCCCAGTGCACTGGTCCCCCGAATAAACCTCGTGTGATTGCAGCAAGGACGGTCTTTCGTGAGTTCTTGGGGGGGGTCGCGCCATCCCGAGACTTGAGTGAGGGTCTCCCCAGCTCGGGGGTCTTTCATTCTCACTCCAGACCCTCCCCAACTCCCCTCTCCTCCTGATCCAATCCCCCCACTGGCTCCTCTCAGAAAAGAGTGGGCCTCCTAGGGACATCAATGAAACACAGCATAGCACACTACAATAAGACCACACACATAACATACCATCACATCAAGGCTGGTAGAGGCAACCCAGTAGGAGGAAAGGGGCCCCACAGTAGGCAGAAGAGTCAGAGGCAGTCTCTGCTCACTATTGGGATTCTCATTCTTCTTTGTGTGGCCATACTTTAGAATAGTAGTTCTTAGCCTGTGGGTCATGACCCCTTTGGGGGGGGTCAAATGACCCTTTCATGGGGGTTGCCTAAGACCATTAGAAAATGCAGATATTTACATTATGATTCAAAACAGTAGCAAAATTATAGTTATGAAGTAGAAATGAAATAATTTTGTGGTTGGGGGTTACTACACATGAAGGACTATATTAAAGGGTCACAGCATTAGGAGGGTTGAGAGTCACTGCTTTAGAGGATGGCCCCACACCCATGCGCATATGGGCAACACTAACTAGACTTAGTAGGTTGTGAAGAAGAAGAAGGAGGAGGAGGAGGAGGAGGAGGAGGAGGAGGGGAAGAAGAGGAGAAGAAGAAGGGGAAGGGGAGGGGGAAGGGGAGGGGGAGGAAGAAGAAAGGAAGAAAAGAAGGAGGAGGAAGAGGAGAAGAAGAAGGGGAGGGGGAGGGGAGGGGGAGGAAGAAGAAAGGAAGAAAGAAAGAAAGAGAAGAAAGTTAAGAGGGTATTGGCTGTTGAGGAATTGGAATCAAGAAATAGGGAGTACACATGATTTACTTCATTTTAACTTAAGAAATTTCTAAGGAATAAAAAAGGCACAAACAATAAGAATGATGTAAAATGAGAAACAAAACTCATCTCAAAGAAAGACTGATCATGCCAAACACGGTTGCAATTGAAAGAAAGAAAGGGGACGAATAAGCCCAGCTTCACTTTGGTAAGCTAGATAATAAACTGTGGAAGTGTTTTTAAAAGGTAGAATGCAAGATTGAATCTTTGTGGTATAAAGCAAACAAGAATGCATTTAAATATCTATGGAACTGAGTAAGCTAAAAATTGGTTATTTGAAAATTCTAATAAAATGTACAAGCTTCTGGAGAGCTTGCAAAGAAAGAATGAGAACACAAACACTCAATATTTCAAAAAGTAAATATGCCTATATAAAGAGGCTGAAGGTTACTAAAGAATACTACATACCAGTAAATATAAAGTAAGATTTTTTTTCCTGGTAAATAAATATTGCAAACATGAGTGAGTGTAAAGCTAGAATCTAGGATGATGGGGAAGGCAGAGGTGAAACTGGTTGTACAGAAGGATTCACCAAACAGGACCAAGGTCAAAGGCTAAAAAGAGGAGACTATTCAGTATTCAGTATGAATGCATGACTATATCCTAGTGGTTAAACTCTCCAATAGCATAGGGGGATGTAGAAAGCTTCTCCAGATACATAAACCCCTGAAAATGGTAGCATGCAGGCATGCCAGGCATGCCTGTGTACACACACACCCAGGATCTATAAGCCAGCTTGCTTAGGAATGCAGGTGCGGCAATTCTAAATAAAACATTAGCAAATTGAACTTAGTTGTGCATTAAAAGAAGACTTCTGGATGTATGGCTAGAAATTATTTTAACAATACAAGGATTGTTCAATACCAACTAAAATCCTTGCATAATTTACCATACAATAATATACTACACAAACATCTATCAGGGATTTCTGCTTCCAACGAGATAAAAGAGGCATGCTTTTGCTCATTCCTCTCAATATGTGCAATTGACTTGGAATTTCAAACCCCATAGGAAGACACAGTAGTAAACATCTGAGTTTTCTTTAATCTCATGTATCTGGGCACCTGAACATCAATGGGGAAGAGACTATTTAGTAAGATGCAAAACATAAAAACATTTACTGAATGAAAATATCACCTAAAATACTATGGTCTCCACCTCATGCACATCAGCAAATGCTCCATGGAGCCCTGAGACTTCTTTTCTCATCAAGCAACAAGGGTTTCCCTCCCCAGTGAGATGATATCAGAGAAAAATTAATGGAGAGCTAAAATATGCAAAATACACCGGTAATAACAAAGGACACTCCCCCCCTCTGGTGTTCCTGCAAGCTTCATGAGGCCCAATGAGGTGCCTGGGCATGACCTGTGTCCTTGACACACTGAGCTATGTAGCTATCAGTAAAGGCCAGCCTGAGAAATCCCACTTACTACTAGCAATAGAGAGATGCATCAATTCTGATTTTGATGGGAACCAAGCATGGAACCTGGAATTCTCTGTCCACACAGCAATAACAAGGCAGGGCCTGTGGGACCATGAAAGGCAGCCTGGTTTCTTGTTGAGCTAAGGTTTAAAACCCCAGAGACACAGTAGGGGGTTCCCAGCAGGGGACAATCATACAAGGGACAGTAGGCATTTTGCCATGCTCCTGGGCCCCAGGTTCCTGACATGAGACTGCAGCTCTCCAGAGGTATGCGACCATCAGTCACATAGCCCCAAACCCCTCCACAGGTAGAGGTGTGGTCACATAGCCTTAAGACATTCCCATTATAATGAAGCACCTAGAGGCTTAGCCAATAAACTCCCCTTCCCAGCCACTCCTCATTGCAAAAGATATTTCAACCTCACGCCTGCCTTGAGGTTGTGGGGTACGGCTTCACTCATTGACACTCTACACCATGACAATAAATGCCCTAAAACCATGGACTGTCTCTCCTCATTGGGATCCACTGTGGGGAACAATGGAACAGGCTTCGTCTAAAGAGCCGTGTCTAATCTCCCACAGAAGGCCTCTCAGCACTCCCAGCCACAGTCTCTACCAAACCAATCCAGCTAGCTGTGAACAAGTCAAGGATGAAGTCCCTGATGGGACCCAGATGGAAGTCCCCAAAACCCCAGGTCGTGCTCCCCCACCCCCAGGCGGTGTACTGAGGCTTCTCACAGCCCAAGGGTGAGCTTGGTCAAACTTCCCGCATCTTGCAGGACCTCTCACCACATTAACCTAACAAGGGCCCTTTCCAATGGAGTGATAACAGAAGAGACCAGAGAAAACAGAAAGCCCAAGTAAGGTCAGAGTCTGCTGTGGTTTGGATGAGGCCTCCAAAAATGTGTGAAGTTTGATCCCCCCACACAGCTGTGTTGGAAGTGAGGGCTGGCTGATGGGAGGGGCTAGGCAATGAGAGGGAGTTTGCATTGCACCATTAACAAAGGGATGGGCTCCTCATAGAAGAACCTTGACACCCTATTTCTTTAAATCCTCTCCCTCTTTCCTTTTCTCACTCCATCTCCCTCTTGATAAGAGGCTCCTTACCAGGCCCTGGCCCTTTGATCTTGGACTTCTCAGCTTCTGACATTCTAGAGAAATTAAAACCATGTCTTTTGTAATTTTCCAGGGTTTAGTATTCTGTTTTGCCAATACCAAATGAATGAAGGTTTCCCCTGTAATAGTTAGTTTTTCTGTTGCTGTGATAAAGACCATGACTAAAAACTACTTGGGGAAGAAAGGGTTTATTTCATCTTACACCTTACAGTCCATCATCAAGGGAAGTCAAGACAGGACTCAAAGCAGAAATCCAGAGGCAGGAACTGAAACACAGGCCAAGGAAGAGTGCTACTTACTGAATTTATCTACAGTTTTACCTTCCTTATACCACCCAGGACCAAAGGGGAGCTGTGGCTCCCAGCGGGATGGGCCTCCCCATACCAACCATCAATCAAGAAAGTTTACTACATACATGTCTACAGAGAAGTTCCCTCTTCCTAAATGACTCTAGCTCGTGTCAACTTGACAAACACAAAAAACAAAAAAAAACTAGCCAGCACAATCCCATAACATAATATCTAAGCTTTCTGGACTTGGAGAATGTTAGTCATCAAAGTAAGAAGTGGGAACATCTCAATCTGGATGAAAAACAGATAATAGTCGTAAGGATTGAGCCATGTCTCTCCGAAGCTTAGGTTGAAATTCGGGCTCCAAGTACCACATAATTAGTTATGAAGAGGTCAGGAAAGAGGAATCAAATCTGTTTTCCCTCTTTAAAGAGGTGGGCTGGAGAGGTGGTTAGTGGTTAGGAGTATCTGTTGTTCTTCTCAAGAACCTGAATTTGTTACCATCACCCATGTGAGCTGCTTCACAAGTGTCTTTAACTCCAGCTCCAGGGGATCTAAAGACCTTGTATAAGGAGATACACACACACACACACACACACACACACACACACACACACACACACACACACATATATATGTATGTATATGTATATGTATATATGTATATATATAATCAATCCATAATCCAGGAAATTCTAAGAATTCTCATTTGTCACCAGACACTAAATAAGAAGCTTGGGCCAGATCCTATCCTAGAAGAAACAAATTCTCATACCTTCACTGCAGGCTTCTAGCTACACTTAGTTACCTCAGAGAGTGGAACCTTGTTAGCACAGTGCTAGGAAGCTAAAACAGATAGCAACATGGATAGAATAGACATATGAATGGTCACACAGATTTTAAAGCAGTTGTAAAGAGTACATCGATGAGCAACTGCAAACAGCTGATCAATAGTCTCAACAAAGGAAGTTCAAGGGAATAAATCAAAAAGATGCATAATCATCAGAGAGAAATTTTAAAATTAAGGACACAACACAATGAATGTCTCAGTGGGTCAGCTGATGGCAAAATGGAGGACACAGAGGAAAGAACTGGTAGACTAAAATGGAGAATTGTACAAATTACCCAGATGCACACTGGCGATGATGAAAGACTCAAAAAGAAAAAAAAAAAAATGAACCTCAGGGTCATATACAAGTCATCACAAAAAGCCTAAGGTTTATAAGATCATAGTCCCAAAAGAATAGGAACAGAATGATGGTGTTCAAAAATTATCCCAAAATGGCTGAAAATGCTCCAAATTTGACAAAGGACTTACAGATTCAACAGACTATTAAAAACGTAACAGGACAAATCTAAAGAATTCTATACAAGCACACAGTAAAATCACACTCTGAAAATTAAATGCAAACAAAAATCTCAAAAGAAACAGCACTGAGCACACAGGAAACAATTTGAATGACAGAATATTTTGCAGCAGAAACCATGGAGACTAGAGAAAATGGCAAAGTGTTCTGTAAATGCCCAAAGAAAAGAATTGTCTGCCCATCATCATAGACCTAGTGAAAGTGACCTTTAGGAATAGAATAGAAGATATGAAAGCTGATGTGGGAAGCAGAAGAATAAAGGTTTTTGTTGTTTTTTTTTTTTTAATGTAAAGCAGTGTACAAAGAAAAGAGAAAATGACATGTAAGCCCAATACACCAATAATTACATTAAATATGAATAAGATAAATACAGTGTGCTGACTGGCTTTTGTCATTTGACATGGATCTAGACATGTCTGGAAAAAGGGAGCTTTAATTGAGAAAATACTTCTATAAGATTACCTATAGGGTCTGTGGGGTATTTTAATTAGTGACTAATGTAGGAAAGCCCAGAATATTGTGGGTGGTACCACCTTTAGGCAAAGTGTCTTGGAGTATATATACTAAGCAAGCCACAAATTGCTTTATCACAATAATAGAAACAGTAAGACGCCCATCCAGAAGACAAAATTTCAAAGTAAAATTTAAAAACTTGACCCAATGGCATTCTGTCTACAGGAAAATCACCTCAGATGTGATGATTTCAGAAAACTGAAAAAAAAAATGATGGAAATTTTAAATCATTCAAATATGAAAAAAATAGTAATCAGGAGGGTCTGATTTAACAGTAGATATAAACTAGACTCCAGAGCAGCAGAAATGAAGAGACCAAGAAGAACAGCATGGCATTACAAGAGAGACATCTCTACATGTTTGAAAGCTGAAAATCAAAGGTACAAGGTATGTGAAGCCAGGAGCCATGGTTGACTGTCCAAGACTTGGACAAGATCTAGCCATTCAACATTTCAGCATGGAGGGAAAGGGCTCACAATGGTAGCCTCTCCCCTAGCTGAAGATCTACTGACAGCCAATGGCCGGTGGCAGAGAGAGTCAGTTTTCTTTAGGATGTGACTATTGACAGCGTCCAGTGGGCCAGAGGAGCCCACATACATTTGGGCAGCACTGATTGGGCTCGGTGGGTTCTAAACAAACAAGAAAGTGGCCGAGGGAGGTGAAAGGCTGAGAAGGAAGGCAGTGGGGGGGAGGGGAGTTGGAGGGGAAAGAGGTAAAATTGGCAGGGGAACAAGTTGGGGGATGGTCCTGATGTTGGAGGGAGATAGGTGTGAGGAATGAGGGAATATGATCAAAATATATTATAAATATCTATGACAGTATCAAAGAATAAATTAAAATATTATATGTATAAAATACATGAAGCAAAAAACTATAGAAACCAAATGATGAAACATAAACGTTATTGTGTCGATTTTGAGCGTGTGTGTGTGTGTGTGTGTGTGTGTGTGTGTGTGTGTGCACTCACGGGTGCGTGTGGATGTGTCCACGTGCATATATTCCATGACACATGTGTGGATATCAGAATCGATGACTCTGTGGCGTGTGTTCTCCTCTTCCACCCTGTGGGTCTCGGCGACCAGTCTCAGGGCATCAGGCTCGGCAGCAAGTGCCTTTATCCACTGTGGCATCTCATCGGCCTTAAAGTACATAGTTATATTTGAAGACTTGGACACTCTTGTTTCAACAACTCATAAATCAACGAAAGAGAAAACCAGGAAGAATGTAGAATAAGTGAAGATTATCAATCAGTAGGAACTAATCAACATTTATAGGACATTGCACTCAAAATGCAAAATATACATTCCTTTCAAATCCAAATGGAGCATATGCCAAGGCAGACCATACAGCTTGGGTTGTAAAGCAAACCTCAACAAATCTGAGAGAACTGAAATATTACAGAGTATATTTTTTGAATGCAATGGAATCAAACTAGAAGTCAAGACTATAAAAATAACTGGAAAAATTCCTAAACACTATGTACTAGCTGGTTTTGTGTGTCAACTTGACACAAGCTGGAGTTGTCACAGAGAAAGAATGCCTCCATGAGATCCAGCTGTAAGGCATTTTCTCAATTAGTGATCAAGGGGGGAGGGCCCAACCCATTGTGGGTGGTGTCATCCCTGGGGTAGTCCTGGGTTCTACAAGAAAGCAAGCTGAGCAAGTCAGGGGAAGCAAGCCAGTAAGTAACATCCCTCCATGGCTTCTGAATCAGCTCCTGCTCTGTGTGAGTTCCTGTCCTGACCTCCTTTGGTGATGAATAGCAATGTGGAAGTGTAAGCTGAATAAACCCTTTCCTCCCCAACTTGCTTCTTGGTCATGATATTTTGTGTTTCTCAAGAGAAAACACACACACACACACACACACACACACACACACACACACACACACACACACACACAACTAAATAAAGATAAAATGAAGATACACCAAGCTGTGTTGTACACTGAGAGTGCTGGTGGGAAATTTACAGTTGTAAACGTGTGCACAAGAGAAGGGAGTCTCAGACTGACATCTAAGCCTCCTCTTCAAGAGCCAAGAGGAAAAATAGCAAATTCAACTCAAGTCAAGCAGAAAGGAGGAAAATACGATCAGAAGAACAAAAATCAATAAGTTTAAAATAGAAACACAACACACATAAGCAAACAATGAAACAAAAGTCTGACCTTTGAAAAAACAAACTAGATGGATTGTTAGCAATACTGACCTCCAAATTAAAAATACAAATTGGTGCCAACACCCAAAGAATAATAAGGAAGCGCTGACTGTACATAAATTTGACTGCGTAGATGAAGGAAGCAGTACTTGCCAATAAATAGGAAATTCAACAAAGCACACAGAAAAGCAATCTACAGAACAGATACATACAGCTTATGCATATGCTCAATGTCAGACATAATTGAAAACTGTAAGCATTTTTTTGCCCACCAAATTAGCAAAATTGTAAAAGGTTAAT
Organism: Uromys caudimaculatus; assembly: GCA_028551405.1. Taxonomy (NCBI): domain Eukaryota; kingdom Metazoa; phylum Chordata; class Mammalia; order Rodentia; family Muridae; genus Uromys; species Uromys caudimaculatus. The sequence continues at coordinate 46,415,787 of CM052710.1, forward strand.
AAAGAGCATTGAGGAGCAAGGCTCTCCAGCTCTCCCTCCCGCTGTGGAGCATGAGTTTTCCCGACATCCCCTTGAAAAGTGCAATAGAGACTGGAGTGAGTAGAATCTTTCTAAGGGTATTGGGGAATTGTTGCTTCCAAGGAGTACAAGTGCAGACCCATGTCCCCAGTGTGTCTGTATTCCCTAGAAGAGAGAGGACGCAAGCTGGCCCTCCCCTATGTGAGAACTTAAGACTTTACAACAGAAAGAGCATTTACCTAGTCCTTGGAATTTTTTTTCTAGTTACATAATAAGTGTGTGGTTGTTACAATAAACTGAAGAATTCAGAGATGCACAATGCAAAGCTGATAGACTTCCCATCCATACATTAAACTTTTTATTTAATCATGTATGTGTACATACATGTAGGTATGCAGTATGTATGTGTATATATGTGATATGTGTTTATGTGTGCAGGTGTTCATGTGCTGTGATCTACATGTGGATACACATAAGATAAGAGGACAACTTTCAAGAGTCTTCTCTCCTTCCAGGGTTTGATCCAGGAATTGAACGCAGGTTGTCAAGTTTGCATGGTAGTCACACTAACCACTGAGCTATCTCACCAACCCCTGCTCATCAGTCTTGCATCTCATGCTTAGGGTTACTGATGCTATCATTCTTCTGGGTAACCCCACATACTTCCCTCTGTTATGTACAACACATCAAAGTAAGTTGTAGAGAATTTTACTTATTTATTGATGTATGTGTGGTGTGTTTGTGTGTGTGCGTGCATCAGAGGTCAACACTGAGTTTCTTCCTCAGTTACTCTCTACTTTTTAAGACGTAATCTTTTCACTGAACCTGAAGTTCACTAGTTTGATTAGTCTGGCTGGGCAGTAAGTCAGTGTTAAGACTGTGTCTTCTCTCCCCAAGTGCTGGGATTACAAACATGTGTTACTATGCCTAGCTTTTAGATGGGTGCTAGGATCAGAATTCAAGTCTTCACTATTGTGCAGCAAGTACTTCACTGACTTTCCCAAGCCCTGCTCTGTGTGTGTGTGTGTGTGTGTGTGTGTGTGTGTGTATGCCATTTACATTGCTCAGCAAAATGTTATACTTAACAATATACTACAACCCATCCATAGAACACTAGGTTTTCTTTTTAGTAGGTACATACTCCCCCAGAACACGGATGTGCGGTGATTTAGCCAGTCTTATGGTTATTTCAATGTAGCACTCCACACACTGGGGGAGACAAAATTCTTGTTACGCCACACATAAGAACCAACATTCTTATCAAAAAGAGACTCCTGGGTCAAAGATGTATACTTTCCTTTTAACATGGAAAGAAAAAAAATCAGTCAATTTAGTCTTGTAATTTTGTAAAGTTTCATTTTTGAAGGTATTAGAATTTAGTGTAACTTGGGAGAAAAGGGAAACTAAGGCAACTTGGAGGAGTGAGACAATCACTGAGGAGGTCACACTCAGTGGCGCCCAAGAAGGAATAAATGTTTGCCTGATGATAAGTAAGTCTGGCAAGGATGAGCCAGACGGTAAAGAGGACACTGACTATAAGAAAAGGTGACAGTATCTGCAAAGGCCTGTGCCCTGGAGAGGATCCCTACTGATAGGGAAGACAGAGGTTGACCTGAATGCCCAGAAGAAGGATGCTCCTGAGAGCTCTGGGCAAAGGGAATACAGAATCATTTGTGTGTTATAGCAACATCTGGAGAGATGTAAGTGAAGAGAGAGATATGCACACACATGTAAGCACATGTGTACCAAGATGAAAGGCAGAACTGTAGAGAGAGCAAAGATTAAGAAATCAGACTTAGTCTATGCCCAGCTTGAATTCGCCAAAGGCTTCTAAGAGGCGAGTGGCATGGTCAGGTCTATTGTAATAATCACCAGGGGAAGAATATCATCCACAGAGTTTAGAGGGTGAGGGAGTAACCCCTCTAAACTGGATGTACTTACAAGCAAGCCCTTGCAATTGCACAAGGTGGAAGGAAGGGTTGGTTCCTAGATCGAAGGCGCACTGCTCACATAAATGCTGCTGAGACTCCACTAGCGTGCTCCAGAGTCCCCTGCCACTGCTGTCTGTAAAAGTTGCAGATAAGCAGGGCTCACTGGTGTCCAATGTAATTATCCACTTGAGTGCTCAGCTGTCATGACCCACATCACTGCCTGCTCTTGCTCAGTCTTCAGGCTATTCTCTGGAGCACCAGCAAAGGATCACAGACTCCTCAGCATGTCTGCAACCTGTACCACCTGGCCTGATTTTGCTGCAAGTCCCCAAGGGCAGAGCCCCCAGTTCTTCCCCCATGTCCCTGAGAAGACAGAATTGAGATGGAGTTAAAGTCATGTGGACTGAGGGGTTGGTGGCTGCTGGTGGGTTCATTGGTGATTTCTTCAGTAGCCTGAGGTTGAATGGTTTTGACACATAAGAAGAAAGTTGGCCTTTTTCCCACAACCCCCTTTTTTGAAACATATGCATACATGTGTGTGTGTGAGAGAGAGAGAGAACACACACACACACACAGAGAGAGAGAGAGAGAGAGAGAGAGAGAGAGCGCATTCTCCTGGCCGACTCCTTCTCTACAGACAGGAGAACCAGCTTTGAGCTATGTCGGCAGCACAGAACATGGCCATCCAGAGTAATCTGTGCACTTTCACGTTTCTCACACAGAACGAAGGGCTCATTTGAAGTACAACTACAAACTCTCTGCTTGTGGGTAGATTAGGGCTATATCAGAGGCTGAGGCCAAAGTCCAAACAGAAGCCAAGGACAGGGCTCAGCCTGTGGCTTTCTGCAACTCTCCGACCCTCTAACAAAACAGGCATCTGAGGCTGTGAGGTGCACACAGCACTTGGGAAGTCTGACCCCTTTAGATCCAAGTCTTGAATGTCACCTACCCCCTTAGTACTTGTTTACAAAGCAAACCTGCCTGGCACTAGAGCCACTTCAGTATCCATGCTGGTGAGCAGCCTGACTAGTTCCATCCCCTTTCAATAGTGGGTTTAGTGCCCAGCCTGGCACCTTTTTTCAGAGAGACTGACTGAGTGCTTGCCAGGGACAGCAGGGCCTCATATCCACTTCATGCCACCAGAACACCTCATCCTCTGTGCTGTCTGTCTCTTCATCTGGGCCCATGGGCTGCCTTTCAATAGCAAATAAGATTTAATACAACTGACAAAGGAAATGCCTGAGCAGGCTGCTTCGCCAACGAAATTTCTAATTCTAGCTGCCCAGAAGCCATTTACCCCAGGGGTAACACTGGTCCAGCCATAGCCCAGCTCCATCATGAACTGTCAGTGTCCCTACATCCCAGAAGATGGTGCCTCACAGGCAGAGAAACAAAACAAACACAGAATCAGAGAAAGGATGAGAGCTTGGTTTGTTCATAATCTCTGTTTTAGTTCTTCCTCATAGGTGCCCTTTTCCTTGGCCTTAAAGACTGTTTGCTTGTCTGATGGCATGGAGAACAAGCAGGCTGAGCCTGCTGGGGTGGGTAGGGATAGAGGAGAGGTTAGTCTGCTGGAGCTTCTGTTTCATCTCTGCCAAAATCCAGGCTGCCTCCCTTGGGCCATGCCGTGCTTTCTTTCCCCTAGCCCACCATAGCTGTCAAGTGTCAATAACAATGAAAGCCTGAAGTTCCTGCTGCAGTTGAGAATCTCTCTTCCCCTACTGGCTCTCACCATCTTGACTTATATGGAAGTATTCTACCAGACTTTATTCTCAAATTATAATCCTAACCAAGCATGCTCACAAGTGTATCTTAAATTGAGCATATGTAGAAATGCACCCTTCCCAACGTGCTTCCTCCATACAAATATACAGAGATCTCCTCTAATAACTCCTCTCTCTCTCTCTCTCTCTCTCTCTCTCTCTCTCTCTCTCTCTCTCTCTCTCTTATTCATCAAGAAAAGCATGCTATCTTTGGATACTTTGCCTTCCTATCTCTAAGCATTAAAAAAAAAAATCTTCTTTCCTACTTTGTGTACTGGCTGTCATTATTGGCTTTGCTCTTGAAGTTGTGAACCCATTGTGTCTCCTTAGGAGCCTTATAGGAATAAAGAACAGTGCCCTTGCTGACAAAAGATGGAAGGAATAGTGGGTCTCTTACCATGCAAGGAATGTGTTCTACAGCCAGGGCAGATGCAGCTCAGTAGTAGAGTGCTTGTCTAGCCTTCTGCCCACCCCCTTGTCCATCCCTAGCACTGTAAAGTAGAGATGGGGAGACTTTCTATAGCCAGATGGAAAGACCATTTGTGGCCTCAGGCCAAAGAAAGAGTATCCCCACCCACCCGGTGAGGGAATGCACTTTATGCTAACTGGCTCTCACTGGACAGGAATGTCCCTGGTGAAATACAAGAGAGTTACCAGCTGCTGAGAGAGAGAAAGTTTTATGGAGACAGCAGACAGGTGGGCTGAAGCTTTGGAGAGAAGAGGTCAGGCACCAAGGAGACTTTCTCTTGCCTGGCAGGTGCACTTTCTCACAGAAGGACAACTCGAATGGCCCTCGGACCAAATCTATGAGCTAAAATGCTTTTTATATATTTTTCTCCAACTTCCTTTAGATCAACAGCGGCAGTTGGTCCATGTCTTGCTTAGGGTTACTATGACTGTGATGAAATATCACGACCAAAAGCAAGCTGGGGAGGAGTTTATCCAGTTTACACTTCTAACATTGCTATACATTATTGAAGGAAGTCATAACAGGGACTCAAACAGGACAGGATCCTGGAGGCAGGAGCTGAGGTCAAGGAGGGGTGCTGTGCCATGTCTATCATGGCTTGCTCTGGATACTTTTTATAGAACTCAGGACCACCATCCCAGGCATAGCACCACCCACAATAGGCCCCCATCAATCACCAATTAGGAAAATGCCCAACAGGCTTGCCCGTAGCCTGATATCATGGAGGCATTTTCTCAGTTGAGGTTCCCTACTCTCAAAAGACTCTAACTTGTGTCAAGTTGACATAAAACCATCCAGCATAGTATCACAAAGGAAGCTGATGTAGAATTTCCTTCAGTGAGGTTTACTAAAATGAGACGGCCTCAAGGTGGAAGGGATAGTATTAGAACCAGTAAAAGACCTGAATCAATGGAGCCTTAAAGAGAAGGAGAGGCTTTCCTTCATGCTCTATAGCCTAGTGAGAGGGGAGGGAGGGAGGGTGGGAGGGAGGGGGGTGGAATATGGAACAGAGAAGCCTCTTGAGAGATCAACCTTCAAAGTGCTTCTCCAGTATTGCCCCTGAGGAGTCTCAGTCCAATCCTCAAAACAAATGAAAAGTCGTACTATCATAGCCTTTTATGGGTAGCATGGTACATCCTGTGGCTTAGTCTAGCATAGCATGCATGACAAGAAACAGGGAGAAGCCAGGGACCCTAGACTGAGCGATGTCAAGTCACAGCACAGATTGTTTCTTAGATCTGTGTCCCAGAGAGAGCTGCAGGGAGCTGCTTCATGCTACTGTAGCAGGCCTAAGTGTGCAAGCCTCTTCTTCCTTCACCTCCTTCTCCCTTTCTCTTTTGCACTACTTAAGGCAGACTCCCATGTTGCACAGGCTGCACCTGAACATGTTATGCAGTTGAAGATGACTTTAGCCTCTGGATCCTCCTACTTCTCCCTCTAAAAGGCTGAGACCATAGACCTGCACAGCTACACTTGCCCCCTTTACATCTTTCAAATGGAAGAAGCAGAAGAAACAATATCACTGTCTAGGGCCCTCTGCATTAATACCTAAGTTATGTGCTCTCTGGTCCTTTATTTTAAAAATGTCTAAAGTGGAGATATGGGCGTTCAATCACAATCTGAAAGCTAAGGCCTGGAAATTATGGCTAGCGAACTTCTTTGTAATTGTATTTAGTTTCCATCTTCCTATTCTTCAGGAGTAGCGTAAGTGAGTGAGTCAAGCCAGAGGCCTGCTCATTTCACTCTTACTGCAATCACACTCCTATGAATCGAGATGGGACCATCGCTCCACCCCTGCAGCATCTTGGAGATTCTCAGCATGCTCTCTGCTCCTCACCTGGGCCACATATCAGGCCCTTTCAGGTCTATAATCCCCTCCCATCTCCCAGGCTTAGCCTGTGACCTCTTCTACCATATCTGTATCTTACTCAGGCATATCTGGGGCTTCCTTCAGAGGATGGCTCTCTCTGTTCCTGTGTCCTACTGCTTCTGTAGGACTGTATAGAAGGTAGCTGCCAGCCTGGTTGCTCTGCCTGGGACACACAGGCCACTACACTCGGCCTTTTTTTCAGTGTTTTGCTTTCCCTTCCCTTAGTACCTGGAGATGACTGTTCTAGATATGAGATGATGGCTTCTCCTCTCCACTTCCTGATCTCACATATTCGTGTCTAAATGTCCCAAAGAGCTCTGGTTCTGTTTAATAACATTAGTTGAGAACATAAAATCTGGGACAAGAACAAAAAAGTGGGACAGCATCCTTTTCCTTCCTGAGGCAATGAACCCAGAATGCTTTGCTGCTTAGAACTGGAGGGAGGCGGAGCTAAAGGAGAAAAAGGCAGGCCTGGAGGTTTAAGCTCTTTCATGTCATCTTTACTGTTTATTTTTAATTGGTATAGTTGCTTCTCCCAGTGGTACTATAACTGACAACTTCTAAATGGTCAGGACACTCCCAAGCTTATTGGTAACTTTCATCTAGCCACAGCAGAAAACATTTGCCCCACAGAAGTAGCAAAGATTGCTATCAGGGCTCTCCCCCTACCTATCCTGAGAGCCATCTGTTAAGACTGTCCAGTACACCACTGCTTACACCCACCCCACTTGTGGAAACTTTAAGATGTGTCAGGGGTGTTCATAGCCTCCACTCTCCCTTAGGCCCTCGTCTGATGGAATTTCTTCCACCTTTGAATTTTTTGTTGTTGTTGCTGGAAATGCAGTCATATTATCTATCCCATGATCCTGTGCTGGATGGTGTTGTGTCAACTTGAGACATCTGGGGTCATCTGGGAGGAGGGAACTTCAGTCAAGAAAATGTCTCCATAAGATCAGGTTGAAGACAGACCTGTAAGGCATTTTCTTAGTTAGTGATTTATGAGGAAGGGCCCAGCCCATTATGAGTGGTGTCAACTCTGGGCTGGTGGTTCTCGGTTCTATAAAAAAGCAAACTAAAGAAACCATGGGGAGCAAGCCAGTAAGTATAATTTACTCCTCTCTGGCCTCTGCTTCAGCTCCTGCCTCCAGGTTCCTGCTCTGATGGAGTTCCTGTCCTGACTACCTCTGATGATAAAAGAAATCTGGAAGTATAAGCCAAATAAGTCCTTTGCTCCCCAAGTCATTACTAACTGGCCTGTGGGGCTGGATGGACAGAAGCCAGGTGATCGGTACGCTGACCAAAATCCATGTCTTAGAGACCTAGGGTCACACTGTTGTTATGCCAGCCCAGGTCTGTAGGTGTGGTTCAGCTGGAAAGTCCATTGCCAGGGTGTGACTCTCCTATTATATCTGAGTGCCATTGCTGTGCCTTTACTATTGTGGCAGATGGAGGATTTTATGGATTGAATCAGACTTCCATTTGAGTGTTTGCTCCCAGTTGCTGGTGGTGTTTAGCAAGGTCATGAAAATATCAAGAGACTGGCCTACAAGAAGAAGGCAATCCTAATCATTGGGGGTCTATGGCCCTTGGGTGATTCCTGTCTCACATGCTGCTTCCTAGTCAACCTTGCTGTGAGCATCTCACCTTCATTACATGCCTCCACTGTCCATGAGCAAGCTCCTGGTTAGGGAGCTATGGACTAGCTACTTTAGAAAGGAGGAAGCTGGGTAGATTCCGCAGAGCCTGGGATAAAAACAGGAGTCCAGGTGTCACAGCTTGCTCATTGTTTGTTCCTTCATGTTCTATTATAATAGCCTTGGAGGCTCCATCACCACCCATAATGAAGGAAACAGAGATTAGGAGATACATTGATGTGAAAATCAACATCTTATGAACTGTTTCTATAGGGTGAGAGCCAGGGCCATTGTACTTGGCATGAACTTGGCCGTGAACTTGATCATGAAAGAGAGAGAAGTGTCAGCTGGGACCATACTAATGCTACAAGCCAATGCTTGCAGGGCAAGAAGAGGAAATAGATCCCATTCAGAGAGTTTTACATCAGTTTCCAAGACAAATCACAAGAATTCTAAAGATAGTGACAATATCATTTGCAAAAACAACAAAGACAACTGAAGTGAGGTATACCCAAGGAGCCTCTCAAAGGTAGTAAGTTTATAGAGAGTTACTATCTGTGTTAGTCAGGGTTCTCTAGAGTTACAGAACTTACGTAATAGCTCTCTATATTGAGGGAATTTATTGTGATGACTTATAATCTACAGTCCAACTACCCCAACAATGGTCAGCTGTGAATGGGAAGTCCAAGAATCTAGTAGTTGCTCAGTCCCATGAGGCTAGTTGTTTCAATTGGCCTTCTGTAGAGGTAGAATCTAACAGATGTGCTGGCAAGTAAATGCAAGAGGCAAAGAAGAGCAAATCTTCCTTCTTCCAATGTCCTTATGTAGGTCTCCAGTAGAAGGTATGGCCCAGATTAAAGGTGTGTGCCACCACGCCTGGATCTGGAACTTATTTTTTCCCGGCTGACCTTGAATTTAGAGATCTCCTTGCCTTAGTCTCCTGGGATTAAAGGCCTCTACTCCCTTGCCTGGGCCCAAGCTCTTCATTGCCTCTATGCCTCAAGATCTCCATGCCAAGATCCATGAGAAACTTGTGTCTTTCAGTCTCAAGATCTGGATCACAGGTGATCTCTCCAATTCTGGATTGTAGTTCATTCCAGATATAGTCAAGTTGACAACCAGGATATCTACGTGGCTTCTTGATGTGGCAAACGTTACCCCCACCCAGGAGTCTCAAGTCACAAGGAACCCATTCTTCCTCACATACCTCACTTCTGCTCTTGTCAAGATCAGAGTGTTTCAGAGTGCCCTTGGCTCATGCCCCTTCCCAGCTCCAGGCCCTTCTGATCAGCACACTTGGGTAGATGATGTCCTTGAACACAGGCACCAGACACACCTGGCTCACATGCCTGGCTCTGCCTCTCAGCTGGCCACTTCACTCTACTCTGACAAGGGCAGCTATTTGGGGTGAGAAATGGGGTAGGAATTTTTTTTCCACTGAAGCAATTAAGGAATCACTGTATCTCCCATGATTAACTTCGTGAGCTCAGACGGAATGCAAAAAGGCTGTTAGCAGAGCGCTTTCATTTCTGTACCTGACATGAGCAATGGGAATATTTGTTCTGCCCGGGAGGATTACACCTTCCATTAATCTCCGTTTTATTGAAAGTTTAAATAACAGACAGACACAATGTGATCAATTAGCAGTGTAATTCCAAGGAGATGTCATAGCAAAATGAAATCTCCAGCACATTCACAGCAAAGACATGGGGAGTTTGCTCCACTTTTCCCGCACACAACACAGTATGTATATTTTAATTGAAAGTTTATTCTGTTATGTGCCTCGTCTACTAAATTTTAATTTAAGATCGTAACGAGGAGGGTGTTTCTGAGGAGCTCTTCACAAGCAAGTAGATGGGGTTTCACAAATTAAGAAAACAAGAGAACTGGAAGTCCTTTCCAAAAGAAATGAAAGGAAAAGAGGGCCCTCCCCTGCCCTTTAGTTGGGGACACAGGCACTTGGAGAACCAATCCAGCAGACATTTATCACCTGTGGGCCAAAAGGGTGACTGAAGGCAGCAAGGGTCCTGTAAGACTAATGGCTTCCCTGGGTCTCCTACAGGAGTAACTTGCCAAAATGGGGGGAGGGAGGGTCTTCTCCTCCCTTCTACTTCAAAACTTCTTTCCAGTGCCATCTATAAGCAAAACCCTGTAAGAAATAACTGGCAATATAAAAAGGTTTCTTGACATCTCAACCCCAGCTGAGCAAAGCAGGGTCGGAAGGGCAGACTCTCAGGTGAGGAGCAGTAGCTTAGTGAGCATCACCAAACTAGGAAGTATTACTGAGTCTCTAACTGTTAGAGACCTCAACTAGAGAATGGAATAAGAGTCAGTCCTCAGAGATGTAGAACGGCAAACGGGGACGGGGCAATGGTGGCAGTGGGTGTACAGAGGATTTGATGCGGAGAAGGGTGGATATTTTCTACTGGATTGGCCTCAGCAATACCACCACCAACAATAAAATGATGTCACATAGCTGAAGTCTTGGCTGGATGGGGGGAGCAGATGGAGGGATGGAGCCTGCCAAGTCCTCAATGGCAGAATTAAGGAGTGGGCACTGGCTGCTCTGTTACCTCGCAGTCAAAGGTTCACCCTCCAGCTCATTTCATTATAACCTTGAACTTACATTCCAGACATCTGAATCCAACTGCTGAAGTACAGTGGTCTCTATCGTACCTGGCCCCCAAAGTGCACCCAACTAAATGTGCTGAATATTTGGAAAAGAAAAAAAAAAGGTGCTGGAGCAGAGACTGAAGGAAAGGCCATCCAGAGACTGCCCCACCTGGGGATCCATCCTGTATACAGTCACCAAACACAGACACTATGGCGGATGCCAAGAAGTACTTGCTGACAGGAGCTTGATATAGCTTTCTCCTGAGAGGCTCTGCCAGAGCCTGACAAATACAGAGGTGGATGCTTGCAGCCAACCATCGGACTGAGCACAAGGTCCTCAATTGAGGAGTTAGAGAAAGAACTGAAGGAGGTGGAGGGGTTTGCAACCCCATAGGAAGAATAACAATATCAACCAACCAGACCCCTCAGAGCTCCCAGGGACTAAACCACCAACCAAGGAGTACATGTGGAAGGACCCATGGCTCCAGCCGAATATGTAGCAGAGGATGGCCTTGTCGGGCATCAATGGGAGGAGAAGTCCTTGGGCCTGTGAAGGTTTGATGTCCCAGTGTAGGGAAACGCCAGGGCAGGGAGGCGAGAGTGGGTGGGTGGGGAAAAACCCTCATAGAAGCAGGGGGAGGAGGGATGGGATAGGGGGTTTACGGGGGTGGGGGGGGTGGGGGGACTGGGAAAGGGGATAACATTTGAAATGTAAATAAAGAAAATATCCAATAGAAGAAGAAGAAGAAGAAGAAGAAGAAGAAGAAGAAGAAGAAGAAGAAGAAGAAGAAGAAGAAGAAGAAGAAGAAAGTGGTGCTGGTCACCCTAGAGGCAATTGCTGGTGACAGCTGATATTGCGACCCAGCTATATCAATGCTTAGAGCAGTAGTCTCTACCTTCCTAATGCTGTAACCCTTTGATACAGTCCCTCATGGTGTGCTGACCCCCAACCATAAACTTATTTTCATTGCTACTTCATAACTGTAAATTTGCTACTGTTATGAATCATAATGTAACTCTGTCTTTTCCAATGACTTTAGGAGACCCCTGTGAAAGACTCATTTAATCCCTGAAGGGGTCGCAACCCACAGGTTGAGAACCATTGGCTAAAACAACCTTGAATTTTGTCTCTGAAAACGACCAGAATAGAATCAATAAATTTCCAGAAGAATAAAAGGCAGTGCTGATAGTGAGCGTTTCTGAAGCTAAGAGGCACAGGATAAGACAGAGGCGTGGTCTCTCGTACTTCTTCATACTTGCTCACTACATCACTACACTGTTGCTAGCCTTCCCCTTTTACACACACACACACACACACACACACAGAGAGAGAGAGAGAGAGAGAGAGAGAGAGAGAGAGAGAGAGAGAGAGAGAGAGAGAGGGAGGGAGGGAGGGAGGGAGGGAGGGAGGGAGGGAGGGAGAGAGAGAGAGAGAGAGAGAGAGAGAGAGAGGCCCATCTTACATTCTAAACAGGCTCCCATCTCAGGATCTCTGTCCTTGCTGTTCCTTTAACCAAAACTGCTCTCTCATGCATTCTCTTTGCTTTCTTTGTGGTCTCTACTCAAATGTTATCGTTCAGCTGTGACCTCTTTGACCCCTGCATTTAAATTACCAATAATTCATGTCACCCTTGCTCCACTTTCCTTCACTGAATTCATTGTCTGCCAGTATCTTACACATCTATTTCTCCCTTGCCTGAATCTTCAGAATGTAAATTCCCTGAGGGTAGATGTCTTTGTTCTCCTATACCTATCTCTCTAACACCTAATATAATCTATTACTCACTCAAAAAAGCATGCACCGAATGGTTAAAGAACAGGGATGTGTCCTAACTTGCTAAGATTACTCTAAAGGTAATTCCTCCACTTCCCAATAAACTGTGCTGTGGAGACATTTTTGAGCTGGAACCCCACCATGTGGGATTCAGAGATCTATCGGGGAAAGCGAAGGACCTCATACGTACCATTGTACTTTCCTAAATGCCCTTTCTGTTCTTCCTTGCTGAGGAGTACTCCAAAGCCCAGATGTGTACACTACATCTGTGCTCAAATTTGCTATGACATCCTATCAAAGTAAGAGAACTAACAATAAGCCATCAGTGTGCTAAAGGACCCAGATGCCTGCAGTCACAGGCCCTGAGAACTGTGGGACAGTCGGTGGAAATGTCAGTGCCCATATTCATGTCCCAGTTACTTTCATTTTGCTCACATAGGGATGACCAATTAGTCCTCATGACAACATGCCTCTCTGACTTCAGAGAAATCAATAGAAGACTAGGATCCACTTCATAGGTGTCTGTTTTGCCCTCAGCCTGGTGAAGGTAGAACTCATTCTGTGGAACAAAGAGCATCCTGAATCTGCTGCCATCCATCCTGGGCAGGAGAGTCCATTTCAATGGAGCAAGTATTTGGTAACTTTGGTAGAGAATATTTTTTGACAATAAAACCAGAGTCGGACGGTGGTCGGCTTGACCTCCTCTTGAATGGTTGCCGGTGAGATCCGGGAACTGATCCTCTCTGGTGCTGAAGGCAAAGCATCAGCTTTTATAACCCTCAGTCTGATTTGGCCAAGCTCATCCTGTGCATGTCCCTACTTTCTGGACTAAGAATTTTCTGACTCTTTCTTACTCTTACCTCCATGAATCCCTTTCCAGAATGTTCTCCCAGGCGGGTGCGTCTGCTGTCTTGTCCCCGTCCCAGACATGTCTTCCCTTAGTATCTCTCCACACCATTCTCGTGCTCCAAACACTTCTTACTGGGACCATAATTGCTCATATTTTGCTTCTGGATTCCAAGGGAATCTTCTGCACATCAAAATTCTCCAAGTAGCCTATTATTTTTCTGATTAAAAATGCCATTTTACCGTTGTAACTGCCTCCTGACTTGTACCCACAGGCAGTTTTGCTCTGGGCATTCCTTAGTCAAAAGGATCTTCAATGACAACAACCAGATCCCTGGAGAGATGGCATGCTGCACAGACTCCTCTGTGAAGTGTGCTGAGGACCTCATGGGGCCCAGTGCCAAGGACCTATCTCCAGCCTTTCATTTCAAACTCTTACTGTGTGCCTCTTTCCTTCGCAGCCTCCACCCCATCCCTATATTGTGCCAAAATCAAAATTTCTCCAAGGTCAGAGCAAGCCAATACTAGAAAAAAAAGAAGAAGAAGCCTTGCTCAAGGTGGCAAAGCCCAGGGAACAGAAACTTTGTCAGTCAGGTGATGTCAGAACACAGACATCGGCTTAGATGAAGCCACAGAAGAGACCCAAAGCTAACAGACCCTCTCAGTGTTGTGGGTGGAAGTCACACACATATTCTAGCCACACAGAGAAGGCATTGCCACCATGGACCTGGAAGATCAGAGGGAGGAACTCAGGTGATTAGAGCCTAGTGAGATCCAGAGTCACCAAAGAGACCACAGTTTTTCATTAGTGTTCCATTGGTCTAACCCAAAAAACAAGCTATTCAGCAAGGAACCATGGATAATGTTTCCCCATATAGAGGCCATGGATGTAAGGTATGCAACGGGGGTGCACAGAAAATAGCTAGAGCAAGCCAAGTCTGGTTGTGACCATCTGCCTTCTGGGTAGCCTGTCACTCACTCAAGACCTGTGTGCTTTCCAACACTACCACTCATGGTCCTGCTATCTATCTGTCCTCACTGTCTGGAGGGCCATTCGAAACCTGAGGATCCAGAATGACTCTAACCTCTCTTTATTTTTTTCTCTTTCTTTTTAATTCCCCTTTGACAAAGACTTAACCCATAGCCTTGGACAGAGTTTTATGGAAATCTCTGGTCTGAGGTAGCTTTGCAGAGACTAGACTTTAGTTTTCTAGTGATCAGTCAAAGAGGCAGGAGGGAAAGCACACAGGAGGACTCTCCCCTAACAGCCAAGATCCAGAAGCTAGGCACAGGGCACCATGGCATTTTTCTTCAAATTGTCCAGAGCAACAGTTGCACACTTTCTTTCCAGGACCATAGACAAGCTAGGTTCTACACAGCCGCTGGCTTCCTTCTATGAAGTTACTATCCTTATGCTTCCAAACTGCTGAAGTAAGCCTTATAAAAACTGTCCAAGGAAGGGGTCACAGAGCTGAAAGAAGATGACTGTTCCCTTGGGGTAGCACAGTTTTAAACAAAAATGACTTCTGAGCATGCACCACACTGAACTGAGCTCTGTATAAACCTCCTATTCTCTCACTTTGCCCACTCCCAAGCTGAGCCCCACTACTTTCCTCCTCCTCCTCTTCCTCCTCCATAAGATATGTCCCTGTGTTATTGGTACTTTTCCATCAGGCCCTCACCCAGAAGAGTTAGCTATAAAAAATAAGGTTTGCTGGCTACTCCACAAATTCATAGCCTTGCCTGACAGCTAACAAGCACTATGGCCAGGAAGTGCAGCAGAGTGAAGGCCCAATTACACAGAGGAGAGCCTCCTACAAAGGGTTTAAATGTGCTAACAAGTCATCACGGAAGGCCAGGGAGCCCCTAATGGTCTGCCTGCTGTCAGAGAGGCAGCAAAGGCTGAAAAGGAGCAGGCCTGCCACAGCTGCAGCGCAGTGATGTCTGTCAAGAATCTCTCTTTCAAAATCAGTCTTGTTGACCCAAAGCAGGATGGGGAGGGGCAGAGTCATTGGGCAAGTCTTATAAAGTGCAGCAGCAGATGACTTCGGAACCTCTCCCCACGTCCCTTCAGTCGTTCTTCATTGCCTATGGAATAAAATACCAACATCCTCTGTCCTGCTGATGGGCAAAGTTCCATAGCCAGGTTTTAAAAAGGGAAGTTGCAAGGTGAAAAAGGGGGCCCAGGTGAACAGCAAAGGTTTCTAGACATGTGGTTAAAAGGCAGGTTCTAGAGTGTACAGCGGCACATGCCTGTAACACCATAGAGTGTACAGCAACACACGCCTGTAACACCATAGAGTGTACAGCAACACACGCCTGTAACACCATAGAGTGTACAGCAACACACGCCTGTAACACCATAGAGTGTACAGCGGCACACGCCTGTAACACCATAGAGTGTACAGCGGCACACGCCTGTAACACCATAGAGTGTACAGTGGCACATGCCTGTAACACCATAGAGTGTACAGTGGTACACGCCTGCAATACCAGAGCTATGCTTGTTCCCTTCTGAAGAAAAGTAGCTTTTTGAAAGTCTTATCTATTTAAACTAATCCAAAACAAACATAGCACATTGGGATCTGATCCCAGGTAACGGATTGAGAATCTAACTGCTCAAATGTTACCCAGTGCAGATAGGAACCCAAGGTACAGAGAGAGGAAAAGACTGTTCACAGTCAGAGAAAGATGGTTATCTTCCTTAGAATATGATTCCTGCCTTCCAACCATATCCAGAACCATAGCTGTCTGAACTCACCTCTCTGAAGTCTGAGACCTGCCCCTTGAGCAGTGGCGTATGCCCTGGCTATCCCTGGGGTGGACATTCATCCCTTTTGGGGAGTCAGCTCGTATTTCTCCTCTGGGGAGTCAGCTGAGATATCTGACAATTCTTTCCTGCCAGACTCTCTTCCAGCAATTATTCCCAGAAGTCAGCTCTCAGTGAGACTCAGCTGGCCACTGGGTGAGTAGAGCCAAGGTGAGATGGCCCACTGGGCCAGCATCCTCAGCTCAGAAGAACAAAGTCCAGTTCATCAC
Source organism: Uromys caudimaculatus (assembly GCA_028551405.1). NCBI lineage: Eukaryota > Metazoa > Chordata > Mammalia > Rodentia > Muridae > Uromys > Uromys caudimaculatus. Next base: position 46,431,744 of record CM052710.1, read on the forward strand.
CAGGAAGCATTTCTAGAGAACCCTAGAACAAGGCCACTTCTGGAAATCAATTAGCATCCCACTTCTCTATAGAAAACTGCAAGAAGACTGCATTCCAGCCTCAGCTGGAGACTTCCAGGAGGGGTCACTTGAATGCTGGTGGGAGGAGGCAGTATGTGTGTTGTTTTCTTCTCTTCTGCCTCCAGTACTTCCTCTGGCATGGATTGGGCTTCTGCTGTGCACTAAGGGTCTTGGGGATCAATTATAGCCAAACCTAGAGTTACTCACAGCTTGGAAGCAAGAAAGATCAGCAAACAACTCATCGTTACCCCATGTGGCAAGTGTGACTGCAAACAGGTGACTGAGCATCAAGTAGCAGCAAGAAAAACAACCACTGAAGCTCAATACCTCTAGAGAGGTGTTATTCCCCATGGGACATGAAGGAAGTGGAGACCAGCCAGAGCAAGGTGAGGTCATAACCAGCCTGGCCCGTGGGAGTCCAGCAGAACCTGCAATGCCCAGAACTTTCTAATGTCAGAGTAGGACTGGGAATCCGTGTGAGCCCTTTCCCCTTCTCCTGGGGGTGACCAGCTCCTTCTAGTCACAGATGACAGAGGAACTTCACAGATGAACTAGGCTGGACCACCATTCAGAGAGGTCACACAGGGAACAGGGAAGAGGCACAGATGGCTGTCCATGAGACCTGTTTCCTCTACCAAAAGCTTTCTTGTATTGTACTGAGACTCACAGAAGCATAAAACAGGCAATTTGAATTTGACCTCAGAGGTTATTCTCTTATGCTGGGAAGTAGCTATCTTGCCCAGTAGAAATAACAATCCTTTAAATTTGCCTAACATTATATAGTTACACTTCATTTCATTTGGCTGGTACCTGCAGATGTAATCAGCATTCACATTCACCCTGTGATTGCCCAAAGTAATCCTCCGTGGGACTCAGAATAAACCATGCCTCCGGGCACCAGCCGGGTCTTTTTATCCTGATTTTGTGGTTCTCCTATGGACTGTATCTCTGGACTGGAGCCTCAGAGAAGCCAGTGGTTTGGTCCTTGTGCAAGAGAACAAACTGACGTGAGGAAATGAAGAGAGACTGAGACGATAGGCAACCTTAATGAGCAGCTCACATGGTCACCAGCTCTGTGAAGCACAATGAAGCTGACAGGAAATGTCTCTCCAAATGTGGTGTCCAGCAGACCTCAGGAGGCACAGGGGACATGCTTGACTGAGAAAGAGAAAAGTGATTATGAGTAGATGGGGAAGATAAAATCCCAATTATCCCAAACGTGGCAACTAAGCCTTCTCGCATGAGTGGAACTCAGCCAGGCACAGAGACCTAAGGGATCCCTTGGGAGCAGGGTGGGGGCTGTTAGAGAAAGAAGACTCAAACCTGCTTGCTAGAGATCCCCCATGGTGCTTGCGGACCTAGTGGATTAGTTTTTGACTCCAGGATGAGTCACAAAAGAAAACGGTTGATTGAAGATGTGGGTGACAGTACTTTAGAGAGTTGGGGGAGAGAGATAGCCCAAAGTGGTCTAAGAAGAAGAAACTATCCTGAGAGGCTGTCTGAAGGGGCAAAAGGATCCTAGAAAGTGTGTAATGAACATTGCAGGAAACACGGGCCAAGGAGAAGGTTCTAGACCAGTGATTCTCAACCTTTCTAATGCTCTGACCTTTTAATATACCATCTCATATTATGGTGACTCCCAAACATAAAATTATTTTTATTGCTACTTCATAACTGCAATTTTGCTACTGTTATGTATTATAATGTAAATATCTGTGTTTTCTGGTGGTCATAGGTAACCTTTGTGGAAGGGTTGTTCAAACCCCAAAGGAGTGGTGACACACAGGCTAAGAACCACTGTTCTAGACTGTCCATAGAGAATAGATAGTAAGAGTCATGCTTCATGTAACACGCTGAGTTATAGGCCCCATCCTTGGGTCCTTAATGACAGGGTGACATAGTCACGGCCTGCCTGTGGCCACTAGTGAGTATAGTTGATTCTCGTTATCCTTCTAGACATTCTAATCACTGAATTGAGACTGTCCAGGGGCTAAGGAGGGCACTGTGTAACCATGACCAGAGAAGAGAGGAGCATTCTGCTGAGTTCATTCAGAATAGGAGAGTAGCCTTACAGAGTAGATTGGAAGAGGCAAAATTGATATTGTCTTGATTTCGAACAAAGCCAGTGACAGTCTTTAGCCATTTAGGGGATTTTATATGGTAAGATACAGGTGAGCAAGACAAGGCTGCAAATGTTCTTGTATGATGTTTAGATTTTTCCCTCCTGTGTTGTAGTGACCCACCATCTAAAGAATCTGTGCAGCTATTGAACCTAGGTTTGGACCAGAGATTGAATGCAGAAGCAACTATGAACCAAATCCACAGCCTGGAGCCATAGCCAGCTGGAGCCACAGTCTCCAATAGACCCAACAGCCAAGCAGAATCTAAGTCAGCCAAACTCTAATCAACCTGCAGACCCATGACCATGATAATAAATGCTGGTTCCAAGCCAGTGAGTCTTTGAGCCATGTGCTATGTAGTACTGCCCAGCAAAGTGGATAGTATCAGGTATCCAAAAAGCGCTGAGAAGCGCCAGTGAGTATAAGGTCAGAAACAGTCTGAAGCTGATGCCAGAGGAAACTATTGTCCAGACCGCCAGTTATGAAGATAATTTCTGCTTCCTACCTCTTCTCTTGCTCCAGCTCATACCGCCTGTTTCCATTCAGGTGCTTCATTAGTTAGTGAAATACAATCAGGAGAAGATAAGCGAGAGCCCATTACGTATGTCAATGTGGCTAGGATACAGTCCCCAATTCAAACACTAATCTGTATATTGTCGTGAAGTTACCTTGTAGATGTGATTAAAGTCCATGACTTTAAGGAAGGGAGACTATTTTAGACCACTTTTCTATTTGTTGAAAACCTTATGAGAAAAAAAGCTCAGACTTTTCCATAAAGAAGAAGAAATTCTGCCAGCTTTTGCCCATGTTGACAAGGTCCAACCTTTCCCTCCTGATAAGCTGCCTTACTGGCTGCAGGCTTGTCTAACCAGCCCCTAAAGCCACACATGTCAGTATCTGGCAGCAGACCTGTCAGTGCATATCCTGCACTGTGTTTTCTTCTTTTCTTCTGCTGCTTGAATGCTGACTAATACAAATTGTCCCTAGTTCCTGGAAGAGCAAAGTGAAGAAGATGAGGCATGAGCTGGGACCTGCATGACCTGGAACATGCATGTCCTGGGACAGGCAGCCAAAGCTCATCAGTGCTCAAGGTGGAGAAGTCATTGCTATGGCCACAACAAGGTCCCATCAAGGAGAGAGAAGAAACCACACAATACCTGAGCCTCTTCATGGACCTGGCTCCTTGGGCTCTTCACTCTGTGAGAGCTTTTCATTTTTCAACCCAGGGGCACTTAGGGCCTGTGAACTCCCTTCTTTGAGGCCCCTGAGCTGCATTCCATGGACGGCACTCAAGCCATTCTTAAAGGCCTGGAGCCTTTGAGAAGCAATTTGCCGTGGTTCTCCTGCCATACATGATCCAAGTTCAGAGCCAGAGGTCAAACACATTCACACACTCACACACGTACACATACACACACATTCACACACACACACACACACACATTTGAGCCATAGTAAGCATAGTAAGGGAGGCTGGAGACCCAGTGGCTGACACGTAGGCAGGACTGACTCCACCCAGTATTTCAATCACTAGGAGTGTCTGCAGCTTGCATTTTTAGATGCATAATGGCCAGGGTACTGTGAAGGACAGAGGCCACCACTCTGGGTGACCAGTAAATGTTCAATACACCAAAGCCAGGATCATGATAGTATTCTGATTATCTACCCCCACGCCACCTCACACACACCTGGCCTTTGGCTGTCCCCAAGCTGTTCCTCTGTTGCCACTGCACCTGCCCTTGGCCGTTCTCCACCTGCTCCCCCACCTTCTGCACCGGCCCTGAGCCATCTTCCACCTGCCCCTCTCTGTCCACCTGGCCCTGCTTGGCCACTGTTGCCATCGTCACCTTTTCTGCCATTCTCAGCAGCCCAGCCCCCTCCACAGGCTAACCCAAGGACGTTGGTCCTGAAAGCCCTGTGGCCATAAACAGTTAAAGTGATTATTGCATTTAGCCACATTCCAATAGCTTCCTCTCTTTAATCGCTTTGAAAGTGTTTCAAATTCCTTTCCTACGTGACTGAAATCAAAGCGGCACCTGTGAAGGCAGGAAGGCTGCCTGCCAGAGCGAGGTGGAGATGTAAAACAGACAGGCTTTGATGGAGAGAAATTATGTCTTTCTTAATTCCTTTTACCCTATAATTACCTGGTGCAACCACGTGGCTTCACAGCAAAAATAACTTGCCACATAAAAGGTGTTGTCTATAGAATCCTGGTTCTAGTGCTCAGGGACGACCCATGCTGGGAGGCTCCCACACAGCCTTGCTCCAGGCATCTGCAGCCCACTTTTGTCCCCAGCTTCCCAAGCCACCACTTGACTCCCAACCACCCCATTCCCAAAGCTTACACTACACCTCCCACCGCAACCGAACCACTTCCTGCCCACGCCCTTGACCTCACTATTGCCTTCTTCCTTCCTGCTCCAACATCAGACTCCTAGGAGCCTCTCCCTCCTCCCTGTTGAAGCCAGATCAATTGGTGTCTCTGCTTGCCTCCTCTCTCCCCTCCTGTCTTGCCTGTTCTCTTCTATGCCTCCCCTCTGCTTCCTTCCTGGTTTCTGCTCCCATTGTTCTAGGCCAGGGACAACCCTGAAGATTCCATCATCTCTGGAAAGAGCCCAACTGGCTGCTGAGGCCAAGCCTGAGTAACCTCACCCCGATTTTCCTCTCTCTTAGTAAGAACCCCCTTCCAAGGCTTAAACCTCAGAACATTCTCCACCCTCTCTCTCTCTCCTGAGGTTGGGGTCCAATCAGAAAACACCCACACAGGAGTTTTCACAGCACAGCTGAAAAGAGCTCTCAGGAGCCTTTGAGTCACAGAAACCCTAGCTATATCCTGGCTGTGGGCTGCAGGTTCCATGTCTTTGGGGAAATTATTTCAACATTCTTATTTGTAAATGGCGAGGAAAATTCTTAGCTGCAAGTATGGAGACATAACTTACACAGCACATGAATGCAGTGGACACGTGCTTCCTGTCCCTCCTGCTCTACCGGAAGTCTTCTGGGTGAGATGCTCACTGATGCTGCAGTCCTTGCCTTCAAACCCTCATTCCTCAAATCTTTAGCAGCAGAGACCCCCAAGCCTCTGTCTGTGGAACAAATTTGCTTTAACTCAAAAGATCGTGGTGGATATTAAGCAAACAAACAATGCTAGGAAGATGGCTCCATGGGTAAGTGTGCTTCCTGAGCAAGCATGAGGACCTGAGTTTGAATCTCCAGCGCTCAGCATTAAATAGTAATAAAAATAAAATGTCTGCGAGTCCTTGTAAGTCCAGCTCTGGGACAGAGACAAGGGAACCTCAAGGTCTTGCTGGCCAAACTCTCAGTGACCCCGGCCACTCAGCCACACCCCTCCCATACACACACTTCTGAGTGCGGTCTTTACCCTTAGTTAGGAATTGTATCACTTAGGCCAGTCAGTCGACTCAGAATTGGGAGTTTCCAGCTCATCGGGCGAAACCTTGTCTCAAGGCAATAAGATGGAGAATGACAGAGAAAGATGTCTGATGTCCTCTCCCTCTGGCCTCCGCTTGCACATACAGGGACATGTGCACTTGTACACTCATGGGCACACAACATACATACCACCACACACTCACACGCATGTGACATACATACACCTAGCACTCATGTACATATAACACACACACACACACACACACACACATGAGTGCCCACTAGGGCTTCAGCACATACTAGGTGGATTACTTCTCTTCTCAGCCTCTCCTTTTCCTCTTCACCCTTAACTCTCTGACTGGCTCATTCTTACTCTCTCCCAGGCCTCTGTCATTCTGCTTGACACCACCTCACCATTCTGTGCTTTCCTTTGACACCTCCTGAAATGGACTCTGGTCTTACAGGTCCTGCCAGTGTGTTGGAGCTGAACTATCAGGAAAAGAATGCCACAGGATGGTAGCAGTAGAGCCTAGTGTTTGTCACAGCACAACTTGGAAAAATTCCCACAGAGTAGCATCAGTCTGGCTGGGAGTTTGGACCTCATGATTACTGAATTCTTTACTGTCCATGATGTTTTCTCTTAAGAAATAGCAGGGGAGGGGACGAATCATCTGGATCACAACCACACTGAAGAAGGCAGCAAAATCCTAAATCCTCCTCTGCAGCCTCTCTGACAACTAAGCCAATAGTGCTGAGATCCTGAGCTGCAGTAAGTCACAGATGGAGTGGGTTTGGGGGATGGTCTGATGAAAGCTCTTAGTAAAGGCTTCACAGCGACTTCTGTCCAAGGTGTCTGCGTGCCATAAGCCATTCTCCTATCAAGCCCTCTTCTAGACTTAAAATTTATAGAGAAACCAAAATGTGCGTATTTTTCTCAGTGACTCTGGTCATTCAGTCCTGCTCCTCGTGCTGCTAAGCACAGCGTGTCTTAGCTGGGAGTTCCGTCACTGCAGAACTTGGAAGCGTGCCAGGAAACCCAACTTCTTTGCAGAGATCCTTGGTAGGGCAGGACATCAGGACCCAGAAGAGGAATCAGAATGTATAAGTTTCTCCCAACCGGCCTGTAAAGAGCAGGAACACAGGGAGCACTGAAAAACACATCTAGGTCCCAGTCCAGTCTGTCCACACTCCGGGGACTGGGAAAAGGGAGCAGAGGTGAGCAACGGTGCTTTGAGGTCCCCCATCCCTGCAATTACTGTCTTCCAGAGGAGGGAAAATACATGCCAAGGTAAACTTGGGCTGTATAGCAAAACAAAAGGAAGTTAGACATGAGCTGAGAGAGATGAAGGATGTCACCTGCATAGGAAGGTGCAAAAGCACATAACTGAAAAGTGAGGATTCTTGGAGTTTTTCTAGATGGCCCCCAACAGCTTCTCTGTGCTCGTCCACAAGGGGGCGCTGCAGTACCTCAGGAGGCGGAGTCTATTTCCCCCCTAATGAATTCAGGCTCACTAATGATTTGCATTGACCAATAGGACCAATAGTTGCAGTGATACGAGCCTTTCTAGGTGACCTCTAGAGACCTTGCAGCTTCTGCTTTTGGGATCTTTCTAATCTGAGATTGCTATGGGAAAACATATTCCTTTGGTGGCCATGGCTGTGAAGCTATGCTTAACTCTAGCGGTTAACTACAGCCTGATTCTGCCACAAAACTGCATGACTTTGGGGGAAATGTATTGCTGTCTTCTGGTTCTTTAATAAAATTTAGGTACAGTGTTGCAAGTTTATAATCCCAGACTGGAATCAGACTAAGGTAGAGGGATGGCAATCTTGAAGACAGCTTGGCGAATTAAGGGAGAGACTGATGGATAGCCAAGAACTAGACAAATCGTTAGCTTTAGGACTAGCTTGTCAGTGAGACCCTGGGTCTGCCACTTACAGTTGTGTGACCTTAGATAAGTCATCCTGTGGCTTCTTGGAACCTAATTTTCCTCATCTCTCATAGGATTATATCTGATTTGATTTTTGAAAGGGTTAAGTGCTCAGTGGACAATGGGTGCTAGCAAAATAGCACCTTCAGGAAGGAGAAAGCCTGTGGACTTTGGGACCAGATCATCAGGTTCCGGTGCCCCTTGTACCACTGTCTAGCTGTGTGGTCTTGGGGGATGGCTGGCCCTAATACCTGATCACTAGACTCTGAAACCCTAACAGGGCAGGTGGTCACAATCACAGTAGTGTCTAGTGTTGTGTAGACACAAAAGAGACCCCAGATAGTCAAAGTGTTCTGGCACACAATAGTTGGCTTGATTGTATGAACAATCTGTATGGGACTCTTTATACTATAGAGCCCATTCTACCACAGAACGTACTTGACCTTTACCAGGTCAAGCACAGGGTTGACGATACACATAGTGCTTCACCGGGCAACTTAGCTCGATGTCCCAGAGCTGACAGACAGCGGGGGAAATGATGAGAGCTCTGATTAGCAGCCTCCAGGTCCCAGGTGAAAGGGTTCAATCCCAGCTCTTTTACTACATGCCTGGCCCCCCATTGATAGCAGGACTATCTCAGACCCACCAGCGATGTAAATGACACAGAGGCTTTTAAATATTGCAAAGTCTTGTCCTTTTAGCTAGGGAGTCTGCCAGCTACTCTATACTTATCTTGATGAATCCTGGCACCATGTCTGCCAGGAGGCCAGCTCTAACCTCTCTGCTCAACCTTGGTCTGTCCACTCACCTCCCTGTTCCTCTCCCTTATCTCATTTTTTTTCTCCCAGCATCCCTCTTTCTGTGGGAAATTGTACCCTCCACTTCCTGCCCAGTGATTGGCCGTGAGCTTGTTATTACCGCCTATCAGATACAAGTCTGGTTTGCCTTAGGCAAGAAATAGCAATGCGGAGAATATGCCAGCATTTAGCTTTCTGCAGGTATAGAATTAACAATTGAACACACAGAGATATACCTTCACACTGTGTTCCCTAACACACTCTAGGCTCTGGCCTGCAGGGATGAGTAAGCTCTTGCTAAGCACTCATTTCTTCATTTCATAAAGACACAGGTTGGGCTGTACTCTGCTTGGAGAGTGGGGCAGGGAGAAGGTCCTAGAAAATATGGTGTAGGCTCCTCCAAGTTGTATCCTCAAACACTAGTTGGGTGGGACCATGTATGTGAAGAACTTTAATTGAGAGCAGAAGGCACACAGTACAGGCAAGAGCACAGGTCAGGGGCTCATTACCTGGTGCTAAGAACAGGAATGCTGTCGGAGGTGGGGGCTGGGATAGAATTTCTTTCAACACACATGGTACCACAACAGCATCCTCAGGATGACAGTGAAGCTCCAAGCCAGGGCTTGGGTGCCATCTCTCCTTTTGTCATCAGCGTCTGTGGGCAAAGTCATGGGCCCCCATCATGACCTTGAAGATCCCTTCCCAAGCCTTCCCTGAATAGAAAGCAGAGAGAAAGTGCTTTCCATCCCCCTCTCACCAAGCCTTACCACAAACGAGCTCCACAGTTCAACTGACAATGTCTCCTCCAGGTTCACATTTTGAACTCTTCCTCCCTGGAGCTTGACTACTGGAAGTAGATCACAAGGTGGGAATGGGCTTTGGAAGATATACCTGTCCCCGGTCCCCATGCGCTCCCTGCTGCTAGGTTCTGATGTAAATAGTCTATGATCCTGCTGCTGTGAACTGAAGTCCCTCCAAAATCCTGATCCAAAATAAGCCTCTTCCCCCTTAAGTTGACTCTGTCATGTCTTTTGTCAATAGTGACATGAAAAATGGCTGATGTGCCACCTCCATTAAGCCCCCGGGAGGCAGCTCTGGGGTACAGACTAGTAAAGTCTGAATTAATTCATGGGGTTGACAGCTAAACCTCAAATGAAAAAAAAAAAAAGGACGTGTTTTGAAGGATGCTTAAAGGTCACATGATCTGGTTTAGCTCCATTCACTGATGAGCACTGGAGGATGCAAACAGAAACAACTCAGTCCAAAATATGGAGGACCCTTGAGCCTCCCAAGGGCAACTGTGTGCAGGGTGTGGCTCTTGCCCACACTTTGGTGTTGGGATGTGAGTGGACTCATCACCTACAGGACCACGCCTTGTCAGAGTAGCTGAGTAGGCAGTTTTACCTGCTCCATTATCCTTTATTGAAGGACTCAAATAAATCACATATCTCAACACAAATGTGGCCTTTGGGAAAAATCCATCCAGGCTCTTGAGTTCTCATATCCAATGATCCTCAGGAAGTTATTGGAAAAACCAAAACACTGTGTTTCCAAGTACCACTCAAGACTCACTAAGTTCAAATACTTGCCGTAAATCCAGAATGCAAAAGGCATTTTTCAAAAGTTTATTGCTCCCCAAATGACAATAATGCCATATTGACCGATTTCAGGGGTGCTCTGGGAGTCTGGAAAAAAAACCAGTCAAGCAAGCAAGCTCTTTAGCTGAAAAAAAAAATCAAAGGAGAAAGTTTGTGAACTTGACGTCCTGTTTAAGTTCACAGTGGTCTCTGTTTTGACAGCACTTTTGCAGGTCTCTATGTGATGCCATTGGGTGTTGGAAGCACCTGCTCCTTACAGCTTTGACCTCTGGCTTCAACATCACTTTCCCAGTCAGCCCTCCACACAGTTACCAAGATAGAGACTTGTAATCATTCTTGCAACAAGCATTTATTAGGTACCTACCATAGACCAGATTCTGAAGATTCAACAAAGGGAAAAGAAATAAATAAAATTTCTGCATTCATCCATGGGTGAGAAGGTTAACAGAACATCAGTAAGGAAGATACAACACATGTCAGACACTGTGTGTGACAAGCTTTAATTGTTGAATGATGACAGCAAGCCTGGGTTAGCCTGGGCCGACATGGAGCAGCAAGCAATCTACCTTTGACACCTTCCCCTTTGACACCCACAGTGCCCCACCCAGTCAGAGCGGCCATGGAAGAGGACAGGGTATTATATGACGTGGGCTCTGAGATCCTTTTGTCCCATAGTGGGACACGACAAAGGCACGAACTCTTTTCCTCTGGCTCAGCTTAAGAGACTTACACCTTGACAAGATAAAGTCTTCCAAAGAATGAGAAGCAAGCACCAGCAGATTTCCTAAATATATGGTGGATCTTTCCCTCAGAGAAGTAAAGAGCAAGGGAATCACAGTGTCAATCACTGTGTTAGCCTGGGCTGGGGAGCTTGATTGAGTGTGATATCACTGTGTTAGCCTGGGCTGGGAGCTCCTCTGAGTGTGATATCACTGTGTTAGCCTGGGCTGGAGAGTTTGAATGAGTGTAATATCACTGTGTTAGCCTGGGCTGGGAGCTCCTCTGAGTGTGATATCACTGTGTTAGCCTGGACTGGAGAGTTTGAATGAGTGTAATATCACTGTGTTAGCCTGGGCTGCAGAGTTCGGCTGAGTGTGATATCACTGTGTTAGCCTGGGCTGGAGAGCTTGGCTGAGTGTGATATCACTGTGTTAGCCTGGGCTGGGGAGCTTGGCTGAGTGTGATATCACTGTGTTAGCCTGGGCTGGGGAGCTTGGCTGAGTGTGATATCACTGTGTTAGCTTGGGCTGGAGAGTTTGGATGAGTGTGATATCACTGTGTTAGCCTGGGCTGGGGAGCTTGGCTGAGTGTGATATCATTGTGTTAGCTTGGGCTGGAGAGTTTGGATGAGTGTAATATCACTGTGTTAGCCTGGGCTGGGAGCTCATCTGAGTGTGATATCACTGTGTTAGCCTGGGCTGGGAGCTTGTCTGAGTGTGATATCACTGTGTTAGCCTGGGCTGGGAGCTTGTCTGAGTGTGATATTATGTGTTAGCCTGAGCTGGGAGCTCGTCTGAGTGTGATATCACTGTGTTAGCCTGGGCTGGGTGCTTGTCTGAGTGTGATATTACTGTGTTAGCCTGGGTTGGAAAGTTTGGCTGAGTGTAATATCACTGTGTTAGCCTGGGCTGGGAGCTTATCTGAGTGTGATATCATTGTGTTAGCCTGGGCTGGGAGCGTGGCTGAGTGAGAGAGAGGTGATGCTGGTCCAGTCCTGCTCCTGCCCTCTAAATACCTAGGAAATTTCGGACACTGCTTATCAGGACCAGGTAGGTTTGCAGGAACTCAGTTGGCTTGAGTGCCAGCCTTCACCTGTGGGTTTCAGTGAAACAGCTCTCCTTTATTGGGGTAACAAAGGCTCTATAAACCTTGGGTAGTGGGTAGGAGTTTTTCAGGATGAGTGTACACCATTGGCTGGTGCTGAGGTGCTGGGAATGCTTCATTTGCATGAAAAGGAATTCTAGGTGCTTGCTAGACATGTTCTTATAGGGAGAGAGGAGCTTAAACCTGTAATTTGGCTACCAGGCTATGTAACTACCTCAAAGATGGCAAAGGTGGGGGTCGTACAGGCTACATGCACTGGGACATGCAGACCCAGAACAAGGAGGAAGACAATCCTAACTCTTGCTTAGGACTAAGTCCCTAAGTTGTACTGTTTTCTGGCCCCACAAGTTGAGCTGGGAGAGAAAGGTTGGTGTGAGGACCTGGAACCATCACTTCAACCTGATGGAGCTGGCAGAGGGGATGACAGGCTTGGCGGGACTGGAGCAGGTCTTCTGGAGAATGTGCGAATAGGGCAGGTTCAGGGGTTGGGTTGGGTGGGGTGGGGTTGGGGCGGGGTGGGGGTAGGACTCAAAACCTGATTTTAAAACCGATACTGTTTTCTGCGAACTGTGCACTGAACCTCAGTTTCCTCCCTTGGCTGCTGTGGTAAAAAAAAAAGGCTGTGAATGGTGAAAGTATCAAGACCACGCTGTTCCTATTATAGCCTCAGGTGTGGGTCTCAGAAGTGTGGGTCTTTCATGCTGCACAGAATCTCCACGTACACTCATCACAGCTGCAAGGACTTACATGGGCATCCTCCAGTCATCCAGTGTTAGTCGCCATCTCCTTGTGCCTCTCTGTCTCCCTGTCACAGTCATGCTCCCTCCCTTTTGTGTCTCTGCAAACCTTAGTCTGTTTGTAGTTCGGGGAGGGAGTAGAGTTGCCTTGGGGGTTGTCGAGTGTATCGGGAAGAGTTTGTGTATGCTGTGAGGGTTCAAGTGTGTTGTGAGGGGGCTCTGAGTGGGCTTGAGGATGTTGTGGGGGGGCGAATGCAGGGAGGGTACATTGTGTTGTGGGGGTGTTTGCCTGTGAGTGGAGGTGTTGGAGTGTGTGTAAGGGGGGTTGCATGCATGTTTGTGTATTGTGTATGTTCATCTATGGCTGCGACTCTGTACGTCTAAGTCTTCTTATCTTTCAATGTTTGTTTCTGTCTTCCTCTTTCCCTTCCTCCCATCTCGGTGTCTCTTTCTGTCTCCATCTTTATCCTGCTCTCCCATTCTCACTCCTGAGAGTCAGAAGTGACCCGCTGACTCTCACAGTTCGGTTCGTGATAAGGAAAACACTGAACAGTCGTTCCTTGCTCCTGCAAGGAACCTGACAGCTGGAGCAAGCAATGAGAAATTCAGAATTAATTGGACACTGATTATTTGCCAGGGGGGAAATGCTGATATATATACACACATATATGAAACAAAAGCCAGCCTAGCAACAGTGACTACCGCTGCACATAGCAACAAAGCAGTCCTAATGAAGCGTGACAATGGCAGCCTGGAGCTGACAACGGCCAGTGCACACTGAAGAGAAGGAAAACAAATGCTTGGGCTGCTCAGGAGCCAAGGCAGTTTATGAGGTGACACTCCACAGCCACAGCAGTTCAGCCACAGTCCTCTGAAACCTGCATACTGAAGGCAGGAGATGTGAATCTCATGCTCGAGACACGGAACCTTCATTCATTCGTTTTTCCTGGAAACACTAACCTAGGTACAAGGGAGGCAGACACGAGCCAGACTCAGTCCCCACACTCAAGTAATGACCAGTTTGGACTGGAGGGGAGATCAAACAGATAAGGAGCTACAATACGTTAGCAGAGCTGCAGCATCAGTAACCACAGAGAAGAGGGGCGACATCTGTCAGAAGAGTGGATGAAATCGGTTAGGGAAAGACAGAAGGACAAGCATGAACAGAACAGCATACGCTGCATGAGAGAAGAAAGGACCTGAAGGCAGAGGATCAAGAAACTGGGCTCCAGATGGGTCCTCGGAAGGTTAGCTGCATTCATCGTATGATCTAGCAGTTCTCTTTGATTTGTACCAAAGAGAGTTAAACATGAGACAGCAAAGACTGATCATCACCAGCGCTGTCCATAATAGCCAAGGTTGGACACACTCAAAGTGCCCAAGAACTGATGAACAGATGAACAAAATTAATATGCATATGCAGTGAAATATTATTTGACCATAGAATGAATTAAGAATGCATTTATTTTAAAACCAACATGGAGGAGCACCATGGTCAGTGAAAGAAACAGTCACAAACCCCACACCATGGGCTCCTATCCAGATGAAATGCCCAGAACACACAAGTCCATAAAGACAGAAAGAGTAGGGCGGGAGTAACAGAGAGAGACGGGGCTCCTTTTGGGAATGATGAAAATGCCTTGGAAATGAACAGGAGTGAGGAGCAAAAGCTGCACACACTGGCCAAGTACGACACGCCCCCAAATCGCGTGCCTTAAAATGCGTAAGGGATAATTTTATGTGCTATGATTCGGCTCCAACAAAATAAAATAAGAATAAAGAAGGCACAGGATGGGAGATGGTGGGAAGCTGAATTTGCTGAGGCCATGGGTACCTCTGGCTTTGCCCTAGGGGTCCTGAGGGAGCTTAAGATGCTCAGTCACAGGAGTGATCTCACACTTTGAGGTTTCAGGTCACCTCAAAGGCCACAAAGTGAAGAGACTCAGCAATGGCAGTGAGAGGTGGGACTGAAGTCAGACGGGAGCACTTTAAGGGTTGTCATAGGAGCGAGAGGGTAACTGGTAGGTGTATTTGGAGGACAAACCTAGACCATGAGGAAGAAATACCTTGAACTAGAAAGCCCCCTGGAAAGCTTGAGGAAGGCAAGATTCCTGTGTCACCCCAAAGCCTTGTTCATCCATTTCTGGGAGAGGAATGCAGGGACTTGAATGGGGTCCTCGTGCTCCTCTGCCTGATGTTCAGGACATGTCATGTCCCATCACAGCTGCACACTCCAACAGAAGCAACCATCTCAGAGCTTTCTGTTTCCTCCAGGGCCTTACCAGGTCTGAAGTTTAAAGGCCCGCTTTAATTGCTCCGTCTTGGTGTGCAGCGTTGGGTGCTATCTCCACCTCAGCTGACTTCTTCCCTTTGCTTCTCGCCTATTGACTTCCAGAAATCCTGCCAGCCACACTGGAGCTTTGATTAGAGGATCGTGGAAAGCAACGCAGGCTTTCTGAAGCACAGAGCCCTTCCCCTGGAGAGGAGAATGAAGGCTGCAGTGTGGGTGCTGGGCCTACTGATCTGACAATCCAGGATGCCTCTGCGTCCCCCAAACTAGCCCTAAGACACATATGTTCCTCCCTGACTCTGTGACTGACTACCCTCGAGGAATTTGGCATAAGATAGGCCAGAGTTGCAACTGGTAAGGAGTAGAAAGAAACCAGGCATCTGGATAGAGATCTTAAGCAGGTGGACAGTGGCCCAGGACAGAGAGGTACCAGGGGGGAACACTGGAGTGTGGCAGAGAAGGGAGCCTAGGGTGCATGCAAAGCAAGCTGATTGTTGTCAAAATGGACCCCATATGTCAACATCTGCATCATCCATGTGTCAGCTTCACTATGGCCTTGTCATTTCATGTACACATCCAGCAATTCATCCATCCGGCAGTTATCCCTTACCAAGTGCCTGCTCTGTGCTGGTAACGATGCCTTCCTTCACCAGAATACAATGTGGGATGATCAAAACAGAAATAGACTAGAGTCATGTGACCAGCAGCTTCCGGCACCCAGAGGAACTAAAACATGCATAGAATTTGAGATCAGACCAAACTTAAAAGGCCTGGAGCCTTAGAAGAAATAGATGCTGACTTCAGACTGAAGATGGGATCCCTGAGACGTGGCCGTTGCCATCGGGGGACACGGCATTGCAAAAGACCCTGATAAGAACCCTTGCACAATTCACAAAGGTACCAACAAAGAGCCTCCTGACTCTGCATCCTCTAAGAAGGAAGGGGAACTTTTAAATTCCTGCTAGCTGGGCCCAGGATTATCCTGAACACATCACTAGGAGCTGAGACTGCTGTGGAGCAACGGCTGAGCCCTAGATGCTAGGGTAGGAGAGAGGCGGGGACTGAGGCTCAGGGGTCTGAGGTTTAGGGCCCTCCATCCTAACTTAGACAATGCTGAAGCTTCATCCTCTGACGACTTATGGGCATACAAACACAGACAGGGACCAAATGTGGGTCTGGAAGCTAGTAGGGTTTTTAGTCCTATGCATCAAAGATAGGATGGGTCAGTGCCTCAGTTTGCTTAGTATTCAGAAGGTCTAAAACTAAGGTGGACTGCAGTAGGCCGCTGCTGATTTAAATTTCTTAAAGACCTTAATATCCAGAGGAAATCATCCTCCCCACAAGTGATGTGGTGCCCAGGGGAAGAAGGGCCATTTCCTGAGTTCTAATGTACTCTGAGTTATGTCCAGAGTTCCCAACAACTGGCTACAGCATTTTAGAAGGCACTGCAATAAGTTTCTCACCTTCATGTTCATTCAGTCCTTGATACTGAGAAGATGAATTCAGCAGAACTGAGTTACCAGGAACCAGGATCCCTTCTCTGTGCTCTCCTGGGTCTTGGGGTTTCCAACACTCCAGGGGGAAAAACAGAATGATTAACAGGCAATGAAAGTTCATACTTGGTTATATCACTTGTCTTGAGTCATTTAGTTAATGGCCCAACCAGAGTGACCCTCAGATCTCCAAACTCCAGTCTCACTGTTCTGACTACTGTACCACATGCATCTCCTGAGGAAAGGGGTGAGAAGAGACTAGACTACACAGGACTTCAGTTACCAGCAGGAAGTGTCCGAGAGCAGAGCCAGGATGCAGTGGCTGTCACCTACCCCTTAAGGAGGTGAGTGGACCTCCACCTGCTGTGCAGTGGAAACTTGTATCCAGGAGCCAGGTGGGTTGGGGCACTCCCTGTCTCAGACTTGGACAAAGCATCCTCCTCTATCTGGAAAGCTCTCTGGGGGCTGGAGAAATGGCTCAGGGGTAAGAACACACAATGCACTTAGTTCCTAGCACACACTTTCAAAAGCTCACAACTTTAGCTGTAGGGCTACAGTGGCCTCCTCTAGCCTCCAAGGGCACCTGCACTCCCATGCACATACTCCCAATACACACACACACACACACACACACACACACACACACACACTGTGTGTGTGTGTGTGTGTGTGTGTGTGTGTGTGTGTGTGTGTGTGTATTTAGAACTAAGTCTTTAAAAAAAGAATATAAGAAAACTCTCTGGTGATGAATTTAATATAGTCAGGGATATCACTATTTCTCTATTAGAAATTTACCAATATTTTTTCTTTGGTGCTCAGTATAAGTTCTATTTGTTTCTTACTTCTTCAAGAATATTTGATGCAGCTGGAAATAAGTGAAATCAGTCCCAGAAAGAAATACCATGTTTCCTCTCATTTGTGGGCCCTAGACTTTATAGATTCATAACATTGCATATGTGTAGATAATGGAAAGAAAGAGCCAAATTGTCCAGGGTAACAAAGGGTACTAATGGGAGAATGTGGGCAAGGGAGAAGGAAATACAGTCAAAATACGTATTTCACGAAAAGGCCTTATGCAACTCAGTATAAAAAAATGCAGTCTTCAAATTTTCTGATGCTCCTTGTCTGTCTTCCAAGTACATGGTAAGCATTTAGTGCCCATTTGTAACTCTCCCACTTTATGATCATTAAATCTAGGTGTGAAGCTGAACACTGGCACCACCGCTCTTGTCCGCTATAGCCCAGTACCTGCAGCTAAGCGGTCCTCCCTTCTCTTGTGGTCTGCACATGGCAGAGAAACCACACAGGTCACTGCCCATGCATGGCCACTTTGGGGGCTGAGTTCCAAGACAGTGGAGAGAGATGCTTCCTAAGACTGAGAGAATAGCTGGTGTTTCTGTGGCCAGAAAAAAGGGACATAGAGGCAGATGTGTACTACACGAGGGGTCAGGAGCGTGGTATTGCCCAGGCATCTGCCATCCCGGCATAATTTGGACATAGCCTCATAATCCATCCCCCAGCTGTGGAGTCTGATGCCACCACAGGATCTTCAGAACACGGAAGCAAAGAAGAATAGAGCTCCCCAAGCCCCTGTGCTTCCTCTTTAAGCAAATTCTCAGATCCCAGTCAAGCCACCATAACACTCCCCAGTAGCCAGAGGACCGGCCGTTGCCACACATGCTGCGGGTCATGAGGAGGAGAAGGGGCTGTTACAATTCAGAGTGTCTCGTGGAAACTACAGGAAAGGTCGCTGTGGAATGATTACAGAGATTAAAAGAATTCCCAGGTCTTCGGAGGCCACACCCACACCTCAGCCTCCCAGTGTTCTCTTTAATCATCAGTCTAAATCTGGAACATAAGATTCCAAGCTCATTGATAATGATCGGTGATTTACTGAAGGAAGCCCAGCCCTAATTAAGAGCAGAAGAAGCTGACACTGCTTTTCAACTTCCTACCGAAGTCCAGCAAGGAAATTACCTGGTTCTGCAGAGCAAATAACACCGGCGGGCATACAGGGGGCCCAGGTTACCTGATGAATGTGCGCTTGGCCATATTAATATGCAGAGAGAGTTGCTTCGAGTGTTAGCAATTTGCTAGTAATTGGGACATTGACAGACACCTCAGAAAGCGGCTGAGCTGGTACCGGAGCAAAGAGCTGAATTATCTTTTCTTGGGAGATGAAGACATGCAGGCAAAAGCTATGGCCAGCTCACAATAACTGCTTCAGGTCAGATGTCAAGGGTCAGGTTGCAGCTAGATTCTCATTCTTTGATGAAAGTCAAGGGTCTGATCTAAATCAGTCTGTGGCCAATGAAAGGTGAGTCCAAGCCTGGGGTAAGGGACTGAGACCCAGACAGAGTCTCCATCAAGTACTCAAAGTCAGGCTGAGTTTCCACCAGGGACTCAGGTTCACACTAAACCTCCCTGCCTTCCTCTCATGCTCTGAAACATTCTTCTGTATTTCTCACCCTTTCTACTTCTTTACTCTGATTACAGACATGGAGGCACTGGAGACTGACCTCCCAATCTTGGGCTGTGCAAAGGAGCCTCTTCAGGCATTTTTAGGTAGAGACTTTCCCTGCGTATGAGCTCTGGTATCCCCACGTTGCAACCTGCCAGGAATCATCACCAGTGAACAGTGGAGGACAGATTGGTTTGCATTGCTCTCACTAAGGACGACCACACTCCATTACCACCCCTTCCCTTTTGCTCATACTGGTCAGCATGGTACTGCAGATCTTGGCAGAGCAGCTGTTGGTCACATCAGGGGGTCAGCATGAGTGATAGGTTCTTCCAAAGCTACACCAGGGTGGTCTTCTCAGGAACAGATGCTTGGTACTCAAAGCAGACAAGATGCTAGGAGCACAGTTTACTCTGTACCCAGAGCTATCAACCCATGTTCCTTGGTGGATCTGTTTAGGGGTTCCAACCTAGAAGTGAGCAGACTACCACATGTATACTGAAGCCCTATAGAGTGACTAAATGTCCCGTTTGCCTGGGAAAAATGTTCTCTCTTAGGACAAAGAGCTTCCAGTGCTGAGAATTTTGAGCAAGTTGGGATGGCTGGTTACAGTTGAGTCCCTGGACCTTAGCTTACCTTATTCTTGGGAACCATAGCTGTCCTGAACTCCCATCCCAGCCACCAAAGCTTCAGACTAGACAGAGATGCCGGGTGTGTCGATTTTCAGGGGACACCAGAGCTCTCTGGATAGTCATGCAACCTCCACATTCTTTGGCTTTAGTGAGTGACTCCAGCTCTCTAACCTTCACTTCTTCATCTGTAAGTGGGGCTGATAACAGCACTTTTCTCGTCCAGTCTGAGGATTGCAGGTAACTCTGCATGCAGGAACTAACAACACACCCGGCAGGTAACAACCTTTCTTGGGGTTCCAACCTTGCAAGCAGATGTTTCTGCATCTAGGTGGAGTTAGGGCTGTTCCTAGGTTTGTTTTGATTTGGAATTAGTATTGACTTTAGCAACTGATGCTCAGCAATATCCATGATAGATAGCCAAGGCTTTTTGTCAGGAAGCTGGCATTTGCTCTCTGGTAACAGTAAACAACAGCAGTGCCATTATTTTAACAGCAGTTAAAATGTATGGAAAGGTTGTTACCTGCCGGGTGTGTTGTTAGTTCCTGCATGCAGAGTTATCTGCAATCCTCAGACCGGACCAGAAAAGTGCTGTTATCAGCCCCACTTACAGATGAAGAAGTGAAGATTAGAGAGCTGAAGTCACTCACTAAAGCCAAAGAATATGGAGGTGCATGACTATCCAGAGAGCTCTGGTGTCCCCAGATGATATGTACTGCCTCTATGTATGACAGAGGACATGGCCCATTTTCAGCTTGAGTCAGCCTGTAATTTCATCAATTACAGGGGGACAGCCTCAAGGTTCTAGATATCTGTTTACATAGAGGATGGAGGAGCTTTGCAAAGATTAAAACTTGAGCTCTGTCAGGATCCTGCTCAGAAAGCCCTTCCCTGTGCCTTTAAGGTCATCTAAACCCCCTGCTTTTTCTTCTGTCAGGTTCAGGGTAGCAGGTCTCGTGCTGAGGTTCTTGACTATTTGGCATGACAACTACTAATGGACAAATGTGACCACACAAACCCTAAAACGTCCTCACAGCAGAGGACACCATCATTCATGTGAAGAAACAGCCTGCAGAATAGGAAAAATGCTTGCCAGCTACACATGAGACAGAGGGTTGGTATCTAGAATACAGAGAACTCAAAGAAAGTTAAACATCAAGAAAACAGAAAACCCAATGGAAAAACAGGGCATGGGATTGAACAAATAGTTCAAAAATGAGATACAAATGGCTAAGGAATTTCTTTAAAAATAGCAATCAGAGAAACACAAATTAAAACTACTTTGAGGTTTCATCTTACTCAAGTCAGAATGGCGAGGTTTTAAAAACAAGATGGAAAATTTTATCATGGTTGTCGGGGGGGGGGTGGGGAAGGGACACTTACTTCTGGTGGACATGCATGCTGGTGCAACCACTTTGGAAATCAGTGTTGATGTTCTTTAAAAAGCTAGACATAGATCTTCTACTTGGAGATCTACCCAAAAGACTACCTCTACTGCAGAGACTCCTAATCCGTGTTCAGTGCTGCTCCATTCACAATTGCCAGGAAATAGAAACAGACTATAGATGTCCATCAATGTGTGTGTGTGTGTGTGTGTGTGTGTATAGCGAGAGAGAGAGAGAGAGAGAGAGAGAGAGAGAGAGAGAGAGAGAGAGAAATAGATAGATATATCCATATATAGATAGATATCCCTATAAATCTATCTATATATATATACAATAAAAATGCGATTCATTTATACAATATAATATTACTCAGCTGTTAAGAAAAATGAAATTCACAGCTAAAT
This sequence comes from Uromys caudimaculatus, assembly GCA_028551405.1. NCBI lineage: Eukaryota > Metazoa > Chordata > Mammalia > Rodentia > Muridae > Uromys > Uromys caudimaculatus. The sequence continues at coordinate 46,452,866 of CM052710.1, forward strand.
GGATGAAACTAGAAACATTTCCTGATTGAAGCAACCCATACCCAGAAAGACAAACATCATATGTTTCTCTCTTATTTGTGAGTGCTACTTTTGATTCTTAAGATCTTTGAGTCTCATTTGGAATATCCATAGAGGTCAGGAAATTAGTAACAAGCCATGGAAAGGGGTGTCTGTCAAGGTAGGAAGGTAGAACACAGCGATATAAAGGGAAAATGGGGATAATAAAGCAGAAAGGGTTAAACCCGTTAGAGGATGGGCGAGCGTGGTAAAGGAGGGGCTACGGGAGGGATGAACCGCTAAAGGCCTTCTGCTAAAGTCATGTGCTGCTGTAATAAGCAAGACTGATGCTTTGGGATCTTCCTGAAACACAAACATATACTTATATTCAAAGAGCCTAAATATAGTTGCCCTAAAATGAAACAACAAAGACTCTACTAGACACCACATGCTAACAAATAAAAGTTTCAGTGTCAAGAGTGATTTACCTCTATTGCAACTGTTGGAAAGTGAATTTCCGCAGAGTCCAAAATATTAGATGCCATTGGCATTGATATTGAATTACTCTCCAGAACTTGATGGTGTGATGGCGAATCTTGGCTGTCAACTTGATCACATCTGGAATAAACAAAAACCCAAGCTGCTAGGCAAACCTATGAGAGATTTGCTTGATTGGGTCTTCTGAGGTGAGGTGATCCACCCTAAATCTGAGTATACCATCTTGTGGCAAACCACATGAAGGGACACAGAAAAAGGAAATTTTGCTTTTGGTCTGCTTACCCCTACTCTTGATGGCAAGTTCATCTAAACTGTTGGTTTAGTCAATATTAAATCCAACGTTTTCAGGATTCCAACTAAGACTGAATATGAGCAGCTCTCTAGGAATCTCCAGGGCTCCAGGACCAGACTGGGGCTGCACAGACCACCAGCCTTGTGGACTGAGCAACTATCAGATTCTTGGTCTTCCTGTCATGAGACAACCATTGTTGGACTACCTGGACCACAACCTGTAAGCCACTCTAGTAAATGGTGTGTGTGTGTGTGTGTGTGTGTGTGTGTGTGTGTGTGTGTGTGTGTATGTGTGTGTGTATGTGTGTGTGTGTGTACCTTGAGAGCTACAGTAATAACTGGGCTGTCAAGACACACCCACTTATGCAATAGTAGCACAAATGTTGCGGGAGTAACTAGCCACTTTCTGATTGGACTTAAGGCCTAATCCACAAGATGAAACTTAATGACTTCTCATTACATCCATAGATTAGCGCACCCCTAAAACTTTATCAGAAAAGCTTCCTTTTCAGTAGATGAACACAGAGACTTCCACTGGCCAAGGTACAGAGAATAAATGGCTTCAGACTTCTCAGGCCTAAATGGAGCATCTGTATCACATTTACCTCCTCCCTCAAGGCTCAAGAATCATTCTGGAAAAGAGTGTGAAAGACTGTAAGAGAGATGGTGGGTGACTGTTAGAAAATGGTTTGTGGGCACAATGAGGCAGCTGCACATCCACACAGATGTTGTGATAGCATGCATAAGACTGGTGCAAGATCAAGCTAAAGTCCCAGCATGGAGAGGGCAAGTGAGTACAAACATCCCACCGCCAACTGAAGAGCAACTAGTAAGAGATAACCACCGAGAGAGGGAGAAGTAACGTTTTTAAGGGTGTGATTTCTGGTCAGTCTTAACATGCTCCAGTAAAAGGCTATATACCTAAAAGTATATAGGCAGCATTTATGGAACTCAGTGTGTAGGTTTTGATTTTTGTAAGTGAGAACACAGCTGAAGACATGACTCATCAGTTAACAGCATGTGCTGCTCTCTTACAGAGGATCTGAGTTCAGTTTCCAATACATATGTCAGGCAGCACACAACTTCTTGTATGGTGGTTTAGATATGCGTGTCCCAGGGAGTGGCACTATTAGGAGGTGTGGCCTAGTTGGAGTAGATATGGCCTTATTGGAGTAGGTGTGTCACTGTGGGATGGGCTTTGAGACCCTCCTCCTAGTTGCCTGAGAACAGTCTGCTCCTGGATTCCTTTCCGTGATGGTGCTCCTCCAGTGCTGTGCCCGCCTGGACACTACCATGCTCCTGTCGTGATGATAGTGGACTGAACCTCTGAACCTGTAAGCCAGCCCCAATTACATGTCCTTTCTAAGAGTTGCCTTGGTCATGGTGTCTCTTCACAGTAATGGAAAGCCTAACTAAGACATGCTGTAACTCAAGCTCCAGGAAATTCTGACATCACTGGTTTCCATGGGCACCTACCATATGCATGCACACATATGCACACACATACACATGACTTCAAAATAATTTTTAAAAAAGCTTGAAAAACTGAGAACACAAAGTTGGGTGGATATGGGGCGTAGGAGGAGTGGGTCTGGGAGGAGGTGTGGAAGTGGAATGAAATGATCAAAGTAAAATGTATGAAGTTCTAAAAAACTTAATAAAATAAAAATAAGTTGAAGAGTAATGATGAGGATACTCAGTGTAGACCTCTGGCCTCTACATGTAAAATAAATAGAACAAAATAAAATAAACAGATCCTAGAGACATGACTCAATGGGTAAGAGAATTCGCTGTTCTTGCCGAGGAGACAGGTTTTGTCCCAGCACCCACATAATGGTAGCTCACAACCATCAGTAACTCCAGTCCCTGGGGATCTGACACCCTCTTCTGACATCTGTAGGGACCAGGCACACATGTAATATACAGACATACATGCAGGCAAAACATTCATACACATAAAATAAAATAAGAACTTTTTAAAAATATTAAAACAAAAGAAAACAAACACCAACTTGAGCTCACGTTACCAGCTACCTCCTGTCATTACCCTTTCAGACACAGTCACTGACATCCCATAGCTTGTAGGGTGCAAGTGGCTCTAGGGTCTTTCCACCGTTCTCAAGGAAGTAGACCATGTGGGAATCAGTTTGGAGAAACTGAGGCTCCGTCATTTCCCCAAGGCTGTCAATAACCACACTAACGCCTTGCTCTATTTTCTTACTATTTCTAAATATCTGTTTGTGGCAGAGCTATGAGCACCATTGTGCCTTCTTGACCCCTCCAATCATGGCTATGGCTTTGTCTTCTGTAGCTTCTGAGGACTCAGTCCTCTTTGTGCTGCCCTCAGCCATGAGGAGAGGGTGAGTCACGTGCCTCCTGTCTCTCTGTTGCCAAGTTTATGAGTGTCCGGAATGGTCTTGAAGCTCCAGGTCCTCCTGGAGTTTGAAACTGTGTCTCATAAAAACTCTCAAAGTACCACACTTAGGCTGACTCCTTTCCCTTTCCCTGTCTCTCCTTTTTAACCTTCCTGAGATCACCTTCCAGGTAAATGAAGAAACTCAGGCCTGTGTCTTAACAGTTCCTTCTAGCAGAGTGCTAGAACAAATAAACAAATTATTTTGCTAAATCAAAATCATGGTTTTTTGGACAAAATTTGGAAAACATTTTTAAAACACTTGACTCACCATGTTTCATGATTGAGATAACACCACGATAAACATTAATGAGATCCCAGCTAGGCTGCGATACAATCATGTGAACATCAGCTAGGTCAACATTCAGAGACCCCCCCCCCCCCAGAGCAGCCAAGAACTCTACTCACCAGCTCTGCCCCAGGAATTGCATTGGTGCTAGAGACAGTGGAGAGCACGACCATGAGTCAGCTTCGTCGTATGTATGCCTTCTATGTAGCAAGCACTCGGCCCTGTTGTATGTACCTCTTACATACCATGCCATATTCTTATAAACCATATTCTGCTACACTTGGAAATGAAAACCAAGCAGGATAGTCTCTGACATCATAAAATTTAATCTGTATCTCATGAAGTAGAATAACCTGTGTTAGTTACTTATATAAACATATATGTATACATGTACAATCTTGCAAGGGCATTGATGTACACACACACACACACACACACACACACACACACACACATATATATATCTTGCCAAATAATCTGAATCTGTATTTCTCTCACTGTGTTACAAGCATTTTCGCGTGTCTCTACTTTGCCCTTCAAAGCATGAGTTTTAATGGCGCTGGATGTCCCCCCCTATGCACCACCATTATTTTGCCATTTCCCAACAGTTTTCAATGTTTCACGATTGCAGATAACACCACGATAAACATTAATGAGATCCCAGCTAGGCTGCGATACAATCATGTGAACATTCCAGGAAAAAAATCACCCTGCTGTTCCTGCAGAGGCTGATTAAGGGAAGACAGAAACGGGGAGACATGTGAGCCAATAGGAGCACTCCAGGCATTGAGGGTGAACCCTAAGTCAGGGCTGACTGGGGGTGAAGGCTTCAAGACAGAGGAGAAGTAAGACAACGCTAGGCTTGGGGGAGGCTAGCACCGTGCCTCCACTTCACCTCTCGTTACCAGCTAAGGCACTCTCATGCACACCATTTTCCCTTTGACTTCATCCTCATCAAGGAAACACCTATCTCATCCCTCCAGATTCTCCATGAGACCTGGTACAGATTTAGACACCTGTTAATGAGATGTCCTTCCTCCTTTAATAGAACTGGTATGATGATGCTTCCTAAAACAGCCATTAATAATAGTTCAGAAGCAATATAGCAAGCCACCCAGGAGGGTGCCGTATAACTAAGAACCATCCCTAGGAACCTCAAAGGTGGTGGAGCTGGTCATTTCAGAAGGAACGGACTTACTCCTACTCTTATTGAATCAAGGCGTGGCAATTATCTCTACTCTGTCTATAGACACTCCACATGTCTCTAGCCATGACCTGGAAGCCCCTGGGCAGACCACCGTAGCAAAGTGGAGAGTGGGAAGTATCCCTAAAATATCTCCAGGATGGTGGCAGAGGTCCAGGGCAGGAGCAGATGATACAGAACAGTCTTTCAGGAACTTTTGGGATGGAAGGAAAGGCAATCTTAAGCTGAGAATGAGCATGTAAAACCCAGACCAAGGAGAGGTGGCCTTTCAGGACCTAAAGGGATTTTTGTCAGGAGCTGTAGTATCAGCTAGGTCAACATTCAGAGACCCCCCAGAGCAGCCAAGAACTTCTACTCACCAGCTCTGCCCCAGGAATTGCATTGGTGCTAGAGACAGTGGAGAGCACGACCATGGCTCAGGCAAGCATCTTCGAGGCCATTATGATCATTGGCAGAGTAGAGGTGATTGACATGTCTTGGGTCCAAGAAAAGATTGAGTCCTCTCCTGTACCAGGGGTCTCTGGTGTATACAAGCATTTTAGCAATGTTCCAAGAAGCCCCGAAGCCAAGACTTGGACCTCCTTTCTCTCCCTTACACTCTCCCATTTTACTATAGTTCCCACTTTATGGGTGTGAAAACTGAGACCCAGACAGGTAAAGTTAACCAGTCATGTATGCACCTTTCTTCCCCACCTCCTACTAAAACACTGGTCCTCAATTGGGTCTGTTGTTGCTGATGTTTTGGAAAACGTTGAGCAATTTTAGGTGCCATTTTGTTGATCACAACTTGGGAAGTATAACTTTAATTTGTTCATATCCTATTTTTTTTAAAATTTTTTTATTTTAATTTTTTTTGATACGTTATTTACATTTCCTATGTTTCCCCCTTTCCAGGTCTCCACTTTGGAAACCCCCTATTCCCTCCCCCTCCCCCATCTCTATGAAGGTATAACCCCACCCACCCATCTGCCCACCCACTCCCGTCTTCCCACCTTGACATTCCCCTTTACTGGGACATCTAACACCCTCAGGCCCAAGGGCCTCTCCTCCCCTTGATGGCCAACAAGGCCCTCCTCTGCCACATATGTGGTCCGAGCCATGGGTCCCTCGAGCACCGGGGGAGGGGTCAGGCCAGTTGATACTGTTGCTCCCTCCATGGGGCTGCAGAATCCCTCAGTTCCTTCAGTCCCTTCTCCAACTCCTCCATCTGGGACCTCACTCTCAGTCCAGCGGTTACTGTAAAGTGAAACTTGAGTATTCCAAACGTTTGGGCTAATATTCACTTATCAGTGAGTACATACCTTGTTCCTTCTTTTGTGACTGAGTTACCTCGCTCAGGATGATATTTTCAAGTTCCATCCATTTGCCTGTGAATTTCATGAAGTCATTGTTTTTAATAGCTGAGTAGTATTCCATTGTGTAAATGTACCACATTTTCTGTATCCAT
>CM052710.1:46459504-46508599 GCA_028551405.1 Uromys caudimaculatus
ATCATCAGGTCTGTTTCCAAGTTCCCCACATGTACAAGTTAGGGCTGTACCAGCACAGAACTTACAGGTGCCCCCTTGTGATGGGACAGAGATGAACCAACTGGACACTGCAGGGTATGGTGGACACTCCTGTAATCCCAGCTCTCAGGAGGCAGAGGCAAGAGGAGCAGAAGTCACACGCAACTCAGCACACATGGATCCTGTGGGGAATATCTTCAAGTCAAGAAACTTTGTTCAAATTGCCCAAAACTGCACGTATTTATCAGAACATAAACTTGGAAGTTCTTTAGGTGAGGTTTCAGGGTTATTTGGAATTCTTGGTCATGATGTCACAAGACACATGAGATTTTTATTTATTCTCTTTGACTTCTTCAGTCTCAGGTCTCCCCTATGGTGTCAAAATTGCTGCAACAATTCCAACTACACATTCTGTATCCCACCACCTGAAAGAAGGAATGTCAGCCTTTATAGATCTCTCAGGCCCATGTGGACCTCCCTTCTTCTAACCACTGATCACATCTCAATGGCCCAATTTGAATAACACTCTATCTTAAACCAATCTCTTCACCCAATGGGAAAGTCTTACAATGACTGGCTTAAATTAAGCCCAGTTAGCTGAATGACACACCATAATAAGGACCAAGATTGGGAAGCTTATTGGGTAAAGAGAGACCAGAATCAACTCTTGGCTTATTGGGGTTGGCACCCTACATCAGCATGGCCACTATCCTTCATCATTTTACCTAAAGTGAGAGATGATGGGAAGGGTGAGGTGGAAATCACTGGATCTTCCAGAAGCAAAAAACAAGCTAGCTGGAGTAGGGCCAAGGGTTGGGCAGCTATCCAGTGTGCATAAGAATTAGAACTCACGGTATAAAAGAAGCATCAGTGAGGCCAGATCAGACATCCCTAATCTGAACACCTGAAATTCAAAATACCCCACCTCCAAAACAATGTGAGTGTTAACACTGATGGCCACAGGTGGCAAGTTCATGCGACATTCATGTGACAGGTTAAACTCAATGTGCAGGGGAACTGAAACATCATGAGCAGTTACCATTGAGTGATATATATATGTATCACTATATATATATATATATATATATATATATATATATATATATATAATGAAATGTATATTAAATGAAATATATATATTGTAAATGAAATATAAATAAGTGGTATGTAGACTTGGGTCTTTGCTTAACGATCTTGCATTATATATAACATGAATATTTCTAAACCTAAGCGAAATCAAACCCAACATTTCTACCTTCAAGCATTTTAGATAAAGGCCTACATAATAAATGCATGAATAAATGGGGGGGTGTGGAATGGAAAGGTTTCCTTAAAAACAAAACAGGAGATGTCAAATGCCTTGTGAATAAGTCTTCAGTCAGGATTCACCTGTGGATGCTACAATGGGTGGACAAGCCAAGGAGGCCTACACAGAACCTCAGCCTCCTCACCCGGGCTCTAGATTAAGTTCCAGGGAGAAACTGGTAACAACAGAGTGGAAGCACCTGTGGGCCCAGCATTACCAATGGTTAACCTAACAGCTTCCCTCATCCCCACATGGCTCATGATAAGAAGTCTTAAGGAGAACATAATATCACCTAACTGGTATTTGTGCCCCAAATGCATAATTTGAATTAATCATGAAAAAAGATCAGGCAAACACAGCTTTGAAGACAGGCTACAGTCAGCTGCCCACTGCAGAGTGTGGTGGCAGACTGCTGTAATCCCAGCTCTCAGGAGGCAGAGGCAGCAGGAATGCAAGTTCAAATCCATCATGAGCTACACAGTGAGACCTTGTCTTATATAATGCAGGTGCCTTTGAAAGGGCACCAGTCTTTGTCTCTTTCCTCTTTGCTTCCCAGCTCATGAGGTAAGTCATCCCTGCTATGTGCTCACGCCATGACATGCTGCCTCCACACTGATCCAAAGCAGCAGGGCCTGATAAACCATGGACTGGAAACTCTCAAACTGTGAGCCTAAATAAACCTTTCCTCTTTGTAAGTTAAGTACCTCTGGGATTTCACTGTAGTGGCAGAAAACTGACTAGTAAAGCATACTCCTCTAAAGTGTTGGGCATATGAAGCAAAGCAAGCCTAATTAAAGAAAAGCAAGGAGCTGTGATCACGAAATGCCACACAGGCTCCTGAGCTGGACTCTGGGCCACAGCAGAGACATGAATGGTTCCAGCAGGAAATTGTGGAAAGGTCTCCAGTTAGATAACAGTACTGTGTGAATGTTAACTGCCTGTCCCTAAAACTGCACTTGCTTGTGTATGATGTTAACATTTAAGAAATCTGGGTGAAGGGTTCATGGAACTATTTCATACTGCTTCACACGGATTTTTTTTTCTAAGTCCAGACACGTTCCAACATTAAATGAATGCAACGTTTTAAATAGACTCCTCCTTTAAAAGGCATCTAATGGCCAAACTTCTGTTGTTTGTTCTACAGTATCATCATTTAATACTCCTCCATCATGCCCAAAGCTTTAATACAGTGTGTGACAGTGCCTCATGCTGGACAAACGGGCGTGTTCCAGGAGACCTGAGAGTGTGGCACTCAGTGGTTCATCTCCATTGACAACCTGATTGGACGGAGGATCTTGTCAGCCATTGGTAGATCACACACCTAGGTCAGCGGTGTTTAACTGTGAGGGGAAGACGTGCCCTGAACATGGAAGACACTGTCCCGTAGGCTGTGCACCTGAGGAGAATGAAAGAGGAGAGGGAAAAACCAGCTGGTACAAAGCTCTCTCTGGTTCCTAGCTGTCACGATGCAGATGTGATTTGCTCTGCCCTTCCACGCCTGCCCCTGAGGTGTGGAGTGACCAGGAGGAGACAGGGTAAATGGAGAGAGAACAGAATAAAGGACAATGACTAAGCCTCAAGAAAGAAGTAGAGAGATGGGGGCAGGGTGCACTTTCTGAAGGATTGTTGAGATTTGGCCAGAGGCTCCACATGTTTCTGTCCGGCCTGCTAGACAGTGTTTTCTAAAACATAAAAAGGCAGGAAAGAAAAGAAAACAAAGGTTTAGAAAAATAGATGAAGGGGAAAGGACGGGGAGGCTGGAGGGGTAAGGGGTAGGAATGGAAGACCTGTGAAAATAACTCAAAAGAGAGCCAGAGAGGGGACACTGGGTTCTGTTAACCTCAGCAGAAGAAAGGATTCAGTAAAAAGCTATAAGGGAGGGAGCTGGGGATATTGGCTTAGGTGTTCCCAGGCTATTGCGTTCCTGGTCTGTGGAGCACACCTATCAACAGCAACAAGGACCAGTGCCTTCTCTGAGCCTGGGACACCGTCCTCAAGTGTAGTGAGGGTATCTGCAGGTCTTCACAGCTGGCTATGGGGATCCAGCTTCTGTGCAGCGGCCCTCACTTGTACCTCCAGGAGCAGAGGGGTGAGGTGCTGGCTTCCTTTCATGACTTCCTTCTGTAACCAACGTTAATCCACACAAATCTGTCTGGCACTTATTATTTTTAAAAAGAAATGTATCAGAATTAATTTTATTTTGAGAATTATCTGAGAATTTCACAGCAGCTCTTGGGAACATCAGTAGGATCCCAGGGGAGTTGCAAACAGGACTGGGAATCCTTCCGCAGCAGGCAGGAGCCATCTGCCAGCTTAGAAGTAAGGCTGCTTTAGACTCCCAGGGTGTCAGAGTCCCTCTAGAGGTAAATGCCAGAATGTCTGTCCTGGTTCAGCACTTGGCTGTGGCCAGAATCACAAGCTAGTCAGAGTTCACACTGAATCAGTCCACAGAGTCACACATTCCAAGAGGAGTCTCTGTCCGGCTTTATAGGCTCCCATCATCCTTAGGGTCCATCTCACCTTGGATCACACCACCTACCTCTACTTGCTTTCTTGAACCACCCAGTCAACTCCTTCTGTAGGTCCATGCCTCTTCTTCAGTAACCAACCTCCCACACATGGTATAGCTTTGCAAAATCAAGTTGCCAGGGTGGGGATGAGAACATGGGTGCTATTCTCAACACACATACAAGATACTGGTGTGTTTGGCTGTTATTTCTGGCACACTAGCCAGAAGGGCTGGACTCAAGTGATTCTGTAGCTGATCTGCTCTGTGTGACATATGTTGGGGGGGAGGGTTCCATTGGAGCCTGGGTCCTATAGATGGGGCAGCATCAGAGAAAGAAGCTTAGATGCAGAAGTGATGAAGGGATTCCTGCACACCTATTGCTCTCAAGGGAAACTTGTCCCCACCACCCTAAACCCTTAGGCAACTGTGTTTCATACACACACAACCTTACCCCACTGGGGTTCTGGAGACTGAAGACAGGGGGGTGGAGTTCAGGAGATATCCAGAGAGGCAATCTCAGGAAGATGATTGACAGAACATAGGGATGTTATCTAGGATGAACCAGAAATCTCCAGACCCAAGACAGATAACTTGAGTCCAGGAATCCTGAAGTTCAAGAGGTTCTGAGCATCTAACAGCCTCTTCCCATAGTGATGGGTGAACCTCTGATCAACAGGTATTAGGGCTTGAAGACTTCCCTGCTACCACCAAATCCATAGAAATCACATAAATGATATGAAAGAAGACATACATGGCCCTAGCTGGGACCCAGCTTGCCAGAGACCTGAACGCTGGGGCTGGAGAGGGGACTCATCTGTTAAAAGCACTAGCTGCTCTTCTGGAGGAGAGTGGAATCCTCAGCAACCGAGTGACAGAGCACAGCCCTTAGTTCCAGGAGATCACAACTCCAGTTCCAGGGTATCTGACAACCTTTTCTGGGATCCATGGGTGCTACATGCATGTGGTTTACAGATATACATGCAGGCAAAACACCTGCACACATAAAATAAAATAAATCTTAGAAAATAGAGATTGAATACCAAGGGACTCTGTGCAGGAAGGGAGGGTTTGCAGTGCTCTCCCCTTAGCTCGGGCCTCATTTGCCATGGTTTCAATTGTCCAGAAATCTTTTTATTTGACTTTTTATTGATTCTTTGTGAATTTTACACAATCCACCCCAATCCCACTCATCTTCCTGTCCCTTCATATTTGCCCCCATCCTGCCAGCCTCCTCCCCCCCCAAAAAATAAAAATTGTGGAAGCCATAGTGTGTCACCGTGTGTCCCACAGTACACCCTTCTGTCCATACTTCTTTACTTGCAAATGTTCATTGCAATGAGTCACTGGTCTGATTCAAGGTCTCTGACTTCTGTACACTATCAATACTAAATCTTGGACATCCTGTGTCATGGAGATCCTGTAGCTTTGAATCTGTAGGACCAACTCCTTCACACATTTAAGCACTTCATAGATGGGGTAGATGTTGGGGTGGGCTAACTTGAAGCCCTGGATCTGGACCTGAGTGACAGCTGAACTGGTGATCTCACCATCTGTCTGGAATCCACACCACCATGGTGAGCTTTCCAGCACTGCCCTGGCTAGCTCACCCAATGATGCAGATAGCCATCTCACCTACTCTCATGCCCTCAGAGCTGACTTATCTGTACCCACACCAGTAGGTCCAGCTCTACTGTGCTGCCCAGGTGAGGTGTAGGGCCTGTTCTCCCAAGTGCTGCAGGTGCCAAGGGGAGAGAAGGGCAGCTCTCCCTCCTCTACACCACCACACAGCATACAAGTGGTGGGGCCAGCTCTCCCATGCTTAGCCTCTTGGGGCTAGCTCATTTGTAAGCTTTAGAAGGTTGGGGATCTGACTCAGATGTAAAGCATCTGTATAGCCTAGCCATGTCTACAGGTCATGTGTGTGATTCCAGGACCTCCAAACAAAACAAAATGAGCTCTTCTTCAAGTAGGTTTGCACAGGAATAAAGCACAGTATTGTAGCATCCTGTTTGATCCACAGCTTGAGAAACCCACTGGGTGTCCTGGAAAGTATCTGCATGGTTGAGGTTGAGCCATGTAGAAGGGTCAAATGGAAGGAGAGATACCCAGGCCATCTGATGCAGAAGCACGTATGAGAATCTGTGCAAGGGATGCTAAGAGACTGCCTCTACGTTGAAGCTGTGAATGTGGGGCCATCAATGGAAGAAACTGCCTAGAGTTAGTTGGTGGAGCTTTGAAGAACAGGTAGAAGACCTAGTGGTTCCTAACATCGCTACCTGCTGGCATTGGCCCACTCAGACACTCTCAATGTTTACTGAAAATAGCTCTCAATGACTTCTGCACATGAGTCTAAAGGGAATCTCAGATGTCGGCACGACAATCACAGGGAGCATTCACGCATCATTTGGTGTGCACAGGAATAGCATAGATTTCAAGCAATTTGACTCAGTCTGGAAGGAAAAATGTAAGCCAGTGGATACTGAGATGTTTAGGAAGCACCTATAGCTTTTAGAATGAACTTCCACTGCCCTTGGCAGAGACAGACCTAGGCTGGATGTCCTTGAGATGGTCTGGGATCCTCGTGGAAGGAAGAAGGAGGATGGAGGAGGGAGGAGGGAGGAGGGAGGGGAAGGGGAGGGGGGAGGGGGAGGAGGGAGGGGGAGAGGGAGAGGGGAGCAGGGAGGAGGGAGGGAAGTGTGAGAGCTGGTTAAGAGCTTCTCCCCCAGATGTCCGCAAGGCTTTCCCCACCTCTGACAGAGCTCCCTAAATGATCCTTTTTCATCTTCAGAAAATTTTTGGCATAATGTTAGCATCTTGAGGGACTTTCAAATGTGAAATGAAATCCTGGAGGTGAGCAGACCACTGCTGGGGGAGGGGGGAATAATGGATTACATTCTCTAGATATCTGTTCCTATTAGTTGCAAGCTAAGGTCTATATTGCAAATGGGGTTTGTCCATGAGGAGAGAGCACACAATGCAGCTAAATTGAAGTACAGTTATGCAGAGGCTTCCAGACAGAAGCAGCTCCTGTGAGAGTAAGGCATTACATTCATGCCACTTGCTTGGCTTCTCTCTGCTACCAATGGGGAGAGGAGAGAAAAACCCTGGATACTGCTTCTGTGCTCATTAGCACTCTTTTACCTCAGGAGCTCCAGCTTCCAGGCCATGGCATTGTTGCAGAGGGTCCTTGAAGCTGTACATGCCACAAGCACTGTCTGTAACCTGCATCATAAACGAAATGACTGCTGACATAGCAATGCAGGTCAATGCTTCTAGTGGGCACAGATGTGCAGCTCTTTAAATGCAAAATGTTTCCTTAATAAATAATTAATACAAATGCTGCTGCTAATACGTGGGGTCTAAAACAGTTTGTGACATACCAAAGGCTTCCTCATATCCCGAAGTACACAGTACTCCACCCAGAAAGGTCTCTATGTATCAAACGGCCATTTAGTTGAGGAAAGAAAAACTGCAAATACATATGTTTGACTATGAAAAAACCCCAAGGGTTCTGGATAAGCCCGGTGGATATAGTGACAGAGCATGGGTAGATACTGCACAGATCCACGGGAGGTGGATCTGAATCTGGGTGGCTGTACTGGCTGGGTTTGTGTGTCAACTTGACACAAGCTGGAGTTATCACAGAGAAAGGAGCTTCCTCCATGAGATCCAGCTGTAAGGCATTTTCTCAATTAATGATCAAGGGAGGAGGGCCCATTGTGGGCAGTGCCATCCCTAGGCTGGTAGTCTTGAGCTCTATAAGACAGCCAGCTGAGCAAGCCAGTAAGTTACATCCCTCCATGGCCTGTGCTTCAGCTCTTGCTTCCCGACCTGCTTGAGTTCCAGTCCTGACTTCCTTTGGTGACAAACAGCAATTTGGAAGTGTAAGCTGAATAAACCCTTTCCTCCCCAACTTGCTTCTTGGTCATGATGTTACGTGCAGGAATAGAAACCCTGACTAAGACAGTGGCTATGGATCAGGATGCTGGTAGGCTTGAGTGGGTAACACATATATAAGTGATTGTATGTAGATATGAGCATTGCTAGTGATGGATGTAGATTCTGATAAATGCACTGTGTGGAAGTTCTGTTATTGTGACATCATAAAGTCATCACAGTTTGTAGCGCTAACTGTATATATAGGCTGTGGGCTCATTCTCTCTCTCCCTCCTCTCTCTCTCTCTCTCTCTCTCGCCTCTGTGTGTGTGTGTGTGTGTGTGTGTGTAATTAAGTGCTGGTGGTGGTGTGGCTCAACACACTTTCTCACAGTATCTTTTCCCAATGAGCAGAGCCGCTCTCTAAAATAAAACTTGTAATATAGTAAAGACATTTTCACAATGCAGCCATGTATCATTATCATCAATTATGATGTGCTGTGTGTGATGTTTTGTGCTCTATTTTTTATATAGCTGGCCACACAGCAAATTTATTTACCCACTATCACCACGAAAATGAGAAATCACACTATTGTGACTCTCATGTTATTAGATGATAGGAATTTTCCATATCATTGTAATCATTTTTATTGTTTTGAAACAAAATCTAATGTAGCCAAGGCTAGTTTCAAACTCATTGTAGAGCCATAGATGACCTTGATTTCACCTCCCAAACACAGGAATTATAGATAAATGCTACCATGACCTCTTTGGTGTAATGCTGGGGATCAAACCCATAGCTTCACATATGTTAGTAAGTGTGCTGGTTAGTTTTTGTCAACTTGACACAAATAAGAGTCACCTGGGAAGAGGAGTCTCAGTGAGGGAATTGTCTCTATCAGATTGGCTTGGGGCAAATATATTAGTTACTTTATTAAAGATATGCCAAGACACCATGACCAAAGCAACAAATAAAGTGTTTAATTTGGGGATCAGAATATCAGAGGTCCATGACCATCATGACAGGAACACGGTAGCAGGCAGGCAGGCTTGGTGCTAGAGCTTACATTTTGATCTATAACAATGAGACACTGAAGATGGAATGAGCCTTTAAAACCGCAAAACTCACCACCAGTAATTCACCTCCTCCAACAAGGCCATACCTCCAACAAGGCCATATCTCCTAATCCTTCTCAAACAGTTCCACCAACTGGGGACCAAGTATTCAAATATAAGGGCCCATGGGGGACATTCTCTAAGCCACCACAGCAAGTCTGTGGGGGTATTTTCTTAATTAATGATTGGTAGGAGGGCCCAACTCACTTTAGATGGTGCCAAACCTGGGTAAGGTGGTCCTTGATTTTTTAAGAAAGGTAGCTAGCTACCCTGAATGTGAGCCTTGAAGCAAGTCAGTAAGCAACTTTCCTCCATGGACTCTGCTTCAGTTCCTGCCTTCAGTTCATGTCTTATGGGCTGTGGCTTGGAAGTGTCAGCCAGATAAAACCATTTCCTTCCTCAGTTGTTTTTGGTTATGTTTTTTGTTATGTTTTTACCATAGTAACAGAAAGCAAACTGAGACAGTGCAGCAGGTAAGTATTTTACCAGATGGGCTACATCCCCACCCCCAGATCCATCAGAATCTTATGGGACCACCAGGGTATACACACTGTACTGATAACCATACCATCTTTGTGCCGTACACAGTTCTATGAACATGAAAGCACCTGAAAGGACATGGTAGAGGCAGAGAGGCTCTGTCCACATTCCATCTACCTCTCACATTCCCACTGACCCTCCTTGCCATAAGTTGATTTTCTGTGTGAACATAAAATATGAACAGAACAGCCTTGTGTCTCTGTGGGCTAAAGCATAAAAATGCCGATGTATAACCCAGCTGCTTATCCTGGTCTCTGCAGATCTCTGCACCATTGCAGATAAAGACCTTTCACACTGGATCCCACCCCCACTACTGGCAGGTTGGGCACACATCATGAATGGATAACAATTCCAATTCGTAGAAGAGCCCTAAGGTTTCATAGTTAACAATCTTGCCTGTGACCTTGCACACTCTGGCTGTTTCAGCAGGGGAGAGGAGAATGAGTAGAGTAGTGGGTGAGAAGTAGGAACTGGTACTCACTAATGACTTCTACTTGCCCAACAAAAAAAATATATGACAAGTACTGGTCATTTGTTGGTGGACACAATAATAAAACAGCTGTCCCTGTAGAGCTTTCAATCTGGCAGGGGAGAGCAGATAAGAAATACAATTAATTGGATAAACCGATGTATTGCAGAATTTCAAGCATTAGGACAAGAAATGACAATCAAGCGTAATCCTGACTGACAGCAGTTGTAGATAGTCCCTAACAGAAGTGTGCCAAAAGGACTCCAGATCCAACTCTGGACCGATGATGTCATGGCTGTTCCTTCCTTATCTGTGTGAAAGAGAGAGAGAGAGAGAGAGAGAGAGAGAGAGAGAGAGAGAGAGAGAGAGAGAGGAGAGGAGAGGAGAGGAGAGGAGAGGAGAGGAGAGGAGCCTTTGGAGCCATCAGTGAATTTCACAGTTCTGGCTTCTGAGAACAAGGGACTTGCCATGGAAGAGTAAGCAGAGTGGAGGGAGGGACATCTGTCCAGTGTTTCTGATGTGAATCTGACAGGACCTAGACAGAGAGTGAAGAATGAAATGTGCTGACTTGGAACTAGGCCATCTTTCCTCCTTACTCTCTTTTAGTTGCTGAGACTGGATCTCAAGGGTTAGAGACTTAACACCCTGGGGATGTTGTGGTCTGTCACTCTTGTCCTAGTTAGCTTTAACTGTTGACAGATATCCTAGATTCACCTGAGAACAGAGTCTTAATTCAGGGATTTCCCAGATCAGATGGATCTTTGGTCATGTCTATGGAGGATTATCTTGATTGTTGATTGACATGGGTCCAAACCACCATGGGCAGCACCATTCCTTAGGCAGATGGATCTGAGATCTATAAGAAAGCTAGCTAAGCATGAGCTGGTGTGAGCCTGCAACCAGCAGTGAGCAACAACCATTCTTACTTGTCCTTCTTTCTTGGCTGTGATGTATTTCTTGGTTAGAAGTAACAATAATGTATGGAACAGCAAGCAGGTTCCTACTTGAGTTTCTGCTCTGACCTTCCCCAGTGATAGACTGTAACCTATAAGCCGAAGTAAGTCACCATTTAGTACAACACACAGCTATTGATTAATGGGATTGTTCTGAGGGCCAGCCCTAGTCTCAGAAGTAAAAAGGATGCAATTCTTATTTTTGGACTGATCACAGGATTCAGGAATATGAACTTCTACTTTGAAAGGTTAAATAATGAGTTAGACATGATCATTAGTATGAAGTTAATAGTTTGAAAATGATCTGAGCATGCCATGGATACTCCATAGCTACTGTTATAGGATCTATTACAACAGGAAGATGGAGCTCAGAGTAGGTGGGTGTTGGGAGGAATTGGTACAGGTGGTGGGCATAGAATAACGAAGAAGCCAGTAAGCCTTGAGCTGGCCCTATTCACCCAGTGTTGTCCCATACAAGCCTGTGCCTGCTACCAAACACCTTCCATGCTGGAAATGTATGAATCAGTGTTTGCTCAACTTTGAAAATTGCTATTACCTCACTCTTAGTATTCATACCAGAGCAATAGAGTCGATTAAATGCGTCTTCAATTATTCAAAGCTGCTCTTGCAGAATTATTATACCTAAATATTGTGTTTTAATGAACTGTACTTAATTTTCACCCCACCAAGTGACTGCCTATGTTACATCTTCCTCCCAGGGGTCTGAGACAGTCTGTCTGGCTCTTCAGGAGACACATGATTTCAAATGTCACCGTCGAAGCCTCTTCCCGCTCTGTCAGGCTCAGTTATGCTCCTTCTTTCATTTACTGCATAATATTCTATCTAGAAGGTGAGTGGGAGAAGAGATGAGGCGTCACTGCTCTCTAGACAATTGGAAGGTCGTGACCTGGGCAAGAAGACACTGAAGTCTAGAAATGGAGACAAGCAACTTGGTGCTCCTGGAGTACATAATAGGATGCTCACTTTATATTCTGCTGCTGTGATGAATACCTTGACCAAAAGCAGCTTAGGATACGAAAGGTTTACTTCAGTTTATAGGTGCCAGTCCAGGGAAGTCGGGGCAGAAATTCAAGGAGGCAGGAACTGAAGCAGAGATGAAAAAGGAGCACTGCTTACTGGCCTGCTCCTCATAGATTGCTCAGCCTGCTTTCTTATATGGCTCAAAACCTGCCCACGGGTGGCACTGCCTTTGGTGAGCTGTACCCTCCCCCATCAGTCATCAATCAGGAAAATACCCCGCAGTCTTCCCTACAGGGCCATGGAGACTACAGGCAATCTGATGGAGGCATTTTCTCAACTGAGGTTCTTCTTCCCAAACAGCTCCAGCTTGCGTCAAGTTAACAAAAACTAACTTGTACAAAGGGGTTCTTCTGTGCTTAGGGTTTAGCATCTAGTAAACCGTGGATCAAAATTAAATTTTGTAAGAGCTGGGATGTCACTCAATGATAGAATGTTTGCCCAGCAGGTGCCAGGACCCGTGATCAGTCTTCAACATGGTAGCAAATTTAGCACTGGTGCTCTAAGCATGAGCTTGTAATGTCAGACTCTGTACTTTGCATTTTACATGTGTTAAATTGGTGCGTCTTTACTTTTATACTTAGTGCTTCTGCTTTCACTTCTGCATTAAATACCAAACATTCCACAGTGCCATACTAAGTTATAATTACATAATAGTGGACACAATTGTATTATATGGTGCAATTAGATATTATAATATTAGATATTTGTTTTGTCTATGAAGACAGCCTTAAAGGGCTTGAGTAGCCCCTGAAATGGAGGGGGGATTGACGGCCATGTCTACTAACCCTGGGCCAGAAGCCAAAGCAGCTCTGCTGACATCTACTGACTTGTAACCTTAGTGTCAACAAAACTCTGGTGACTTTCTTGTGACTTCCTAATGCCAACAAATAAATCATTTATAGGTGGACAAGTTAGAACATTTACATATCACACATGATGCACAGCAAAATGATTTATCTTAAGTCATTTCCCCAAAGGTGCCACAGTGCTTCGTTTGGTGAGCATACATCCAGAGCATATGTATACAGCTGTCACTCAATACCCAGAGGCTTGGTTCCACAACTGCCTGTGGATAATAAACCGTGGCTATAGCCTGCTATGCTGCTTGTCCTTATTGGAGGCAGAGAGCATAGAATAACATTCAGCCCACCAGCACTGAGGACACGGTGTACAGCAGCCTGGAACTCCCATGGAAACATATCATAACTGAAAATGGCCAGTCCTAGGCCCACCAACAGGCACCCAGCATGGGGCTGCTGCAGCTGCAGCCAGTGCTGCTTTTCCTGATGAGAGATGGAAAGTGCAGGGCAGTAGCACTGCCCCACAGGATACAAAGCACAAAGGTCAAGCTTGCTGAGCCTCAGAGTGGGAGGGCAGGGAGGGGTGTGGCATCCAGGAGCTTGCACAAAACCTGTCCCAGATGCCCTGTCTAGCTGCAACATCACCCTGGTTCTGGTGATGCTTCAGAAATCAGAAACCTTGAATAAGACTGTACTGGCTGATTTTGTGTGTCATCTTGACACAAGCTGGAGTTATCACAGAGAAAGGAACCTCCCTTGAGGAAATGCCTCCATGAGATCCAGCTGTAAGGTATTTTTTCAATTAGGGATCAAGGAGGAGGGCCCAGTGCATTGTGGGTGCTGCCATACCTGGACTGGTAGTCCTGGGTTCTATAAGAAAGCAAGCTGAGCAAGCCAGGGTAAGCAAGCCAGTAAGTAACATCTCTCCATGGCCTCTGCATCAGTTCCTGCTTCCTGACTTGCTTGAGTTCCAGTCCTGACTTCCTTTGAACAACAGAGTGGAAGTATAAGCTGAATAAATCCTCTCCTTCCCAACTTGCTTCTTGGTCATGATGTTTGTGCAGGAATAGCAACCCTGACTAAGACACAGACCAATGACTTGTTGCAATGATTATTTGCATCCAAAGCTGTCTGGACACACACACACACACACACACACACACACACACACACACACACACACATTTCCAATGCCACTACCATGAATAAATATTTAATGTAGGTGTGAGAAAGATAGAGGAACAGAGAGGTGAGTGAGCTGTGGAGAGAGTCAACTAGAGATGTAACGCAATGATTAAGTGTGAGGGAAGCCTGCAAGGAGCAGGAGAACATGTCATTACCCAGTGCAGCCAACAGAGTGGAGCGCAGCAGCCTGGTGCGTGCACTCTGCTTCAGCCCTAGAACATACAGCTAAGCCACATGATCGCCCTGGTTCTGAGCAATGGCATGATATCCAAGATGAAGAACCATTCATTTTCTGTTTTCTGGATTGGACTTCCTTAGAAGATCTCTATGATCTGTGCTTCCCCTAAAGTCCACTTTGATATCCATGATCCACTGTCCCAGACCTTGTTGAAGCCCAAGGTTCATGAGAATGTTGTGGTCCTACAGTAGTCAGGAGCCATGTTGATATCCCTGGTCGGAGTTACCACTGAAGGCCAAATGGTCTGTGCTGCCTCCTGAAGCCATGTTGATGTCTGTGAGTTGTGATGCCTCTTGGTGGCATATTGATGTAAGTGGAGGCCTGTGATGACAGCCTGGGGCCATGATGATGTCTGGGTTTGTGTTGACACCAGAGGCCATGTCTGGCTCAGTGGTCCTACTACAGCTGGGGTCTCTGCAGATGTCCATAGCACATGTTACCACCAAAGGCTGGGTGAACATCTGTGGTCTGTGCTGCAGCCTTGATTTAGTTAGGGTTTTACTGCTGTGAATAGACATCATGACTAAGGCAGTTCTTATAAGGACAACATTTAATTGGGACTGGCTTACAGGTCCAGAGGTTCAGTCCATTATCACCAAGGAGGGAACATGGCAGCATCCAGGCAGGAGGAGCTAAGAATTCTACATCTTCATCTGAAGGCTGCTAGAAGAAGACTGGTTTCCAGGCAGCTAGGATGAGGGTCTTAAAGCCCACACCCACAGTGACACACTTCCCCTAACAAGGCCACACCTCCTAATAGTGCCATCCCATGGGCCAAGCATATTCAAACTATCACAAGCCTGAAGCCATGTTGATGTACATGGTCTTTGCTGCCACCGAGGGTTATGATGCTGTCTATGGCACTGCAGCAGCAGAGGGCCATGTTGATGTTGGTGGTCTGTTCACCTCAATGACTTCTGGTGGGGGTGCTGGTGGGAAAGTACTCATTTTTCTTTAAGGGGCTAACTACTGGAAGTTTGACCATGCTCCAGTGAGAATATGAGCATCACATATTGGATCTTCCTCCTCCTCCTCCTCCTCCTCCTCCTCCTCCTCCTCCTCCTCCTCTGCTTCTTCCTCCTCCTCCTCCTTTTTCTCACAAAGGAATCACAAAGGAGAGCAGACCTGGGAAGACTAGAAAGTGAGTGTGTTTGGGGTTCATGATGTGAAATTCTCAAATAATCAACAAAAATATTATGAAAAGAGAGAACAAGAAAGCAGAGAGAAGGCTCTGGGAATCGAGGCTGGGTGGGAGGGTTGGGCTTCCTGTTCATAAGAACCATTACTTTCACACATAGACTTCCAATGTATGTCGCTGGGCTCTTTCCTGATGGTGCAGCCTTTAGCACAGAAACGGTTATCAGCAGGGAGCAGCCCTTTAGAACTCAGATCCTACAGGCTGGAAAACTGGGACCCTTGTCTTGCTGTGGCAACTCAAGTTCAGTTTTTCACTTTGGAAAACAAGTTTCATATCATATGAATAAAATGGAGAAAATTCCTGAAAGTCAGAATGAGCAGGTTTCTTTTATTAAAGCCCTGCAAAGCAGGTATGAATTCTGTCTGCTTCGCTAAAGAAGATGTTCTCTCTACATATGGCTTGCAGATTAATAGTCAATATTAGAAACCCAATGTTCAGATCTTCTCGAGGTTGTAAATTCCAATTATCCAACTACTGTAGATCTCAGGTCAAAATAGTTACAAGTTGTAACTGAGAAACAGCAGACTTTAAAACTTAAGACTGGAGCTTAGTAGGAAAAGGGTGAGCCTGAGAACACAGGGAGGATTCAGAGCTACTATCCTTGTCCAAGGATTCTAGTGGTTTTGAGATCTTGTCCATGAAAATGAGAGAATACATGAATGGGTCACAGTATAGCAAGTAGGCTTCACGTCATGCCTAACAGGGTCAGTAAGCAGAGTTATGCCCAGTCAATATTAACCAGAGACAGCCAGCCCTGAAGCTCCAGCCTTTTGTGGAGATTATTGTCCTATACAGATAAATGCATTATAGATGAAGTGGGAATAGACAGATGATGAATGATAGTAAGTGATGAAAAGAGAGGACGTAGGGAGATAGATAGATGATAGATAGATAGATAGATAGATAGATAGATAGATAGATAGATGATAGATAGATAGATAGATAGATAGATAGATAGATAGATAGATAAGTGATAGAGATAGATGATAGATAAATAGATATAGATGATAGATTGTTAGATTGATGACAGATGATAGATAATAAATAGATGATAAATAAATGATAGATGATAGATAGAAAGATAGATGATAGATAATAGATGATAGATACATAGATACATAGATAGACAGATAGGGCAGAAACAGATGATAAATGAGAGAGAAAAAGCAGATGTCAAAGTGGGTATAGATAGATGATGAATGATGATTGATAGATGATAGATATGTTGGTTGATCGATTGATTTATAATAGATGAGTAAATAACCAAATGATAGGCAGAAAAATGTTAAAAAAATAAAAAAAGAAGTGAAGGATAAGTGGGAGGGCTTCTAAGGTTAAGAGGGGTTAAGTTCTAGCTACTGCTTTTTCTTGTTCTTTGTTCAGTCCGTTAAGCTCCAGCCGGGACTGTTTTTAATTCTGTTCTAGAGCACTCTGTGACTAGGCTAATCCCACATAAAGTCTGATTCACATGGATACTGTAGGGTCCCTACATTGGCATTATTTTAAGACTTCCATATGACCCTATACACAACCTGAACTGAGGACCACTGGACCAGGGGCCAAGCAGAGTGTATCAAGTAGCAGAGCCCTCAGCTTGCATCTTCATCCCTGTACTTAGAAGATGCTAAAGGTAAGACTTTGAAGGTCTCTGGTAAAGATCCTTCATAGGATCAAAGATCCTGTATCTAGTTTTAATTTTTTTTTAAATAAGGAATAAAATTTTATTTTGTACTTTTTCTTGTTCCTTGAGCTGAAAGATTAATTTGACATTACACTTTCCTTTAGTCTTATAAAAAGCATTTATAGTTACAAACTTTCCTTAGACTATAATTGGTCTATAATTCATAGAGTCCCTGCTCTGCTTATATTTTCTATCAATATACAAACAAATTGTGCTGTTAATTTCTATTCTGATTTATCCTTCATCTCAAAAGTAGTTCAAAATGTGTGTGTGTGTGTGTGTGTGTGTGTGTGTGTGTGTGTGTGTGTGTGTGTGTGTGTTTTCTGAAACTCTCAAGTAGGTGAGATGCTTCAATTGTCGTTTTGATCTTAATATCCAACTCTATTACACTCAGTGTATGAAAACGGCCCATTTCTGCCTTTCAGAACTCATTGTGATTTCCTCTGTGGCCCAAGCTGAGTTGATTTTTAATCTAAAACATAATTGCAAGTGGTGCGATGGAAAACTATTATTCTCTGTTAGGCACGAAGCTACAAAATCAAACCTTTTATATTCACTAACCTACTTCCTCCATTACTTTCTATGTCTTTGATGCGGTAACTTCTGAGAGAAGTGTGAGGCTGTGTCCCTGTTCCCCTTTCACTTCTCTCTCAGTGTCTCCACCCTGGAGACCCTGGCCACCAGCCCTTGTAGTTTCTAGGGCTTTTCTGTTTTCTTTGCTGTCTTATTATTTGTGGTTGGTTGATTTATTAGCTTTGGTTTTGGTTTCTTTGTTTCTAGTTTCTCCTTTCTAGCTCTTGTTGAATTGATTGAACGTGTTACTGTTTCTCTTACAAGTTTGAAACGTATTATTATCTTTACTCTCCCATCCACTGTTCAGCGGGGCTTACTCTTACACTCTCCCCAGAAGGATCCAAGCTCAGGGAATTATCCATAAATTGTCAGACCATCTCCCCCTTGTATTTGTCTCTTTCCTCACCCAGTGTTCACCCTCCCCTCCCCCTGTGTCCTCCCCCTGCTCACCCTCCCCTCCCCCTGTGTCCTCACCCTGCTCACTCTCCCTTCCCTCTGTGTCCTCACCCTGCTCACCCTCCCCTCCCCCTGTGTCCTCACCCTGCTCACCCTCCCCTCCCCCTGTGTCCTCACCCTGCTCACCCTCCCCTCCCGCTGTGCCCTCACCCAGTGTTCACCCTCTTGTCTCCTGCATCCCCACCCAGTGCTCAGTGTCATCTCTTCCAAGTTTAACTGGGCTGCTTTTATGCACATTTTTTGCTTCTTCTAATTAAATAATCTTTCTTAGACTTTTTTCCCCCTTGAAAGCTGCAGAAATACTGAGGGAACTTAGTTGTTAGAAGATCAGTGGTTTATGGAGATCTGAACCCTTTCCTTTCTTCTGAGGAAAAGACACTGTGGCAGTTTAAGAATGCTTGGCCCATGAGAAGTGGCACTGTTAGGAGGTGTGGCCTTGTTAGAGGAAGTGGGTCACTGAGTAGGTGAGCTTTGAGGGTTCCTAGTGCTCAAGGTCTGCCCAGTAAGGAGGAAAGTCTCCTCCTGGCTGCCTTTGGATCAGCATGTAGGACTCTCCTCCAGCACCTTGTCTGCCTGGACATTGCCATGCTTCCCACCACAATGATAAGGGATCGAATCTCTGAAACTGTAAGCCAGCCCAATTAAATGTTTACCTTTATTCGAGTTGCCTTGGTGACAGTATCTCTTCACAGCAATAAAACCCTAACTAAAACAGACAAAATTCAGCTACTTACAGCTATGATAACCTAAGCATGCTATTAAGGCTCTGGAAGCTTCACCAAAAAAGAAGCAAGAAGAAAAGGGTATATACTGTTACCAGGAAAAGGCTTCTTCCCAGTGCTTATCAAAGTTAACAAACTCAGCTGAAAGACATTTGTTCTAAGTAGATCTTTATTTAGCAAAAGGAAAGCACAAGGATTGCCCACTCCAGAGAGAGCTGAGCTAGCCAGAGGAATAGAGCAGCTTGTTGGCTTCTGTGTTACGCATTTTTAAATTTCTTACGGTCCTCTCCCTCTTGGGAAGCCATTGTTAAGCTCCTCCCCTTGGGTACCACTCTTCGTTCCTGCTCTGAACCAAGATGTTCCTGTGTCTTTTTCCTTCCCTATGTATCGGGACATTTGTTGGTGGACACATGGTCCCTGGGAAAGTACCCAGGCACGTGACTATAGCAGGAAAAACCTAACTGAAGCTTCAAGAATTTCTAGCCACAAGGGGAATTTCAACAATTAAGAGACTAGGCTATAAAGACATGGCTGTAGTTTCCTTGGTTACCTCGGGTTTCTAATTGTGTTAAAATACACATGGAATGAAATTTTATCATCTTAGCCATGTTAAGTGCACATTTTAGTGACCTTTGGGACACTCACACTATGTTCTGACCATCATGACCAAATCCCCAGAGCTTTTCTGTCTTCCCAGCTGAAACTCTGTCCTTAAATACTTACACCTTACCCCATGCCCACCCCTGATAACACCTATCTTTGTAAGGTTGACCACTCCCACTTCAGGAAGCCACTGTTAGTGGTTTTCTAAGTGAGCTATTTCTCTCAGCCACTGTCTTCATGCTTCATCCATGTTGAGACCAGGGTCAGACTTCCCTTCTTTTTTTAAGGCAGAATGACATTCTATTAAAATAATATGTTAAATTTTGTTTTTCTATTCATCCATCAGTGGACTTTTGGACTGCTTCCACTTTTAGACTACCGAGAATAATGCTGATAAGGATGTGAGCTGTGCTTGTTATTTTTCTCACTATGACAAAACACCCAAAGGAATGTGTTTTGGGTTGGAGTCTCAGAGGGATCTCAGAGGGTAAGACAAGCTAGAATTCTTGGTTGGTCAAAGAAGTTGGTACTCTGTATATCACAGAGGCGATCGGAAACTGAGAAAACAGGTTCAAACCAGGGGCCAGCTTAACCTTTAAAGACTATTTCCTATCTCCTCCAGCAAGGCTCTATCTTCTACATTTTCCATAGGCTCTCAAGACAGCTCTACCTGCTGGACACCTAGTGATCAAACATGGTGGAGGACATTGCACAGCCAAGTGGTAACACAAGGCATCAGGCCGATTCTTCAGATTATAAAGTCCATGCTCTTCTGGGAATTGTAATGCATTGTCTTCAAAGTCCTTCTGTGTGTGGTTTTCAAATTTTGTTCATTTGTTGACCTTGGCGACTTTTCACTGGAGTTGTCTTCCCTCAGACATTGCTGGCTTCTGGCTGTGTTCACACCTGTGCAAAGAACCCTGTGGCACCAATGCACAATGGTCTATACATACATAGAAGCCCCAGCTTCTCTCTTGAGGATGACATCATGGTAGCACTTGGGAGTGAGGCATTAGCTGCACTTCTGGGCCCAGGACTCTCTGGTTCTGCTGGGTGTCATCCACCACCTCAGACCCTCTCCTGCCTCTCTGATGTGAACAGTCACACTGATTGCTCCCTGGTGAAATACAATACCTCCCTATGATATCTACAAAGGAGTGGAACCCCCCCCCTCAATCCCAGATCTAGAACTTTCTGGCTGTCACCCAATGTCACAGTCCCAGGCTTAAGCTATCCTCTTGATACCATGCCTGTGTGTTGTAGCCCTCTACACTGCTTTACAACATTTCCTCTGCTCAGTCTGAGGGCCATCCCACAGTTCCTGTCACAGCATCTCTTCCTTCCGGAATGCTTATGGAAGCTTCTAGAAACGGATTCTGAGAGTTAGGTCAGAAGGAAGAAGCAGCTGCTGCATGTGCGTTATCTACCAACTTAAACTGGTTACCAAGAATGTTCTGAACGTTTCTTATCCCAAGACTTCTGTGCAAACCAATAAAGCCTGTTACTTTGGGAAGGAACAGACGCTGTGATATCCATGCATTTGTCTTTGTTACTGCAAACAGGAATTTTTTGGTGGCCAAATATTTTGACAAAAGCTTTGCAGTTTCTTTCATGAACTCTCCCTAAGGAATAGCTTTTCTTAAGC
This sequence comes from Uromys caudimaculatus, assembly GCA_028551405.1. Taxonomy (NCBI): domain Eukaryota; kingdom Metazoa; phylum Chordata; class Mammalia; order Rodentia; family Muridae; genus Uromys; species Uromys caudimaculatus. The sequence goes on from CM052710.1 coordinate 46,480,433, forward strand.
CCGGAGAGACTATGGATAGTTGCTGGCCTAAAAATATGTGTTCCTTTGTGCCTCTCATGACCCGCTCCTACAGAGGGTTTTGTGTACCTACACAGCTAGGAGAAATCTTTTTTTTTTTTTTTTTTTTTTCTTAGCAAATAGTTAAGAAATTCTGGTTGGCCCAGGAAACCTTGGTGGAGACAATTCCTAGAAAATCCTACCAGGTTTAGAGACTGAGGATCCAGTGATGGAAGTTGAGGCTGAATTGTATAGGGAAGGAAAAATTCTCCCTCTGTTTTGTGGTCTTTGGTTGAGACTGTGCAAATTAAACTGACTGAACAAAAGTTGTTGAGATTAGGGAGTTTGTGTGTGTGAACATGTGCATGGGCGATTCTGAGGGGAGTAACTCACGGGGCAGTGGGATTTGTATGAAATACAGCAGATTTCTTGGGGAAAGACAAATGGATTTTTATTTTTAGTGCTATAACAAGGAGGTAAAAAAATCTCTGACCTTTCAGGTCCTAGTGGTCCTGAAAGTGGTCTTCTTTAATATTGTGAAGCTCATATGAAGAAGTAGCTTATGGTGATCTCATTTCCCCAAAACTGCTGCTTTTAGTAAGGTAAAGGAAGGTCTGAGAGGGCTCTTTTATACTGCGTTTGTTGACTGTCAAATGTCTTTAATTCAAAATAGCCCCTATGCCAACTCTGGAGCTTTGAGTGGCTTCCTACTCTACCTGCAACAAGATTTTGCTGCTGGAGATGGGGCTATTGGTTTCCTACTCCTCCTCCTCACCACCACAATTAAAAGAGAAGGGGAAAGGACCATAGAATGAGGCAGGCCTAGGTATTGAGCAAGACTTCGTAAGCCCACTGCACTAAAAATCTGCTGCTGGAACTCTCTTCAATGGAAATGAAAGCAGACTGGGGTTCACATCCCCAATGGCCAGAGACTGCTGACAAACAAAGATAAAGGAATTAGACCATAGGGACCTGGGGAAGCTTCTGATTTCACTAGTTACAGATGGAGAGGGGTGGACCAAACTTATCTCATTTTCCAGCTAGTGAATCCCAGTTGGCCAGGTTAATATGAAAATGTCAGCTGGGACTCACTCTTTGTATAGAAACTGTGAGCTGATTGTCCAAAGAAAGCACTAGTCATCCCACTCTGTGCCCCAGGCTCCCTGGAGATGCATCCCTTTAGGAAAAACAGTTTTGATTCCAAGGACTTTTAAAATGTCCCAGAAGTGCTGTGTTTCAGCATGTGGACTCTGTGTCCAGGCTTCCCCACTGCTACCCTTTCTGTCACTACTTCAGAATAATGTCCTTTGTCTGACCAAGTTTCCAATGGTAAGATGAGGAAAGTTCTAGATATGGATAGTGAGGTTGAACAACAGTTTAATTCTTGTTAATATCACAGAACCACACATCTGCAAATGGCTAAAATGGAAACTTTGCTTTATATGTTTTACCACAATAAAAATTCCATTGTCAGATTTTTAGACAGCCTTTAGAGACATAATTGGTGTACCATATACTAAAATGCACATAAGTTCATGATTTGAAGTACACTGAACACAGATATTCAGGTGGTAAACAAACTCATCACCAAGTGTCTCCCTGATATCTGTAATACTTTTCTTCCTCTCATCACATCCTGGAACCCATCAGCCCATGAAACTTGCATTCTACTGTTGTGAACTGGTTTATAGTTCTTCTCATTTTGTAAGGATGAATTGAAAGGTATATATGCTCTTTCTGGTTTCCTTTCATCAGACAAAAGACTCATTCAAATCACTATGCTTTATCAATAGTGTGCTCCTTTACATTGCTGAGTAGTCTTCTACTGAATGGACGTACCACGACTTACTCTATGCAATCATCCGTTGGGCATTCAGTCTTGCTTGAGTTTTTTTCTGTTAGCCTTTAAATCACTAGGACCATTTATATTGATGTCTTTGTGTATGCACAAACTTTCTTTTCTTTTTGTTGGTAAATAGTTGTATATGTTTGGTGTTCTAAGAAAATGACAAATTTTCCAAAATAAAGTCCTGAAACTGATTTGTGTATATCTTCTCTTAGGCTGTGTCATAGTTAGCTTTAACTACCAACCTTATACATCCTAGAGAAAGAGGTCCAAATGAGGCGTTGCCCAGATCAGATTGACCTCTGGGCATATCTGTGAATGTTCATCTTGATCATTGATTGATGTAGGAGAGTTAAGTCCGCTGTAGTTGGTACCATTCCCTGGACAGGTGGTACTGGGCTGTACAGAAAAGCATGAGCCTGAGTGCGCCAGTAAGCTTCATTCCTCCATGGTTTCTGCTTCAAGTTCCTGCCCTGACTTTCCTCAGTGATGGACTGTGACCTGAAATTGTGAGCCAAAATAAATGCTTCCTACTTTCCATTCACTACCTCAGCTTGCTTTTTTGCTTGGCAACAGAAAGCTGACACTCCCTCCCAGGTTTGAACTATGGCCCCAGCATGGTACCAGTCCCATGACCCTGAATAGATCATTTCATTTCTGTTAAACTCCTCTTTTTTAATATGAAAATAGAAGTGCCTACCTTGTGGGAATCATGTGAGGATAACCTGATGAAAAAATACAGAAAATGCCAACAGACACATGGCAAACAGTCAAGAAATGAGAGCAGAGCCATTTCTCCTAGTCCCAAGCACCTGTGGCTGTAAAGACCTTTTGATGTTACATGTGTCTTCAAACAGAGCCCTTTCCCCAGTAAATTCCTTTGTGCTGATCCAGAGCTGAAAGTCAACAGACCACAAAGTGAGAAAGTCATCCCTAGAAAAGACGATGGTTCCCTCATCTTCATTGTCAACTGGCTGGATTCCAATCATTCAGAAGACACACCTCTGTGTCTGGCTGGGTTCTCGTCACCTAGAAGAGACACCTCTGTGTCTGTCTGTCTGTGAGGATGTTTCCAGAGAACTTTCCTGAAGATGAAAAGCAGACCAGACTTGAATGCAGGCTGGGATTCTGGGACCAAGTAAGATAAAAAGGAGAAAGAGAACTCAGTGCCAGCATTCATTTCTCTGCTTCTTGACTGATTTGATTGATTGTAATCCTGCCACCATGCCTCCCCTGCCAGGATGGACTGCACCTCAAACCATTAGAAAAATCAGACACACCCCCAAGTTTCTTTCTGTCAAGAGTTTTATCATAGCAATGGGAATAGTAAATAATTCAGAAAATTAGCATGTCCAGGGCTGGAGATAGAGCTCAAGAGTAAAATATGTGTTTGCCTAGCCTCCAGGAGGTTCTGGGCTTCCTTCTCAGCACTGGAGAAAGAAAAAAAGAAAAAACTCAGTAATTTATAAGAATTAGCATATTTATTTATTGAGAAATGTTTCATCTTTCTGGCTACATGATATCAAGCAAGTACACAGACAGAGTAAGCCTTCATCTTCTCCTTTATGAATGGAACAATAACCTTACCTCACAAGGCTGTCCTAAGGATAGAGCGGCAACATACTTCCCCATAGTCCAGTGTACAGCAGGAACTGGATAAAGGTTATATTCCTATCACCTTCAGCTTTCTTTCCTACTCTTTGTTCACTGAAACAAAATTAGGAGTTACCCTTGCTCATTTGGAAGTCCAAGGTCCCATCCTGCTCCTTAAAATAAGATTATTGTATTCTGCCCCCTGCAGCTTTATTTCTGAGAATCCTGCCCTCCTCCTGACAGAGCTTGCCCGGGGAGCAAAGACTTCGTCTGGCCCACGTCTGTCTGCCTCAGACTGCCCACTTCACATGAGGTACACAGCAAATGTGCACTGGATTAGGTGCTGAATGAGTGACTGAGTAAATGACATTGCCGTTATGACAGAAGCTGTGAGGGAAAATTAATTTGCAGATGGAAATATTACATTGTGTACCCAATCTTGCAAAACAATGAGGCACAGCTTGCAGGAGTTTCAAACACTTTTTCAGAAATTTAATTGCCAGTTAATTTTCCTGCAAAACACAATAACCTCTACAAGCTGAAGGAAATAAAGCACAGCTCTGAAACGCTCATTAGGCTCTGCCTCAAAACGCACTGGCCTTTTTTGAGTTTGAAACTGGAGGATCCAAGCTGCTCTAATTGGCACTGTCTTTGTTCGTGTTCGAGCTGCCTTTATTCTTCTTTCTCCCCTCCTCAGATCCTGCTCAGGTCTAACCTGTGACTAAGGAAGTCAGGGTAACTGAAACAAGCCAATCCTGGTATCTCTGTCACAGGGTTATCTGGGGATCAGGGCTCAGCCTGGGATCACAATCAATGACTATTAGAGTTTGATTGAAAAAAATGTTCCCCCCCCTCCTGTATTCAAACACTTAACCAATCCCCTAGTAGTACTATCTGAAGAGATTGTAGAACCTTTGAAAGGCAGAACCTAACCAGAGGAAGTGGTGCTCTGAGGGGGTGAGCCTTGAGATTTATACACTGACTCCATTTCCTTTCCTGACTCTGCTCCTAAGCCTCCTATTGGGAGATATGAATATCCAGCCTCTTGTTTCTGCAGCTGCCAATGTCAACTGTTCCCACCCCAATGGCTTTCCCACCATGAGGGTCTGAGCCCACAAGGCATGAACCACAGTAAACCTTTCCTCTCCTAAGTTGTTCTTGTCAGGTATTTGGTCACAGCCATGAGGAAAGTACATAAAATGAGACTCATGATCAGGACTCAGTCTGAGAGCACCATCTGGGCTCAGTCTAGGACCATGATCAGAATACAGCCTCAGCACCCATCCATGTTCACCATTACTCTCTCTGTCTCTCTGTCTCTGTCTCTGTTTCTCTGTGAGTGTCTCAGGCTCTCTATCTTTCTCTGTCTCTCTATCTCTGTGTGTCTCTGTCTCTCTGCCTTTCTCTGTATCTCTCTTTGTGTCTCTGTCTCTCTGCATGTCTCTGTCTCTGTTTCTCTCTCTCTCTCTCTCTCTCTCTCTCTCACACACACACACACACACACACACACACATACACACACACCATGGAGCTACAACTCAAACCAGAATTAAACCAAGTATTACACAAACAAAAGAGTCTTGCTAACACTGCTCAGTGAATAATTATCAAGTTAAATTATATTAGATAGGTCCTCAGAGCTCCAAGATGAGGTAGGGCTGGGGTCAAAGAGGGTCAAGAGGACAGCACATGTCTGGAGAGAAGTGACCCAGAACTCAAGAATTCAGATAGAGCTGAATTTTGCCTTGACCCATTTAAGTAGCTCTTGGCCAAAGAACTGTTTCTGTCACCTTCAGTCACAAGGTCACCCACATAGAGATCTCCGAGCCTCAGACAGCCAGTCTGGAGATGTGATCCCTCCAGCCATATTGTACAAGCTCCAGCACCGGCTGTCACCTGCCCATATCACTGCTAAGTGGGTCAGTGCTTTCCCATCACTCTACTGACTGACAGTGTGTAAAGTGGCGAGGTACCACAGAGACCACAGCACAGAAGTCACTGCATTGGCAGGGAGTTTACACATTCAGCAACATTGTAGCTCTGGGAATAACATTAAATCTCAACCACCCCCATTTGGGGACATTGGTGTATTCTTTAACATGTGTGAGTATGTCCCTTGCTTGTCCTCCCTTCCCAAGTGTCCCATGTTGAGGACACTTTTGAGAGAAAGGACAAGATGCAATGAAGGTAGATATAAAATTAAACATGACAGACTAGCTGTGGACTGCCACCGTCTGGTAACATTCACCTTATTGAATTGGAATTCCTTGTTCACTGTTTGCCCTGTTTGTGAAGGAGCAGCCTCTGGTTAGTCTTGTAAATGATAACTAGAGAGACAGACATCTGGCAAGGGCAGGTCCAATACTTAGATTATCTAAGATTCTTATAGGCTGTTTGTTGGTTTCATGGGTCTAGTAAGAAGTGTCCCCCACTCATCCCAGAATGTGATTGTTGCCAAGGGCTCTTACTACTAAAAGCTTTCCACCCAGGGGACTCCAGTGCAACAGAAGACAGAGTTTGAGTAAGATCTGGGATCCAAGAGTCTGAAAAATGAACCCCTTTGCTTTGCCTGCTCAGCCTGTCTGCCAGGGGAGACGTTGAGAAAAAGAAGCTTCCAGGGAAATATCCCACTTAGAAAATAGGTGCAAAAGAGGGAAACCATAAATCCTCTGAAGGATACATCCTGTTTGTTATTCAGGGAGGGTCATTTGTATCTAAGGAACATCAAATGAACTGCCTCAGTCTGGTTTATGGGCCATAGAGAGATGGCACAGGTGAAACAAATGGTTTGAAGAAAAAAATAAAGTAGTGTTGGTGTTATCTAGAGAAACAGAGTGTCGTGAGCCCGCTGAGGATTTCATTAAGGTAAGTCCCACTGAAAGTCTCTACTCTGTTCTTGTCACCACTGCAATCTGGCCATCTCTGTCCTGAAAAATGGACCAGTGTTCATGCTGGGGATAAGGACAGAACACCCTCATCCGCTGCACAGGATGTATGCATAATCACATGTAGGCAGGAAGTATGTTTGCCCCTGACTGGACAAAAGTGGGAAGGACGTAGCCTTGTGGGTTTTACCTCTGTAAGCCCTTGACTAATGTAATTTGGCATCATAGTTTGGAAATTCTGGGTATGACCTGTCCATGGACTTGGCCAGTATTTAATAAAGATTGCTTCAAATTTGGTTCAAAAATTGTAATGATGGTCTTATTTTCACCTGGTAGGATTAACACTGTGCCTTTGTGTTTGTGTCCGTGTGCACGTGTGTGTCTGTATGTGTGCACATGTGTGTGTGTGTGAGGGACTTGAGTGTCCGTGAACTTTGGTTCAGTGCAGAAGGTTTATGGAGCTCATTTTGTGTAGAGATTTACTGTAGTTCAACTGTCCACAGTGAACATCTGCTTGGCTAACAGCTCACTCAACAGTATTTATATACCTACTTGCTTACTTCCTGGACAGACCTACTTGCTGAAGTTCCTCAAAGGCTATATATTTTTGGTGCCTGAATCAGGATTTTACACACAAAAGAGAAAGATGAGAGATGGATTCATATTGAAAAAAAAAATCTTACTTTTTAATCTTTATTTGTCAGCCTTGATAGCATATGAAACCAGTCAATGTGTAAGATGGAAGTCAGTGAAGGTGATGTTGGAATCCAGACTTGGCGAGCTGAGTTTGGGATCCATTTCAGGCCTTGACACTGTCAAAGGCATTCCCTGGGGAGCCTCTGTCTCAGCAGTCATCGCATTACACAGACTCTAGGGAGAGGTAGGCATTTGCTTCTGAGATTTCGCCCTCTGAGGTACTTAATTAGTCATAGCTCACAGTAATTGGCTTTTCTCCTCAGGATGATATTATCCGAGACCTAGACCAACACAGACTTCCTGGGATAGACCTGTCAGCTGGTCCAAACCCGTAAGGTCTTCATGAGCTGAGACAGAGTCTGAGTGGGAAAGGGGGCTGGAATGTATTTCGTCAGATCACCGGGGAGGACAGTCGGGAACTTCACAGGACATTTGTTTGAACAGAAAGGAAAGAAAGAACAGCACAGAGATGGTTTGGCTGGTGAGCAGGATCTCTGGGAGAATCTCTTTGGGATAGAAAGAAGAGTGGTAGAGATGCCTGCATCAAGGTTGATGATGGCGCCCCGCTGCCTGGGATGTCTGTACTTTGTAACCTCAAAGGCTTCATCCAAAGGGAGCTGAGAACTAAAGAGCTGTCTCACATCTTCATCTGAAGCAGCACCAACCAATGGTCTCAGAAAGCACCTGGATAAAAGGTTAACAGGAGTCTAACTGGTTTGCAATTCAAGACCAACAGCAGGGAGCCAGGTGTTCATAAGAGAGGGATTGACTCCCACAGAGGCCACTGCAGAGGTGGGCAGGGAGGAAGAGAGTGATCAGTCTTCCACAGAAGAGAGAGATAGAGGACTGTCGGCTATCAGAGGACAAGATATAGCCTCTCCCTACAGCTTTTCTCTCACCTCAGCTGTGAAGAGATGATGATCTGAGACCTGTTTACATCTTGAGTACCCAGACAGGATGCAGGAGGGACCAGGAGAGGACACACAAGCCGGAATGAAGTGACATTCAACAAATTTTTCACACTCTCCAGAAAACTCAAGAAAGGTAAAGCCTTAAGAAGTGGTGGAGATTGGTGGAGACTAAGCAGATGTGACTACCAAACACAGAGCAGGATACCAAGTTAGATCCCAGGCCAGAAGTTAGACATCAGTGGTAACTGGAAAGTTGAATAAAGTCTAGAGATCTGTCATCAGTAACAAGTGAAGGCTAATTTTCTTAGTTAAGTAACTATGGCGGTTGTGCAAAATATTAGGGGAGGCTGAGCTGAGACTGATGTATGGGACGTTGGTTGCTTAGTTGGTTGGTGTTCTTTATTTTTTATTTTTTATTTTTTGGTAAACTAATGGATCTGTCTGTGATGTTTTTGTTTTTACTGAAATAAATTTAATTATTTGATCTTTCTCCCCAAACTGAAAATCAAGGTCATTATTCACAAAATGAAATTAACTAGTTAAAATGAATGATTGCAGGATCCCACCCAGGGAGATGCTGGCTAAAGGGTACAGAACTTCACATAAGTGGAGGGAAAATCAGAGCTCTATTGTATAAAATGGTGACTAGTTAATGACACTGTGCTGTACTTTGAAAATAATTGAGAATGTAGATGCCCCTACCACAGTTGGAAGCAGGCAAGTGAATTCATATGTTAATTAGCTCAATTTAGCATTCTATAATGTATACATACTCCAAGACCTCAGGTATGCAATGCATACATAGAGATTTTGAGAATTTAAAAGCAAATCGGTTTATTTAAATATGAATACGGAATAAGCTAGACACTGCTGCCCACTGGTGAATCTAAAGACCTCTGTGACAAGGGAAATGAAAAACTATTCAAGAGCCTTAAAATCTATCTGCACCCCACCCCAGTTTCCTCCTGGATGGAACAGGAGGAGGGAAAAGATTTTAAATATGAGTCATTTTTCACCCTGTGATTCAGTTTTAGTGTCTTGTCTGAGAGTCACTAGTATACATAAGCTTCATGCCACTGGGAAAAGGAGCAAATACTGTGGCCGGGGACAGAGGAACAAACCAGCAGCCACTGTCAGAGCACAGGATACCAGAGGTTCTCCCTGGTACAGGGGACCCCAGGTGCCACACACTGGTGACAAGAGTCAGAACAGGTTCCACGTTTAAAGCTTCTTCTTTGCATTATTGGTAAAATAAAGAAGGCAGGAACAACCTAAATGCCCACTAGTAAGGAACATACTATACAATGAAATATTATGTGGCCGTTAAAAAGAATCAGCAAGTTATACCAAAAGAGAACAATTTCCAAATATGTTTCCAACGCATATGAAAAGCCAAGATGTACCTCCATTCATAGGATACTCCCTTAAAGGTTTTTATAAGCAAGCATATATTTTGTATCAGTTGGCTGTTGCTACGTAACAATCTCAAAACTCAGTGGCATATAACAATAACCACTTATTAGCAGACTCAAAGCTTGGAGAGTTATTTGGGGCACCTTGGGATCCCCACAGACAAATGACCTGTTCTGTCATTCTTCTGGAACCAGACATGCATCTGGGGATCTCTTCTCCTCTCATGGTCAAGGCAGAAGCATGAGAGAAGCATGGAATCTCCACGGAAACGCACCTCAAATCCCTGTCCCTGTCACATCTCTAACACCCTGTCATCTCAACACTCAGGGCATGGGAGATACTCTTGGAAGGAAAGGAGAATATATACTGGCTGAATTTTTGTAAGAAACCATCCGTATTTTATATACACGTGTCTTTAGGTTTCATGTGTCACAACTCATATGCAGGTATGGGATGTATAAATAATCTCAAAGGAAGTGTTAGTGAGGGGTTGTGTCTAGAGAGAAGTGGGAGACAGACCAGCTAGAGAGAGGCTTCACCACTAAGTCTTTGGATTTTGTAGATGTCTATGTTGTTTTGATTTTGTTTTTTTATTTTGTGTTTTGGGTTGTTGTTGTTGTTTTTGCTGTTGTTATTGTTGTTGTTTTGAGAAGCAAAGCTCCAACACTATATCCCGAGCATTTCTATAGCAATTTTCTTACTTCATGTCCCATGAAACAGTGTGAAACAGGCAAGGAAGGCATTATAGCTCATCATTGGAAATGAGAAGGAAAGTCAAGTCCTAGCAGCTCAGAAAGATAAAACCAAGTCTGCCCTATACCTCAGATCAGTAGCATGCCACCAGCCCAAACAGTGGTAGTGATTCAGTCTCCACAAGCACCACTCCACGCTGGGCCCCCTCTGGGGACAAGCACAGGCATAAAGCATACACACCCCAAGAGAAACAGTGTGTGGTAAGTCTCTAGAGATTATTTGGTTCTACCTGGGCATTTTACATATTTTACATATGGGCCAAGAGAGGCCCTGAAGCAAGTCTTCTTGTCTCTGTCTCTCCTGTTTCTGGCGGGATCTTTACACCTTTCTGTGAAAGACCCCCCAAGTCGGGAAGACCCTCACTCAAGTCTCGGGACGGCGCGACCTCCCAAGAACTCACGAAAGACCGTCCTTGCTGCAATCACACGAGGTTTAATTCGAGGGCGGCAGAAGGACCACGGAAGGACCAGTGCACTGGGGTCGAACGCGTAACCTACATAGAGGCAGAGGGGTTCGACCCCCCAGCAGCTGAAGTCGGGGGGGGGGGGTGGTATTTAAAAGAAGAAACATCCCCAAGGCAAGGAAGGAATTACAACTCAGGAAAAGGCTCATTCACAAAGCAAGGGGTGGGGAACGGAAAGAATTTGCATTATGGGGAAGTGAGGTTTGTTCTAAGCTATTCACAGGTTGGTTGCACAAACATTTCTGGTTCCTGAAACGTTTTGCCTCTGGTCCTGAGGCCAGGTCAAAGTCACCCGTAGGAATGTAGCTGGGTGGGATTTTTGCCCGGGCATGTAGATTCTAATCTTGGCTCTGAGCCAGGTCAAAGTCACCCGTTTCTTAGGAGAAAGAATGTCGTTGCCTTCCTCATAAAAGGGCCAGGTCTTACATCTGGGGTGTAGAGCTTAGAGCAGTGGTTTTCAACCTGTGTGTCAGAACTCTTTGGGGAGACACCAAATGACCATTTCATAAGGGTCGTCTAAGATCATCAGAAAACACAGATGTTTACATTATGATTCATAACAGTAGCAAAATTACAGTTAAGTAGCAATGAAAATAATCTTATGGTTGGAGGTCACCATAACATTAGGAACTATTTTAAAGGGTCACGGTGTTAGGGAGGTTGAGAACCACTGTCTTAGAGGATTGAACACCATACATGACCTCATTTTGCAGAGCAGGGAGCAGGAAGCATGATTGGCTGCTGGGCTCGGGCTGTCTCCAAAGAGCAACCAGGAGGCTCCTCCTTGCCTTGTCTGGCGGAAATCTGCAGTCTGACTGGAGTAGCTAGCTGAAAGCCAGAGGTATCTCGCTCTCAGGAAAAGCCAAAGGGCTCTGCGCCACCCAGGCTGTTTGCTGTTTCCTCTGCAGTGCTGTGTGCTAGTTGCAGATGGCAAAAAGTGAGAGTTTTCTTTAAAACAGATTTCATGCCTGAGCTGGGGTGGGGTGTCTCAAGCTCCTTCGCTACTTAACCCATATGCTTCTTCTTTCCAAATTTCGGTGCCTTCAGAAGGGCCCAAGTGGCTGCCGCGTTAAATATCTACCCCAAGCCACACATTCCTAGATTGGTTTTCCAGCGTCCAAAGCACCCAAGGAGGCTAACTTTTTTCTCTTGCCCGAGTGCCTCTTTCCCCCTTCTCACCATTAGGCCCCACAAAAGGCGACTAAGAACTGCGTGGGAGGAAATGAAAGCCAGCGCCAGATGCTGGTGAGCGAGCCGAAGTGAGTGGGACCCGCAGAGTCCCACTTAAGCCATTTTCAACTTTGCGTTGAAATGAGAGCGTCTGTGAGTCGCGCTGAAAGCTCCTGCAATGAGTAATGTCGCAGAGCGAGCACGAAGAACAAATGGATGCTAATTATTTTGTGCAAGGCGAGACACGCGGAGAATTTAAACAGGGGGTCTGACAGAGCAGATGGTTGAGAGTTGAGAAGCTCAGGGAGGCCGGGCTTCACACTCCGTCGAAGGGGCCGCCCGGAGGCAGGGATTTGTTTGGTACCCCTCTGCACAATCCCCCAGCCTGCATTCCAGCTCCGGAACCCCGCTGGCTTTGCAGCTGGCCCAAGCTGGGCTTGCCAGCTTCCTCTGTGAAGTGGGAAATCCTGGAGGCTGGAAAAGGAGGGAACACCCAGCAGGCCCACATGGAGCCTGGTCAGGGACACCTCAGGGCTTTGGGGTTAACTCTTTCAAGACCAACCCTAGGAAACGAGGCACCAAGGCTTAAACTAGAAGGGCAAATGGGTCCTGTTTCCCACTCTCTCACTACAGCTGACCCAAGGTCCTGTAGTTGCCTCCTTCCCCTCGAACCCTGCTGCCAGTCTTACATGCCACCCCTTCATGAATAGTCTTAGTCCCGGTGACTCTGTCTTCCGAGGATCCTCATTCTCCCAGCTCTGCCCATCTCCTGTGGACCTTCCTGGTTTGATGTCATGTTCTCCCTACAATCTCTCTGGCCACCTCCCACCAGCACCCCAGCTCTGATCACCCAACCTCCTTCATTTGTATACAGACCCTGAAGAGTATGGTGACTGAATTTCTCCAGGATAGGGGTCTAATCAATTCAGCCAAAGCTCCACTGGAGTTGGGTTTTGGATTCACTTGCCAAATGGAAGGAATATAGATGACCCCTGGAGAGTAGGATGAGCCCACAGCTGCTCCTCAGCACACAGGCAGAAGCTAAGGATGCTTAGTGAGAAGTGAGACACAAGGAGGTTCTGACTTCCCTCCGTCTTCCATCTACAACCCAGATCCCATACCTGGAGGTGAACATCCAGGCACAGTGAGAGGCAGGCACAGCTATGGACAGAGCCAAGTCAGAGGCAAGACTCCCAATGATCAGTGCTGTGTCCCTTTGTCCACATGAGGGGACAAACTGGCAGTCACAGATGCATGGCATTTGTGTCAGGCTTGAGGTGTGCCTGGGGCTACTGTAGGTGCTTTACACAGATTCCCTCCATCAGACCTCTCCACGGTCCTGCGAGCCTAGAACTATGGTCATGAGCGTTTTTTTTTTCTTTCTTTCTTTTTTTTTTTTTACAAATAAGGAATCAGGATGGGAGTGACTAAGTAACTTGCCCAAGGTCACACAGCAAGTAAGCCACAAGCTGGGGTAGAAATTGTGAGTGCATCTGTGGCCACTTGGCACAGCGATCAATGCTCAGCCACTTGCATGCACAGGAGAGCTCACCCAATGAAACTTCCTTGGCCTCCAAGAGGATACTAAAGGCAGGGGTCAGCTTTCCAGAGAAAGGGCTAACCCAGGTGTGTTTCTGAATGATTCCCCTCAGCCATCTCCGTCAGCCACGCCCATTAGTTTTTATTGATGGGACTATTGCTCTGAGCAGTTCAAATACATAAAACATCCTGAATTTCTCCCACACTGAGAGAGTTGGTCCAGAGAAAGCATATGAACATTTGAGGGAAGAAGATCTGAGTTCTGGGGTCAGTTCTGATTCCTTGTTAGCTGTATAGCCGTGGGCAAAAGCCTGCATCTCTCCGAGTCTATGAGTGATTTTCCAGATTATGGTGGACTTTCTAAGAACACAATGCTGGGTACCAGGAGGTGGGAGGCAGATGGATATAAAATACACTCTAAGGAGCGCAGCCGAGGGGCTGGTTAAAATAGGGACACAGCACCAAGTATGCTCCGACTGCATTGGAGAGGCCCGAGGGAGATGCCACAGGCTGGAGAAGCCCGAGCTAGGAACGTGTGGGGGAGACTTAAATTAAGCAGGGAAGGGCAGAGGTTTTCTTCATGGAGCCCAGGGTGCAGGCAATGAAACAGGGTTGTGAACCCCAGAGCTGCAGAGCGCTTGCTTGGGAGCTTGAGGACCAAGGACCATCTTAGATCCTCTGCCCTGAGAGCTGCAAATGACTCCAGCAGGTTAGGAAGGGGACTTGACAATTAGAAAAGACAAAAAGACTTCAGAAAGACCAGCATGAAAAACTAGGGAAGGTATTTAATTCACCCCAAGGGTCCTCTTTCAGAAAGAAAACACTATTCATATTCAACATGCTCTCTCTTGCCTTCCCTCTTCCAAGATAAAGTAGAGATAAAAGCATAGCCATTGGGAGAGAAAGGCTGAATGGGCCACTCCTGAGCTAAGAGCAGATAGTTCTCTTCCACGGGTTTGTAGTGCAGCTCCCAGCATCACATCGGGCACCTCACAGCTCCAGGGCATCCATTGACCTCTTTGCCTGTTAAGGGCACCTACACTTACATGCACATACATGCAGGCATGCACACATAACACGTAATTTTAAACATACATCTTAATGGTTTAAAGCATTGCTGCAGAGATGGAAGCGCAGCTTAGCGCCTAGGTTACCGTGTCTACAGCTGTGTGCCTTGCTGTTCTCATCAGACACTGTCACACACATTTCCTTATGTCATTAGAATTCTTTCCATCATTTTCTAATGATTCATAATTTGCCAGATGGAGACACCACAGTCTACCGTTGCATCTTGATGGTGGACTGTTGAGACCGGATCTAATTTAGTGCTGCAGCATGCATCTTTGTCTCCATCTCTGCTGTCTCATAGGGTGTGTTTCTAGAAGGGGAATTCTGAAGACAGTATAAATGCCTTAAGGCTTTGACAGGCCCTTGCTGAGCACCCTCTCACCATCTAGAAACGAGAATTTATCTAACCACAGCCTGTATATTACAGTGCTTAAGAGATTACACATATCTTGATTGCAAGGTTGAGGTGATTTGGCTTTAGTGTAGTTTCCAGGAAAAGGATGCTCTTTGCCTAGCCTCGGCCTCAGGAACGGCTAGACTTCCTGTTTGAAGTGCTGGTTGCCTGGTGGCAGGCCCTACCAGTAATGAGCTAGGAAACACGTAGCCTGCTCCTTGTCACTCCCTGCACTGGAGCCTCGGAGGTGGACAAATGGCTCTGCTTGCTGCCCTGGTTCCCAGAACCCACTTCCTAGTAATACAAAGGAGCCATTTGTCATTCTGCCACAGAGCTCAGCTCTGCCAGACATCTCATTCCACTTGCCCTGCCAAGGACACAGCTTGGAAGGGCTTGATTGAATCTTGAGCTTTGTGGAACAATAGACAGAGAACTCAGAGACATTGGGTCTAATTTGCTGAGTGACCTCAGTCTAGGTACTAAGTCTCTCTAAGCCTTAGCATCTTTCGTTAGACTCTGTGACATCACAAGTGTCATCCTCCAACCCTCAGGGTACTCAAAGAGAAAAATGTCTACCTTGTTCCTACTGATGGCCAGAGCCTGACCCATTGTGAGGTAGAAAAGAAGAGAGCTAAAATATCTTATTTCTGGTCATGTGGAAATAAGCCTTACTGTGCAGGGCAAAGCTGAGGCTGGAGACAGTGATATCAATCTGAAGGTTCCAAGACCATCCACCAAGTCCTGAGGAAGTGCGGCTAGGTCTAGGTGAGGTCAGAATGCATAATGAGACAGAAAAAGAAAGAAAGAAAGAAAGAAAGAAAGAAAGAAAGAAAGAAAGAAAGAAAGAAAGAAAGAAAGAAAGAAAGAAAGAAAGAAGGAAAGAAAGAAGGAAAGAAAGAAAGAGACTGGAGGGCAGAGGAGGTCTCCAGAGCCATCTGTGCCATGGACTCTACACTCCAGCTTGCTGTAGGGAAAGGTGGCTCCTCACAGCCATCAGAAAGACCCCTCTCCATCCACTGGATACTACACAGTCAGCTCTTCTATGGAAGCCTGCTTTTCTAGATGCTCAATTTCTGCTCTTTTCTGAGAAAAACAGTAGGGGAAAGGTTTGAGAAGGAGCGGCCTGCAGATTGAAGAAACAAACAACAAAGAGAGCAGTTGGCTTTAGAAGCTCTGGGAAGGAAAGAGAGCTTTGTTTACCTCTTTTCCCCTGTGTCCTGGTTTAAAGGAAAGCCTCCGACTGACCAATCATCTTTCTAAAAGGATGACAAACAAGGTACATTGGAGCTGTGTGTGGGTGTGTCTCCTAGTCCTGATGCAAAATGGAAAATGCAATCCTATTTATTTCATTGCTCTTTGAATCTGACTAGGGATTTGATTTTGTTCTAGCAAAATTGCAGCTTGCAAGAGCCTCGGGTGCCAATGCAATTCCTGGAAACGAGGGATAAGATTGTGCACAGAAGACTCAAAAATAACTCAGTGCACCTCTGAGGGATTTGAGTCTTGGCAGGGGAGAGACTCACCAGGATCCTGCCCTTGATTGCTGGTGAGCCCAATGCTGGCAATGAGATCTTCAGCCTGCTAGCTGTAGGAGAGAGGTGTGCTGGCCTCCGGGTTCTAGTGACCTTGCACTCAGAATGCTCTCTGGACCTTTGAGGCTGAGTGAGTGTAGACAGGCAGGAATCCTAGAAGCAGGCATCACCCAGCGGCATGTTAGACATAAGTGTGTTGAACAGATGTTTAGCGGTGTGCAGGCTGCGACCCTGTGTGCTCCCAGAATTCACGGTTACCTCAGTGCACAGTGAGAACACACCTACCCGACTTGGGAGAATATTCTAAGATTCTACAAAGGGCAGGCAAAAGCAGGAAGGCCTCATACTGGTAGAGACCTGGGGATACTGGCAGTCTCAGCCAGGCCTTCATGTTACACTCTCATCCTTCCTTCTCTTACAGAAGCCCCTCCCCCACGCTGGTGTTTCCACCCTCTTACCCTTTCTCTCAGGTGCTAACACACCTCTCCACAAATCAAATCTCAGAACCCATGCATCTTGGCTGGTGTCCTGAAAATTTTGCAAACTTGAAGGTTGGTGGCAAGGAGTTCTCCCTGTGGCAATCAGGGGCTGCCCCCTATCCCCAAGTGCCTCTTCAATTCAGGCACCCCAGGTTTAGTCATACAGCTCAGGGTGCTCCAGGCATCCCTGCCCAGCTGTGGTGCTGACGAAGTACATTCATCCAGCCCACAAATGTTTCCTAAGTAGCAGTCACGCACTGAGCAAGGGGCCATCTGCGTGCAGTGAGTGAGGCAGGATGTCCTTGCTCTCATGAGGCTAACTAATAGCATGAATAATCAGGGTGTGCTATCACAGAGGAGAACAGTGTGTCACGAGCTTATGGGGCTGGGTGCAGTGGTGGGCCAAGGCCCAGGGTTTGATTCATAATGCTACACGCATGCAAAAAGAGACAAAGAAAGAGTAGAATAGGACCATCTTCAGTTGGAGACTCTGAAAAGTGTTCATTGAAAATTTGATGCTTAAGCTAAAAACTGAAAGACCCCTGGAGATATACCAGAAGGACAGAGGAATGTTCTAGGCAGAAGACACTGCATGGACAAAGGCCCGGAAACCAGAGGCAGAGCCACAGTGCATACAAGAAATTTCAAAGATTGTTAGAGGTGGCATGCAGTGAGCCAGAAGTCAAAGGATGCAACATGAGTCTGTCCCATCCCAAGCCACATGAGCAGACTGTGAGATCTGGTTTAAGGAGTTCTGTTTTCTCTTCAAGGCACAGAAGTTTCACTGAAATGCATTCAGCAGGAGAAAGATGTGAGCAGTTCTCAAGGACATGGAGCAGAGCTCTGATCTGCTGTGAGCTGCAGTGTTGATCTCCATTTTACATTCTGAGGCCCTAAGAGTACAGGACACTCTCACAGCATGTGAGCATCTGGCTGCCATTCAGAGTAGGTTCCATAGCAGTCCTGGGGGCTCCATGCTGTTGTGATGAGTTTCATAGGACAGACTCAAGGGTGCAACTTGCCTGGGATCTGGAAACTGTTACCCAGCAGAACTAGGAGAGGAGCCCAGGCAGTTATGGTGCCTGCAGCATCTTTTTAGTCAAATGGAGCTTTAAAGACTTGAAGACAGCAGCTCTGTCTCCCCCCCCCCCCCAAAGGGAAGAAAGGAGAGGGAGGGAACATTCAGTAAACATCTGCTCTCATTAAGCAACTTGCCCAAGGTTCTGCAGCTGCTCTGACTCCACAGTCCACAGTACCATGAATATATCAAATGCTCTGTGGTCTTCTTCTGTCTCCCAGCCAATGTGTTATTGGTTGTCCCTCCTGGCATCGTCATCAGAAAGTCAGATAAACACTGTAGTGTCTCCTGGAAGTCCCTATGCAAAAGTCCCCGACAAGTGTTCCCTGGAGACCTCTATATTCAGCCACCAAAAAGTCATGGGCACTAATATTCAACCCACGATACTCCCCACTTCTCCATCTGATGCTCAGAATCACACACATTGTCAAGTGCCATGTACAGTCATAGGAAAGGATCTTGAAGCAAGATGGAGAGCCGAGCTTTAGCCTGTAATGCACACTGTGGGACGATAGACCGACAGGCAGCCTGGCTCTGGGTCGAGCACAGGCTTAACTCCGGGTGACCCAGTAGGGTTTACCCTACAAGGGACCAGAAAGCATTTTGGCAATGCTCCTGGGAGGCCCTTGGCTTCTGTCAAACAGCTACAACCCCCACAGCCCTCTGTAAAGAGGTTTGTCATGTGAGGTCTGTCATGTCAGGTTTGTCATGTGAGGTCTGTCACGTAGGAGCAACACCAAGCCCTCCCACATGCAGATAAGGTATCCTTAAACTCTCAGACCAAGCCCCTCTTCAGGTAGAGGCATGGCCATGCCCCCAAACCCTGCCACAGGTAGAAGCATGGTCACAAAGCCCCAAGCCATCCCCATGTTAATGAGACACCTAGAGACTTAGCCATGACCCTTCCCACTTACTATATCTGCCTCGCTCCTCCTGGAGGTTGTGGGGTACGATCTCATCCACTCCACTCATCATGATTCCAATAAACGCCTTAGAATTACGGACTGTCTATTCATCTTGATCCGCCATGGGAAGCAAGGGATCCGGCCTTCGATTAAGGAGCTGCACGTCTAATCTCTCTTCGAGGGCATCTCAGCACTTCTAGATGACACTCATTCACCCAAGCTGAAGCAGCTAGCCGGCACACAAGTGGCCAACCCAGTCCTGGTGGGAACCCTAGCTGTGCTCTGACTAGCCTGTATATGGCACCCAGCAGCATCTGCGGTGCCCCGAGATGGAGAACCCACGGAGACAGCTGCCGTGTTCCCCGGGAATGACCCCCCCCATAGGCGATGTCCTGGCGGCTTCCCATAGCCCCCCACCTGCCTGTCGGACTGTGGGCAGAGGCGCGTGGCCACTTCCCACGTGTCTCGTCCCTCCCAGAGCCACAGTGCCTGGGGCAGACACACAGGACTTCACTCCTTACCACACCGGTTTGTTCCCATAGCACACTGCAGCTGTGGGACCCTGGGTAAATCCCATCCCTTCCCTGTTCCTCTGTATGAAGGGTCTTCTGTCCTCCCCTGTCTAGGAAAAGTCATAGTAAAGAAAGATGGCCTGGATAGACGGTTCAGCAATTAACAGATCTTACTGCTCTTGCAACAGACCAGCATTCAGTTCCCAGCCCCCATGTGGGTGGCTCATAACCATCTATAACTCCAGCTCCAAGGGGTCTCAAGGCCCCTTCTGGTCTCTTCAGGCACCTATACTCATGTACCGACACACAACTAAAATGAAACAAAACAAAGATAAAAATCTTTACAAAATAGTAAAGGAAATAGACAAGCCCTATTCAGAGTCAGGGGAGTCACTTCCAGAGCCCAGACAGGCTCTAGGTTCCATCCTTGGCCCTGTAAAAACATGAAAACCAAAAAACCAGTTTTGGTGGCCTTGTCCCCTTGATCTCCTGACTCTCACAGCTCCAGCTTCCCCTAACTCACTTTCCCTTCCTTTACCCTGACAAACCCCTTACAGCATCCAACCCTTTTCCCTGAACAAAAGGCTGAGAGCTTATTTAACATATCAAAGCGGACCTGGCAGTCAGGTTCTCCCTGCATCCCTTAGTCCAGCTCTGTTACAGGGTATGGTTGGCATTCTCAGTCCTCTGCCCTATAACTTCTCTAGCTCAGGGGCAGGCTGCCCTGCCCTTGCCTATATAATCCAGCCATATAACCCACCTATGCCATTCTCTTGGCTCAGGCTGCACCTTTTGGTTGGTGCCCCCCCCCCCGTATGGCTCAGGGTCATGTTCACTCTGGACTCTCCCACAGTCCCACAGTCCCTGCCTCTGGCTGTGCTCTCCCTTTCATCTATAAACTTTCTCCTCCGCCATACCAGGGGCAGTCATGCCCTCTTCCCTTCCTTCCTTCCTTCCTTCCTTCCTTCCTTCCTTCCTTCCTTCCTTCCTCCCTCCCTTCCCTTTTCTTCTTTCTTTCTTTCTTTCTTTCTTTCTTTCTTTCTTTCTTTCTTTCTTTCTTTCTTTCTTTCTTTCTTTTTCATTCATCTGGTGCCCAAATCCAGGACTAGCCATGTTCTTTCCTTTTTATTTATTTATTTATTTTCCATTCAGGCATCCTCCGTCAACAGAGCGTGACCTTGAACTGCCTTGAACTCTGATCTCTCCCCCTCACCAACCTGTCTCTACAAATGGAAGGTCTGGGATTTATTTTTCCATTGATGAGGACTGTGCCAAGAGTTCCCACTAGAGATCAAACGTCCCTCAGTAAGAAGGTCATGCCATGTACTGATTCCTTCATCCTGTAACAAGATATCTCCAAGAATATTGTTGAATTACTTATCCCCCTTCCTTCCTGCCTCTCAAATGCTGGGATCATGCATGTGTGTTTTAGTAGTGTGATATGTAACCATTTACTAAGTGGAATGATTGTTCAACCAAATTGCATAGAGACCATGGAGCCAGGTGGCAGAATAGGGGGATGGCCATCAAGGCAGGTAACCCAGAGAATCCCTGGTATCCAGTAACCTGCCACAAGGCTCTGTTTCCTGATTGGTTTGTGAAAGCCGATACTGGGGCAAACATGGGAGCTGTACAGGGTTGCCTTGACCTATATTCTTCTGTTATGTAACAGCATCGATTGCCTGTATGCTCCAAGCCATCAGAGGTTTTTTCCTCTTGCATGCAACGAAGACATGCACTGTTTTTGAATAGAGAATAAAAGGAGATAGCCCAATATGCTAGCAATGTTTGTCTCTAAGTAGAGGCACTGTAGGTAACTTCTTCACCGGCTGTCCCACATAACTCCACAGCCATGCCACCTTTACCTGATTACCCTCTACGTGCTCCATTTTCCTCACCGCATCCTAGCCTGTCCCCACGAGACCAGGGGCTTTGTCTTCTTTTATTCTGCAACATAGACAGTCCAGTTTTCAGGAGGCCCTCGGTATCTGTTCAAACAGAAGGATGTCCTCACAAGAAACTTCATTCACAGGAAGGGGAACCTGCTCAGAAAGGTTAAGCCGCATGTCCATTAAGCCCAGCCCGGGAGCTGGGTCTCTGAGTGCTAAAGGACCCACCTCTCCCAGGCAGTCCCTCAAACTCACCCACAGTCATGTCTTAGTCCAATGCTTGACTCATTCTTCCCTGGTCTGAATTCTCACTCATGTCCTGGGTGCAGACTCTCCAGACCTGTACCTGGATCCACTCCTGTCCTGGAGCACTCTCCCTCTGAGTCCTTTCTGGCTGCCAACCTCCAGCCATCCTGTGCATCTCAATGTACCATTTCTTCTCCATATATCTGCCCCGATTCCCCTGCTGAGTTGAGCTGCCCTGCTCTAGGTTCCCAGGCACCTTCATGTTTCTCATCTTCTACTGCCTTTCTTGACGGTCAATACTTGCCTACCCACCTCTCTTCTACCCATCCTCATCTTCCAAGCTCTGTAAAGACAAATAACACTGAACTCAGGAAATTGCCCCTTGTGGGCACTGGTCTTGCCGGTGGGGCCACCATCTCATCCCAGGTAGCCTCCTCAGCGAAGGCTGAGTGCTAGCCTCAACTCAGCTCCTTATCTTCCTATGGATATTTGACACCACCCTCTCCCTTGTCTGTGAGTTTCTTACATACCTTCCCTGTGATTTGGGCAATATTTCCTCAGATGACCCCATGGGACCTCCCCTCACCCTGAAATTCTTGGGAACATGTATCTCTCTGGACCACCTAGTTGATTTCCTTTCCGGAGGCAGACCATGTCCAGAGACCTACACAACCTCCATCATGAGGTCTACAAGGAGGGGATCTGTGCTTCCCTGGCTATCAACAAATGGCTTCCTCTGCTCTGCCTTCTCTTCCCATCTCTACTCAAGCCTCAAGAAAGTAAGTAGGTGATGCCTTCCTGCATGCAGGGCACTGCTGCCCACTCCTTGCCACCACAGCACTGCCCTTCCATAGACCCACTGAGAACGCCACAGCTTCTCTCCTCATTCTACGTTTGGCAAGATAGAAGAGATGAAGCAAGGCTGGGATTTGAACCCAGAGCTAGGTGCCTTGAATGCTGCCATCCTGGTGAGGCCCAGAGACTTGAACACCACCCACCTCCCGTTCTGAGGATACCACTTCTGCTGCTGGGATCCACCTGCCCCCACAGGCTGGTTCCTCTGTATTCTTTGGCATCCCCTTTCCTAGCCTTGTGCAGGAAGCTCCCTCCACTTCCTGGGGACTGGGCCACTCAACCTGTAGACCCCAGGCTTCACCAGGGCAACAATGGATCTTCTCACAGAGGCCCTTCACCCCAGCTTTGGCCAGTGGATGCTCCTTAAATACTTAACAAATGAGCCCCCTGGGATGGAGCAGAGGGCCTGACTCTCGAAGATCCAATCTGGAAAGCTCTCTCCAGCAAGACAAAGACCTCACATTACTCAAGGATATAAATTGACAGTTTCAAAGACTTAATCCTTCTGCACTCGCCACAAACCCATACACGCACAGAAATAAATACATTTCTTTTTTTAGGAGAAAAAAGAAGGCATTTCATGGCATCATAAACATCGCACTTTATTTTCATCTCACGGAGCCTGTCTGGGTTTGGTTACGCTCGGGAGCTCGACGAGGACTCAGAAGCCAACACACACATGAAAAATCGCGTCACTGCCGCCACTGAGGCGCACGAAGGAGCAGACGCGACTCTCGGCGTCCATCTGTGTGTGTCCAGTGGTCATCAATCACTCTTGGAATGGGACCTGTGTGGGTGGAGCGGCACTCTAGTCCTCGGTAAATAGCAATGAAATGTGCGGAAAGAGAGGCTGTGGGGGCACAGGGAGATGTAAGTGATGCAGAGTTAAGAAAGCTGGGACATTTTTGGGGTCTTTAAACCTGAAGAGCCCCAGCGCCCAAGTGCTGGCCTGGCTCCAGGTCGGCTTGTCCTTTCTGGGTTCATCAGAAGCTGCACAATTCAGCCAGAGTCGGTGTGCAATCCTTCACTCACCAACGCCTCCTTTTCCTCTTCTGCCCTGTGTTAGAGAAGGGTGTGAGGCCCAGCCCTGTTCCCTCGTTATTTGAAAATGACCAGGTTTGACTCTGCAGTTTGAGGCAGACAAGTGAGAGCAAGCTTGGTGGGCAGAAGATCTGGACTCTCGGTCCTCTCCCGAGTAGGCATTGGGCCCTTCACACTTCTGTATCTTTCATAATATGGCCCGCGGGAATGGCCCTTGTAAACTGTAAAGAACTTGGCAAATGCAAATGCTTCAGAGAGTCATACTATGTGTTTATTATGCCCTCATTCTTGTGTTGAGAGGCTAATTCTCCATGTGATGATATTTGAGGCTGGTTTTTCTTTGGAAAATAGTGTTGCATGAAAGCAGAAGCCTGTTCTGACGGGATGAAGAGCCCTATATTGTGTTGCATTATTCCTACAGAGCTGTACACAAATGTCTACTCACCACAAACAGGAAACTGACCATGGACCTAAGTATAGATAGCAATAAAGCCTAGCTGGCTAAACCAATGAGTTTCACTGTGGTTAGTTACAGAAGCAGAAATGACTCAAAGACAGCTGCATCACCACAGCCCACTACAGCATGAGTGACAGCTCATGGAAGCCGGGAACAGGGACTTACATATAACCTACAGGCAATTTAACAGGTTGGAGAATGTCCTTTCCAGGTGGCACAGTTGGTCTGTGCCTCTTCTAGCCAGCTCATCTGATCTCTGCTTCTTCCAAGAAGTAAGCCTGGTTTGAAAATATCTCTTGGTAGGCCTTACAGCTTATATATGCTTGGAAGGAAAGGCCTAAAAAAGCTGATCAATTTCAGGAACTTCCTGAAGTCTTTGAGTTGATCTGGGGAGCCTGACCCCAATCTTTTACCTGAGAATATCATGTAATCCTTGGCAAAATTACAGGTTTAGCATTCTAGAATGCCTCTGCATGCAAATGAGGTATCTCCAGAACCTTAAACCTCAGCCAATGAAACTTCAACCTAAGAAGAACCCCTTCCCACTTTCTAGGGTTCATACATATAGCCCTTGATTCACTCCAAATGAAGTATATGTGCACAAGTTGTTTCATTGACTACCGTCTAAGAGAGCTGTTTTCTAAAAGAGCTGTAACACTGAAATCTTTAGAGACCCCACCCCACCCCCTGGCATTCACTGCCAGACCTAGATCCTGCTGACCCACCCATTCTGGACTTTACTTTATCCTTTCCCACCTGGTGTGCAAAGAAAGATGAGGACCTCCAAACTCGGTTCTGCTCCATCCTTCCCTGGTTTGGTGTGCAGCAGCGCCTGGATATCCTAAGGGCAGAAGCAAAAAACAGAACCACACTCGACAAGCTTCCCTGCAGAACTGAATGTTCTTTGTGTCCCTTAAGACACAAAGAACATTTTGTGTCTCAAGGGACTTTCTTTGAAAATGGACAGTTTTGTCTTAGAGAAAAATTAACGAATAGAAAATACCTGTGATGGTTTAAATGAGAAATGTCACCTGTTGGCTAGAGTATTTGAACACTTAGTTTTAAGTCAGTTGTGCTATTTGGAGAAGTTAGGGTGCTATACCCTTGCTGGCTGAGGTATATCACTAGAGACAAGGTTTGAGACCATACAGCAATGGCTCTCAACTGGTGGGTGGGTCATGACTCCTTTGGGGATCACATATCAGATATCCTGCATACCAGATATTTACATTTCAATTCATAACAGTAGCAAAATTACAGTTATGAAGTAGTAACAATAATTTTATGGGTAGGGGTTCCTACAACATGAGGAACTGTAGTAAAGTGTGGGTCACAGCATTAGGAAGGTTGAGAACCTCTGTTGTATAACTTCACTCCACTTTCAGTTTTGCTCTCCGCATCCTATGACCTGTCAACTTCCTCCTCTTGCCACCATGTCTGCTGCTTCCTGCTATGCCTCCCCCTCTAATGGATTCTTATCCCATAAATTGTTTTTGGTCACATGGTTATCTCGGCAACAGAAAAGTAATTGATGAAACAACCTATAAGAGAAGGCACCAGAAAGCTGGCCTCCCCTGACTCCTTGTGCTGGTTAGCTTCCTGTCAACTTGACACAAGCTAGGGTCACCTGGGACAAAGGAAGGTCAACTGAGAAAACACCTCTGCCGGATTGCCCTGTAGGCGAGTCTGTGAGGCATTTTCTTGATTGGTGGTTAATGTGGGAGGACCAGTCCATTGTGATCAACATCACCCTAGAGCAGGTTATCGTGTGTTGTAAGCAAGTTGAGCAGGCTATGAGAAGCAAGCTAGTAAGTGACATTCTTCCCCAGCCTCTGCTTCAGTTCCTACCTCCAAGTTCCTGCTAGAGTCTTTGCATTGTGAACTCCATTGGGGATATAGTCTGTGATTTGGATCTGTAAGCCAAACAAACCCTTTGCTCCCCAAGTTGCTTTTGGTCACAGCAACAGTAAGCAAACTAGGACAGTCCCATGGTGGAACACAGTGACAACATGGGTGGTAAGCCAGGAAGAGGCTCTCTCCTTGGGACATTGATGTCCATTGATGTCCTGACATTCAGACTTCTGAACTGTGGAAAATCAGTGGCTATAATTGTTGTGGATAGCCCTGGGGCTGATTGTAATTCTTCTAATTCTGCCCTCCTGGGAGGGACTTCAGAGAAAGAGTGAGTTACACCTGTAACTTCTTGTGAACCAATCCCCTAATGAATAAAAGAGTCAATCACTGGGCACGTAAGGAGGGACTTCCAAGTTGGAGGAGTAGAGAGGAGCAGGAGAGAGGGAGAGCCCTTTTGGAATGGGGAGAGCAGATAGGTAAGATGTAGCTAGTAGAGTTTCCTGGTATCATGGAGAATCTGCAAGGATTCACCACCAGAGGAATCAGACTTTGATAAGGTTTACAAGATTAGGTTTTAGTTGATGCGCCCAAAGATTGAGTTATTATAGTTTCTGAACTAAGTTTGTTTTGCGTTTTCCTTCACACTATGGCTCATCTGAGTTCCAGAGAGAAAGGTACAGTGGCAAAGTGTGGGTTTGCCTGATGTGCACCACAGAGGCCCTGGGGTATTGAAGCTTGGGGTTGGCATGGTAGCAACCTGCCAGTGGGAACCTAGTGAGCTGGGTGGAGAGATCCTGGAGCTCTGAGTCAGAGCTCCACAAGATGAAAGCAGGTCGGCCATTGCCTGCCAGTGCATGGTTGGCCAGTCCACTGGGGATGAGAGAACCAGGGCATAGCCTGGGAACATACGTGCAATACATTCCTTCATTTTTAATACTTAATGCTACAATAATCAGGCTGCCCAGTTTTTTGTGAGAGTGTTCTATTGTGACAGGTTAAGTAGACAGAGGGCAGTATTCTATCTCCCCCTCAGATTGTCAGGAAAGTCTCCAGGACAGACCTTCAGAAGCCTGAGTCCTAGTGTCTTAGTCAGGGTTTCTATTCCTGCACAAACATGATGACCAAGAAACAAGTTGGGGAGGAAAGAGTTTATTCGGCTTACACTTCCAATTGCTGTTCATCACTAAAGGAAGTCAGGACTGGAACTCAAGCAGGTCAGGAAGCAGGAGCTGATGCAGACACCATGGGGGAATGCTGCTTAATGGTTTGCTTGCTTCTCCTGGCTTGCTCAGCTGGCTTTCTTATAGAACCCAAGACTATCAGCCCACAGATGGTACTACTCACAAGGGGCCCTCCCCCCTTGATCACTAATTGAGAAAATGTCTTACTGCTGGATCTCATGGAAGCATTTTCTCAACTGAAACTCCTTTCTCTGTGATAACTCCAGCTTGTGTCAAGTTGACACACAAAACTAGCCAGTACAATTGACCCCCTGTCAACTTGACACACAAACATATCACCAATAAGCCTCGACCCTTACTTCCTTATTGAGTCCCAAGATCTAAATAACTTTAAAAGTCCCACAGTCGTTGCAAATTCTTACATATTAACATTTCAGTCCCTTTTAAACATCCAATCTCTTAAAATTCAAAGTCTTTTAAAAATTCAAAGTCTCTTAACTATGGGCTCCTCTAAAATACCTTCTTTATTCAAGAGGGAAAAATATCAGGGCACAGTCACAATCAAAATCAAAATCAAACTCCAATCGTCCAATGTCTGGGATCCACTCACAATCTTCTGGATCCCTCCAAGAGCTTGAGTCACTTCTCCAGCTCTGCCCTTTGTAGCACACATGTCTCCAGATGCCAGTACCCCACTGCTGCTGCTGTTCTTGGTGGTCATCTCATGGTACTGGCATCCCCAAAACACTGCTGTCTTCCACTGCAACTAGGTTTACCAACAGCCTCTCATAGGCTCTCTTCATGGTGCCAAGCCTCACCTCCTTTGCATGACCCCTTCAGTCCTAGGCTGTCAATTGCAACTGAGGTTGCACCTTCACTAATGGCCTTCCACGACCTCTCACAGTACCCAGGCCTCAGCTGCTCTTTATGACCCCTTCATGCCTTCAAAACCAGTACCCCCTGGGTGACTCTTACACATTACCAAGTCCAGCCACAGCACAAGGTACAACCATGGCTATCTCTGGAATGCATCCTCTGTGCTCTCAGAAAACACTTCTCAGAAGATTTCACCCCAATGATGCTGGTCTCTTCTTAATCACCGCTAATATCTTAGCTCCAGCTAACCAGCATCAATAGTCCCAGCAATGCAATGGTTTTGCTTTAGTAGTTCTGGTATCTTCTTAATCACAGCTGATTTCTTCAGCCCCAGCTAACCAAAACCACAGAATCTTAAATGAAACGAGCAATGGCCCTGATAAGAGTCTTTGATCTTCCCTCTGAAATTTCACAAGCCAGGCCTCCATCTTCTGCACTGTTCTCAACATTATCTTCCAAGCTCCGACACAACATCCCACAAAGCTCTTAACACTGAATGGATCTTCTAGCCTAAAGTTCCAAAGTCCTTCCACA
>CM052710.1:46508699-46521873 GCA_028551405.1 Uromys caudimaculatus
CACAAACATGATGACCAAGAAACAAGTTGGGGAGGAAAGGGTTTATTTGGCTTACACTTCCAATTGCTGTTCATCACTAAAGGAAGTCAGGACTGGAACTCAAGCAGATCAGGAAGCAGGAGCTGATGCAGAGGCCATGGGGGGAATATTTCTTACTGGCTTGCTTGCTTCTTCTGGTTTGCTCAGCTGGTTTTCTTATAGAACCCAAGACTACCAGCCTATATAGATGGCACCATTCACAAGGGGCCCTCCCCCGCCTTGATCACTAATTGAGAAAATGCCTTACAGCTGGATCTCATGGAGGCATTTTCTCAACTGAAACTCCTTTCTCTGTGATAACTCCAGCTTGTGTCAAGTTGACAGACAAAACTAGCCAGTACACCTAGTGTCCCTGGTAGTGGCTCATTTTGGGGCCCTGTGTGTTCTAATCTCATCTTTTTCTAAGGATGCCAGTCAGACTGGAGTGAGGTCCACCCTATGGCCACCTTTGTGTTAGTCAATCTATCACTTGTAAGTTCCTGTCACCTTTGAGGCATCAGGGATCAACCCATAAACGTTTGGGGAGATGTAGCTTCCCATGGCTGTATTCAGTGTATGCCTTTCCTACAGGGAAGGTAGGAGTTGAAATTTTTTTTCCATACATACTGTTGTTGGTCATTCAAATTTCTCCATCCACCTGGGGACACTGGTGAACAATGTCTACTCAAGTATGTGTAGACCTCTCCCACCACAAATGTACTGTGTGTTCACAGAAGGTCTGTAGCAGCACTGGAAGCCACACAGATATGTACCAGGAGTCACATGATAAATACTGTGCAATGTGGTTACAGGATGGAATGTCACACCACAGCAATATTGAAGGTGTGAGTACACACCACACCCTGGATGAACCTCATGCTCATAAGATTGAACAAAAGAAGCTGAACCCAGCAGAGTAAAGGTGCTGACCATAGAACATTCAAACAGGCAATGTTGAGGAAGACATAGGGTCAGCAATCCACACAGTGTTTATACCATGGAGCAAGAGGTGCAAAGAAGCCAGAAGGACATACATAAATGCCCCATTTCTTCATCTGCAGACTGTTTCAACCCAAGTAAACTCTGAAAACTCTATCATATACTAAGGAGGAGAAAATTTGGAGAAAATACCCATGATGACTTCTGACCTCTGCATACATATACATACATGTCCACCCATGTACACATGCAGCACAAACACATATACAAATAAAAATAAAGTAGTTTAAGTGGGGTTAGTGAGATGCCTCAGTAGTAAAGAACACATATTGCTCTCCCAGAGGATCTCATTTCTGTCCCTAGCACCCATTCTGATGGCTTGCAACCATGTGTAACTCCAGTGCCAGAGGATCTGGCGCCCTCTTCTGGCCTCTGTGGATACTTGCACTCACAATCACATATCCCTATAAACACACAGAAATACACATAATCTAAAATTTTTGAAATTTTTAAAAATGTGTTTTAGGGGAAGTTGTGGGAAGGTGGCAACTCGTCTGGAGGGAAAAGCCTTTTTCTAGAATGACTGCTGTGATGGTTTGAATGAAAATGACCCCCCCCCCCCAGGCTCATGTGTTTGAATATTTGGTTACCAGTGGGCATGAGTGTTTGAATACTCGGTCCACACTGGGTGGAACCATTTGGAAAGTATTAGGAGGTGTGGCCTTGTCAGAGGAGGTATGTCACTGGGAGTGTACATTGACCTTTTAAAAGTGCATGCCATTCCCAGTTAGCTCTCTCTGCCCCATATTTGTGAATCAAGATGTGAGCTCTCAGGTGTTCCTGCTCCCGTGCCTTTGCTCCACCATCATGGACTCTAACCCTCTGAAACTGTAACCCCAATTAAACACTTTCTTTACAAGTTGCTTTGGCCATGGTGTTTTGTCACAGCAGTAGCAAAGTAACTAAGAGAGCATCATAAAGGGATTTTAAGTAAAACCTAGACCTCCTCCTTCTTCTGTGTCTAATATCCCAGTGCCAATTTATGCTCAACTCAGGCCTATCACTGTGAATCTCAGGCAACTGGGACCTGATATGAGCTTTCCCAGTGCCTGGCCATCATGAAATACTCTCCATTTCCCCAAACTGCAGGGCTACAAAGGCTGCTGCATCCTGGCATCTGTTCCCCAGAAGCTTCACCTTCCTGACTTGCTTGCCCTTCATAGAGCCCTTTGCTGGAGCAGGCCTGTGAATAGAAACAACTTCCTAGTCCCAAGACAGGAGGCAGATGGCATGCTACTGTACCCCGCCCCCAACTGCTGCCCTCTTTTATAATTTGCAGGATGTGAGACTACACCTGCTCCCTGACCCTGATCCTCAGGAGAAAGCATGCTTTCCACTGACCCAGATTCTGTGCCTTTGACTGCGAATAAAGAAGTTAGACTTATGCCCCCAGAGATTGAGGCTTTGCAAGGCGCTTGCTCAGATCAGATGAGAGAATGAAAACAGGTCTGCTCAGGGTCTGAGGTCATTGTTTGTGGGAAGAATGCTGGCCAGAGGGGCTACAGAAAGTCTGTTCTCCTGGGCATCCCTGGGAAGAATGCTTCCTGCTCAGAGTTTCAAGGTGCCTCTTCTGCTTCTTTTAAAAGCCTTATGGAGGTGCAATTTACCTACCATAAAATTCTCCTTTCTAAAGGCACAATTCCCTGATCATTGGTTTATTACAGAGTTGTGCAGCCAGCAGCACAACCCAATTTCAGAGCATTCCCATTCCTCCCTAAAGGAATGGCTGTGCCCATTAATGGTCGCTCCATCATTCCTGAAATCCACCCCCAAGCTCTAGCAACCACTAACCTACTTTCTGTCTCTATAGATATGCTTATTCTGAATATGGTACCATTCCCTGCAAATGGTAGGTATCATATAGCATGTGGGGGTTTTCTGTGTGGTTCTTTCACTTAGTGCAATGTGTTGGAAGCTCGTGTTCAGGGCTTACATCAGGACTTAGGTCCTTTTCACTGTCATGTACTCTTCCACTGTATGGATATACCACATCCAGCTTGCTCATAACCCAGAGGATGGGCATTCGATATATTTTTATCTCTCTATAGATAGTATATTTTATTTCTCTAGAGTAGATACTCAGGTGTGGGATTGCTAGATCATGTGGCCTCCTTTCAGTGTTATGAAGAACTGTCATCATGTATTTCCAAAGCAGCTTCACCCATCATGCTGAGTTCTTACCAGCACTTACCATTGTCTGGGTCTTTGTATCTAGTCATCATAGTGGGTCTGAAATGGTATCTCCACATGGATTTCATTTCCCAGGAGCTATTTATGTGTTTATTGTACTTTCCCAAGGAGACCTATTTGTTAAATAATATATTAACAAGGACAACACATCCCCCCCAAGCAAACATGAGCAGGTTTAATACAACTACATACATCAACACTATAGGGCAGTGAACCGTGTCACCAGACAGAAAACCTGGTAAGGTTGAGCAGATTCAGGAATCCTGACAACTCTCATAATTGAGAACAGTCTACTCCCAACCAGGTTCCAAGTGACCATGATACCCCAAAAGATGACTGTGCCAATCAGTCACATAGGAACAACACCGGAAGTTCTTCCACATGCAGATGAGGCATCCCTAACATCTCAGACCAAGCCAATAGAAAGCATCTGCTTCTAGATCTTAACCCATCCCAAATATTTCTAAGATCCTAGCCACAAGGAAAAAAGTACATGAGTTATTTCACCAAAGACTGTCTGAGGGTGCCTGTCTTATTGAGCTGTAACACTCCAGGGAAGAGTTTTCTCTCCTGAAGCTTTGGTCTTCGCTGGACCTCGACCTGGCCCAACCAGCCAGAGGCAAGAACCTGATCGCAGCCACTTCCTGCTCAGTGGTCCTGCTGCCCACTGCATTTAGCTGCCTGCAACCGATTCCGGAGCAGTGGGAGCTGCAGAAGAGGCCTGGCAGTCTGTCTTGCTCTGGCTTCACCTCTGAGAGCTGTAACTCCAGCTGCTCCAGCTGGGCCAGAGCCGCGGATCCCCAGGGACAGCACCTGGTACACGGACCCACAGAGCGGCAACTGTGTTGGGAACACAATACTCTACATATCTCAGCTAAGCTTCATCTCTGCTATAATTACCCCTATTTGATAGACAAAGAAATGGAGCAGGATTTGAACTGGGAGGAACCCCAGAACTGACACTAAAGTTGATGTCCTTCAATCCCCTCCTGTGTTTCTGTAGCTAGATATGCTCTGTTGTCCTATGTCCATGGAATAAGTGCCCCTGCCTTTAGCCATCAGGGATGGGCCTCAGATAATAAAGAGTTTCTCAGACCTGCTTTAGAGATTAGCTCACACAACCTCCCTAACCAGCCACAGCCTGTTCCATCAGTGCTCTATTTCAAGACTAGAAGGCCAAGTTCAGAGAGGTCAGGCCCCTGAGTCAAGTTCACTCAGCAGAGCTGCTAATCAAATGAGCTAGTCTGTTTCTGGAACCTGGGACCTCACATTTCTGAGGTTGTGATGTTCCTGCTCCAGAAAGGAGGCTGAGCTTACTGAACTTATGATGATTAAATAGAGGCCAACCTATGTTCAGTCCACTCCTATGAAATAGAGGCACATCTCCCCTCTGCCACTTTCCCATTAGGAAGACATAGAGGCAGAACTATGTCCCCTCCTTTTCTTTGTTCTGATGAAATATAAACACCCCCTCCCCCCAATGCATGATCCAAACCTAACCCCTGTTTACCATAAGAAAAATAAGTCTTTTGTTATTCTCAGAACAAATCACAGTTACCAGGAATCAGAGACTGACTGGAACTGCTTTGGGGCTGCTGACCAAGGTCCTAGTGTGTGCTCAATACTGCTGAAATCTCTGGGACCTGGGAGACATTGCACACCTGCTAAGTTGGAATGTACAGCTTAACAAGACCCACAAGCACCCCATGTGACCATTAGAGATGGAGAAAGAGCCAGTGCTCACAGTGACATACCCAGCCCCTCTCTGTGTACCTCATTGACCTTTGGGTACCTTAGGGAAGTTCTGGCTCCTGAGCAAGCATACTCTGCCAGCCTCTGGCAGCCCCACCCCTACCCCACCCCACCCCCACCCCCACCCCGGCCTCACTCAGAGCTCAGCAGACACTGACTGCATGCTCACACCCAAGCTGCTCCCTCCCAGGATTCTCTGATCTCAGGCCTGGGAGCCATTCCAAGGGTCTCAGCAGCTCTGGTCAAACCTCTAAGACTATGTGGTTGCTTACATCAAGCAGGTGTGGGCCACATTTCCCCCAGTCCCTCAATACTCCCTTTATTCATGGCCATTTGTATCTATCATCCCCCTACTTGCCCACCTATGTGGAGTGTGACTTGGGAGGCCTAGCTTACTCTCTCCCTGGGGACAATTATTCCATGAAACACTCCTACACGAGAGCATGGGGAAGACAAGCTAAGACCTTTGGAGAAGGACCCCGATAAGCCCTGCATTTAAACTATAAGAATCCTAGGGGATGGAGAGATGGCTTTATAGTTAAGAGTACTTACCACTCTTGCAAAAGACTTGGATTAAGTTCCCAGCACTCACATGGTCACAGCTCACTGCCTCTCATAACTCCAGGGGCTCTGATGTCCTCTTCTGGACATTTTAGGTGACAGCACACAAGTGCTACACAGACATACATATAGGCAAGACACATACACATTACACACACACCCCACACACATATGTATGTGTGTGGTGTGTGTGTGTATGTGTGTGTGTGATCCTAATGTATACAGCACTACCCAAATATATTGGCTTATAATATTCCTGTTCTCAAGTAATCCGTATAAATTTAGTATTACCAGAAATATATTCCATAAAATGCTACTATGGACACAGAACCCAATTACCACTGTCAAAGGCCAGTGAGACCTAGGAATCTATATTTCATCATGCTATCCTCGCTTTCCAGGAGATGTTACTCCAGATAAAATAGTGTGTTAGAGCATAGCTCAGCTCAGGAGATTGACCAACACCGTCTCCCCAGCATGTTGTTTCCACAGTTCATGCCCTGGTGCTCTGTTTGAGATGTTCTAACATATGTACGGGGCTGTGATAACAAAGAGCCCAGAGTCTTGACAGCTTACTCAACAGAATGTGTTTCTCACAGTTTTAAAGTCTTGGAAGTATAAAATCAAGATCTGGCATACTCAGTGTCTGGTGAGGAACCACTTCCTATTCCTAGTGGCTATCCTTTCAGTACATTTCCATGACACGAAGGTGAACAGACAGAATCGTTTGTGCACATACATGTGCTCATATGTGGAGGCCAGAGATCAACGTTAGCCATCTTACTCAGTCACTGTCCACCTCACTTTTTGGAAGAGGGTCTTTCATTGAATCCAGAGCTTATCAGTTTTGCTAGGCTAAGAGGAACATCAAGTTCCAGAGATCTTTCTGTCTCATACCCTCAAGCATGTGATGTGTACCCACACACCATGCTGTTTTGCATGAGTGCCAGGGATCTGAACTCAGATCCTCGTGCTTGCATGGAAACCACTTTACTGACTGAGCCATCTCCCCAGATACGTAAAATCTCTTACCTGAGGACACAAATCTCATTTTATGGTTCTATCTTCATGACCTAATCACCACCCCTAAATTCTCACTTCTTGATGCTATCTTGGGCTTGAGATTTCAACACACCCTCATTCCACCCTCAGAAACCCAAATTGTGTGTCCTCCTTATTTGAAAAGTACTACATCCTAGAAGACTTAAAAGTCTGTTCCCATTTCAGCATCAATTAAAGTAACTGAAGTTTTAAGTGTTATTTCATTATCATCTAAGTCAGATACAAGTAAAACTCAAGTGTGCCTATGAACGAAAACAAGGTCTGTATTTCCAAAGCATAATGGCGGGCCAGCAAGATGGAGGTTCCTGAGAGAAGCATTAAGGGACAGGATTGGCCGGGTGCTATGGCATGCACAGGAAGATTGTTTAAGCCAGAACTTCAAAGCCAGCTTAGGTAACATAGTGATACCAGCTAGATAGATAATAATGATGGATTGATTCATAGACAGACAGACAGACAGATATATAGAGTGAATGATGGGTCTCAATTTTCCTCTGGGCCACTGGGGCAGAGGTCTGTAGTGGCTATTTCTGATTGTCAACTTGACTATATCTGGAGTGAATTACAGTCCAGAGTTAGAAGGCTCACCTGTGATCTAGATCTTGAGTCTGGAAGACACAAGTTTCAGGTGTGGTGGTACGCACACCTCTAATCTGGGCCACACCTGCTGCTGGAGATCTACATAAGGACATTGGAAGGAGGAAGATTCAGTCTTCTTCACCTGTGAGTCTTGTGGGACTAAGCAATTGCTAGATCCTCGGATTTCACAGCTACTGCTGACCATTGTTGGGGAGTTTGACTACAAACTGTAAGTTATTAACAAATTCCCTTACTATATAGAGACTGCCTATAAGTTCTGTGACTCTACAGAACCTTGACTAATACAAGGTCCTACCCTCATACATAGTCAAGGTCCTAACGCCATACACAGTTATACAGGGTAGGCTCTGGTCCCCAAAGTTCCAAGTGGCCATGTTCCCACATCTTTGCTGAAGCTCACAGCTCTCACAGTTTGAACTGACAAGTCTCTGTTTCCCTGGGGCTAGAGTCAATTGCTATGTCTCTGCTGCTTGGACTCTTGAAGACAGGCTTTCTCCTGTGGCCCACTGAACAATGATCTGGCAGGAACTCTCCAGTTCTATGCCTGTGTTTTACTCCATCAGCTCTGTTCTTAGACATCAAGGTGCAGGCAGCCCTGTAGCCAGGATCCATGTACTATGGATATGCATAGGCTCAGTGCCAAAGTCGAAGAGGGGCTCCTCCTTTGAAATGTTCTTGTAGTCTCCGTATCCCCTGTCCAGTAGGTGGGTCCTTTTATTTATACTTCCTGCCATGTGCCAGATACTTAACTCATTTATATGAAGCATAGCACTTAATGCAAAGAGATTTCTAAGTGAAAATACCCTTTTCTGCACGTAATATCTCAAGGAACTGATGCAAAAGGATTTATTCATCCTGGTAACAGGTTAGCTTATGCAGCCTAACTTTGGTGTTTGAAATCTTAATCAATATATTATAATTGCTGGAGACCACAAAATGTACCAACTATAGAACAGCTTTGGACTTTTAGTTTGCATTCTAACATTCCCTATAAAAAAAAGGCATCTGACTGAAGCTAGCCATTTGCTTATCTTCTCTCCCCCCCAAATCTTAACTTCGGTGAGTTTATTTTGGTATATAAGCATAACAACTACGCTCACTCAGCACTGTGCTAAGAGATTTACATAAACTTTCTTTTTAAAATAGTGTTTTTATTTATTCTTTGAAGACTTACATTTACACAATGTATTTTGATCATATCCCTGTACCACTACCTCCCTCCATCTCTCCCTGGCGCCCTGTACCCATCCATCATCTTTTCAACTTCATGTCCTCCTTCTTGTTATTTCTAACCTCCTAAGTGCAATTAATGTTGTCTGTATGCCTGTAAGCACATGGGGGTGAGGCCATCGACTGGGGCATGGGTGTGTGCCCAAAGGAGAGTGACCCTCCCTTCCTCAGCAACCATCAACTGCTAATAGGTTCTCTGCTATCCCCCATTCATACTGGAACTTTGATCAACTTGATCTTGTGCAAGTCTTGAATAGATAACCACACATGCTGTGAGTTAATATGTATAGTAGCCACAGCATATTCAGGGGTCAGCATTTCACAGCTCTCATCATCTGTCAGCTCTTACATTTTTTCCATCCACTCTTCCACCATGAACCTTGGATGGAAGGAGAGACAGAGATAACTCATTCCCAGGTGAGCATTCCCAGTTACTCACACTCAGCACATTGACCAGTTATGAGTCTCTGCATTAATCATTACTCACCGCAAGAGGAAGATTCTCTGATCAAAGTTGAGAGGAACACAAATCCTTGGGCATAATATTTAATATTAAGCAAAAATATTTAGAAGACAGTTTGACAGCATGGCTATTTTAAAGGACAACAGTCGATTCCTTTAGGTCTTTTATAATCTTCCCAATCATGGGCTTTTGACCAGGTTTGCAGTACCAGACATGAAACCTCTACTGGGGAGCAAGCCTAATATCCACTCAGATGGCAGTTGGTTACCCTCTAATTGTCATGCCAATATGCATCAGTGGACACATCTTGCCAGGCAGGTCAGTATAGTAGCATGCAAGGTCCAGTGTTGTGGGAGACTATGCTGTCTTCTAGCACTGTGTAAGCTAGCTAGCCAGTAGAGAGTTACCTGTCACTCAAGGTTGATTTCACCAAGTCCTGCATTCAAAATGAGTGATATTTTTCAGCAATGAGGTCTTCCCATCCATTTACTGTAGGTGATCAAAAGCAATAGCTATAGACTGTATTGTTTGGGGTGCCTCTGGGGCCTCAAGGAGATGGCTCCTAAACAATAGCCTCTGACTTCCATTTAGATGGCCAGGTAACCAGCATTTTATCAAATGGCATTGAACTGTCCCAAGCAAACCCCCTCGTCCTTTACAGTTCATCCTGAGAATTCCCAATCTTTAGGTTTGGCTTTCTTTCAGGTTTTCAATTCCATCTTTGAATCCCTTGCCCTCTTCTTGCATGGTACTCTAAGCAATCAAGAGAAGCCAAGCTATACCTTCAACACTTGCTTTGATATTTTCTCAGCCAGTTATCTGGCCAATTTGGGCTCTTACAAAGCTATGCCTTCCATAAAACACTAAGATGAAAATACAACTCAGGCAAGCTCTTGGACAAGTGATAACAAGGCTGGCTGTTCCTCCCTGGTCAACAACAAACTCATTTCAGTCTAAGGCCTCATCAGAATGGCTGTCACCACCTACTCTGATAGGAATATGTGCCGCAGAGTTCATGGGTCAGAAACATGATTCCTTATGTGGCACTGGCTAGAGGTAATACTAGTGACAGGTGTTTGGGCCACGGGATACCGCTTTTATGAAAGGACAAAGGCTTCAGAGTAGATGGGAGCTGATTGCATGGGAAGGACTTCCCTGTAGTAATAATTTCGAAGTTTTGGTTTCTTTGAAAACCACAGAAATACTATAAGAATATCTTTTATTTTAGTCCCAGGTGTGAGATATGGAGCTGTTTCAGATTGTGCACAGTAGCTGACTATGATTTGCCTCGTGCACTAGCAGGGGTGTCATTTTGCCAGCTGCAGATAGTTTCTGCGATTGTCTGATGTTTGTAATTCTGGGGAATTCTCAGAGGGTATATAAAGACTAGGGCCGTGAGAGGCAAGGGTGGGTGGTTGTTTGTTGGGTTTGGTTGTTGTCACTGGTCATTGTTGATTGCATTTTGTTAGTAGTTGTGCACAAAGAAGAAACAAGAAGAGATTAGGTATCCTAATGGTGAAGATCAAACTTGCCCCAAGGAACTTGATACTCCTAATCAGCAGGAAGTAGTCTAAGGATGATGTCACCCCACGTCAACCCCTGACTTTATTCTGAGCTCTCTTATCTAGTGTTAGGGAGTTGGAAAAGGGTGGGAAAAGGGTGAAGAAGGGTGGAAGAAAGAAGAACTCACAAATTCGCAAAGACCAGCTACAGTTCCCTATTGAAAAATTCAAATTCAACACTTTCTTATCCGTTCTCTCGTGCCTCCCTCTCACCTTCAGTCACGAGACAAAGCAGCAAAAAAAACCCTTGCTGAATCTTGGCCCCAGTCTCTGGTACTTTGTGATAGCAGAACAAAACAGATGAAAGACCATCTATGCTTCTAAACATTTTTGATGTCTCAGATACTCGCTAAGATACCTCAGCTACCCTCTGCAGCTCTCCACTGTTTTCTTCCCAGTTCTCATCAAATCACCTTTAGCAGCCCATTCACAATGTGAGCATTCACTAGCGTGGGTCCCACTGCTCTTCCAGCCTCCACAGGGCGTCCTGTTTGAGGGCCAATTGTATACTTTTAGATATTTGTACAGAACTACCCATCTTTTTGGTATCAGTATCCTGTCTTAATCCATTTAAGATTCACAAAATCATTCACAAAATGAATTTAAGATCCTGGGAAAGCAAAGTCTATGATGGTTCTCACTGATCCCAGGATCCCTTGCACCTCGTAGAGCCAGGCACATAACAAGCCACTGTGCAAATGAATGTTGTGTTCTCTAGGCCTCTGTGCCCACCTGCCCACAGAAGAGTTCATCCTGTACTGATATTATCTGTTGATTCTTGACTCAAGAAGGTGGAGGTAGTGTTCACCATGCTCACAAAGTATCTGAGGACACAGCTCAGGGTGGGAAGACAGATGACCCTAATCTTACTGTTTAGTTGAATGAGGAGAGACTATAACGTTGAATATATTCTGGCTGTTGCAGTCAAATATGGAGATTCTAGGAGTGCAAATTACTTAATCTCCTCATACCCCAGATTCTCACCTGCAAAATGGGGATATAAGACACTC
Source organism: Uromys caudimaculatus (assembly GCA_028551405.1). NCBI lineage: Eukaryota > Metazoa > Chordata > Mammalia > Rodentia > Muridae > Uromys > Uromys caudimaculatus. The sequence goes on from CM052710.1 coordinate 46,520,147, forward strand.
CCCCCATAAAGTTCTTTCTGGAGGTTAAAAGAAAGCTTAACTCAATGCCTTTACAAAGGAGTCACTTATTTGGTGCTAGCTGCTGTTATTCGAATGATAATCACTGGTGCTAGGTTCTCAGAACAGATTAGCATCCCTGTGGGTGGTAAAGGACATCAACCCTCAGTCACAGCTCCTGCCAAAGTTTGAGGTTCATTCCTTCCCTTTGTGCAAAAAGACAAAGGCATGCTTCTCTTGGGCTCCAGCAAAGAGCTCTCCCAGACTCCCATTGGAAGGTGAAATCGGTTTCATTTTCATTCACCTTCCAGGGCCTCTTTCAGCTGACAATAGTAACAGAGCTTTAAGCATTTGATACCAGCTTGTCCTGATTCATTACCTTGGCCTCTTCCTGTATACCCACACCTCCACTGGCTGAGCTACGGAGCTTGGCTCCAGATGGTCCCCATCAGAACTCCAAGGCTCCCCAGGCTAGTGGAAAGTACTTGAGTTGCTTCTTGGTGACTTCAGGTCTTACAAAGTTACTTCCTTCTCTAATTTGCCCTCTCATTCCCCAGCAATGCCAGCCCTGCAATGTCACATGGAAATGGCCACCAGGGAATGGCTTTTAAAACAGCAAATTGCATCAAATGCAGGGCAGTGTGAGTCCCATCTTCATCGAGGAATTTCTCTGTTTGGTTTGGCCATCCAGTGGAGCATTAGACAGCAGTTTAATCATTATTACCAGTGCTGCACTGTGACTCTCAGGAGAAGCACTAAACTGGAATGAAAAGGAACTGACATAATTAGTCTGACACAGTTCAATAGGGAACTATTACACCAAAGGTAATGAGCTCCAGTGAGATGTTAATGTTATTGTAAGAAATTATGCCAGTGCAACAAAGTGGCTTTGGTTTAGGGGAGGGGGAGGGGACAAGCTGGGAATTTTCCCAGGCAGTAGACTAATGAAGGGAAAGAATTCAAGAAGGCTTGTAAAAACCTCTTTCTTCCAACCTCCAGGTATCTGTGGTCACTTGGGGCTGAGAATCTGTTACCCAGGGTACAGGGCACGACTGAGGCCATGTAGGCAATGTGGTCACTGTCGATATAGACAAGTGGCTGGATATTTGTTCAACTAGGAAAATAAAAGGATCAAGAGAATCTCTCTGAGCACTAGAAATCAATGGAGGGATATTGTGAGAGCAGTTCCTCAGCACCACACAGTGTAGGGATTGGTATCTGGTTGCTTTTGAGAAGCAGAAGGACACACTCAGAAAGCAAGGGCTCGTATACCCAATAACTGTAACTCTTCTCAAGGAATATAACTCTAAGGCCTCAGCTTCCTCACTTCTGAGGTGGGTTCATCAGTGCCTGCCTTCAGAGCTGAAGCTAAAACCTGACACTTCCACTAGAAATAACAGGAGTGCAGTGACAGGGCTACCACAATGCTGGCCTCTTGTCCTTGTGCTCAGACAAGCTCTGAGGATGTTGCCAGCTACCAGAACCTTCTGATATCAGCATCTAACCACCCAAGTAACACTGTCTTGAATGAATAGAGAGTTTTTCTTGCTATTATTCCTCAAACAATACAGTATTAACAACTATCTACACTGTTGGCATCAGGAGCGCCAAACCGATGATGTCGCACGCAGGTGATATCATCCAGGCGACAGTGTGACCCGCCCACCTGTTGCTAAGGCAACGGCCACCATATTCCCAGAATTCACCTTGACCCACCGCCCACCTTTACC
>CM052710.1:46522373-46543877 GCA_028551405.1 Uromys caudimaculatus
TCGTCCCTTCTCTCTCCTCGCTGCTACCTTGTCCCCCCAATAAAACCCCCACGTGGAACTGTTTGGCTTGGTGTGGTTTTGGAACGTGCCGCCATCTCCACCGCAGCACACGCCGGACTCGTACCAGCAAAATTATTTATACAACATACACAGCATTTACATTGCATTGGACATATAAGTAACCCGAGATCATTTAAAATATGCGTAAAGATGTCCAGGGGTTCTATGCAAACACTATCCCGTTTTATATGAGACCTGTGCATCTGTGGGGTCTGGTATCTAGAAGGGAGACCCTGGAAGCTACTTCCTGCTCCAGAATATACACTGCCCATGATTAATTACTCATATATTAATTTCCATTCCACTGCCCCATTCTCTCAAAGCAATCTCTGCGAACCATAGAACAGATGTGTTCTTTACTCCATATTACAGATAGGAAGATCGAGGCACTGCAGATCAAGTGTGAGGCACAGCATAGGTGAGGCAGGACAAGTGTAAACTTTAATACCAATTCCTGGAACGAGGGCTATGTTCCCAGGATGCTTCACCCTCCACAAACCTCAACACAGGGTGCAAGGCCTGCTTGGAATGAGCCATCCAAGCTGAGACCCTTCCAGGGGAGGGAAAGAACATCAACCCCCACACAAAAACTTTAACCCCAAGTTTGTCCTGCCTACAAAATGTACAGGGATAAAGATGGAGCAGAGACCGAAGAAACGACCAATGAAAGACCGCCCCAACTTGAGACCCACCTCATGGGAGAGAGCCCACCCCTGACATGATCAGTGATACTCTGCTATGCTTGCAGACAGGAGCTTAGAATAACTGTCTCCTGAGAGACTTCATCCAGCAGTGAATGGAAACAGAGGCAGAGACCCATAGCCAAACCTCAGGGAGTCTCGTGGAAGAGTGGGGGATAGAATTCAGAGAGTGGGAGGGGTGAAGGACACCACAAGAAGACCTACAGAGCCAATTAACCTGTACCCATAGGGGCTTACAGAGACTGAACCACCAACCAAAGAGCATACCGGGGCTGGTCCTAGGCCCCCTACATATTTGTAACAGATGTGCAGCTTGGCCTTCATGTGGGTCCCCTAACAACTAAGCAGGGGAAGGTACTGCCTCTGACTCTGTTGCCTGCCATTGGATCCCCTTCCCCTAACTGGACAGCCTGGATGAACCTCAGTGGGAGAAGATGTACTGAGTCCTGATGGAACTGGATGTCCGAGGGTGGGGTGGTACCCAAGGAGGGCTCCCACTTCTCTCAAGAGAAGGGGAGGCAGTAATGGGAGAAGGGACTTGTTAGGGTGGGATTGGGAAGAGAAGAAGGAGGGGCTACAGTCAAGATATAAAGAGAGTAAATAAATAAATTAGTGGGGAAAAAGTGAAGTCCTTTGCTTGCTGGGGCCATGGGTGACTTGAGAATCAGCCTTCTGTGGTCTGTTTTGAGGTGAGACACCCTACTCACCCTGTCAACACTCTATCTTCTCAGTACAATCTCTGCAGGCCACATAAGCAGCTCTTGCCTGAAGAGTTCAAGCATCCACAGACAGCCAACACAGTAGGGTATCCAACAGTAGGCCAGAGGCTCTCCATAGAGGCTCTGATCAGCCACCTCAGCAGCACTCAGCACTTGGGAGATAGGCCATTTTTCTGGCCCTAGAGCTGACCTGTGGAGCGTGAGACTCTGGGAGTGCAGCTTAGCAGGCCACAGTTCCCAAGCCCTCCAGGGCACCTTATGGGAACAGCAGTGCCTTGACCTCTAGTCCTGCATCATGACCTCCCATGACATGGGATAGAGAGAAAGGGGTGAGGTCCAATTTGGACACTTTTTCTTTCTTGCTCCCACCCACCAGTCTCTCTGTACCTTCTATCTGGCCTTACCCATAAGTCTGATCCTTCTGGCCGGGTGTGCCCACCCACACCCTTCCTCTGGACTGTTCTTCTTACTGAGCAGTTCTGGAATCTAGCTTTTCTCCTGCTCAGAGCCTACTACACTGCAACTAGATGAGTCAGGAATGAGCTTCATTTCTGTCAGGCTCTTCCCTGCCAACCAAGGCTACCAATGGACTTCTCCTGACTATTTAAGGGCAGAGTCATTCTTTCCACCAAAGAATGGATTTCCTTCTGAAGACATCAAATTCTAGTCTGTGAGGGAAGTGTGAGTTATTCCTGTTAGTACATCTTGTCCCACTCACTGTGGAATAATGACAGGCCCTTACCCTATTAGAGAAACATCTGCCTCTCAGGGTCCATTTTCACACCAAGAAGCCAATATGTGTCTGAGAGTAGCTCTGAGTCACCCAGCCTGGCCTCGTTCCTTTTTTTTTTTTTTTTTTTCTGATGGAGAAGGGGGTGCAGTTCACCCCATTCTCCACTGCTCACTGCATGAGTGACAGAGCCAGGAAAGGAAACACCAGGGTTGGTGACGCCACTTTCTAGTGAGGCCCTACTTTACTGTTCCAGTTCATATCAACACCCATTGGGCAAGGCCTCAGGGTCCCCCATCTCTAAAGAGGACCGGGGAGAGCAGAGGCCAGAGGCTACCAGAGGGTTCTGGGTTCTACTTCCATGAGCTAATACTAATACATATGGCATGCTAAAATCCATGGCCCCTCATTACTCTTCATCTTCCCTAAGTCATGATACAGTACCCCAGGATCAGAGGAGGCAGATTTCGGCAAACAAGCAAAACTCCCTGGAACAGGCCCTGCCCAGCAATGCACAATTTCCTGCTGATGGCTGTGATCATGCCTGGTTTATGTCACAAATGCTTTCCTTCCCACCCTGATGGCCACAAGCCACAGTGGGACCCATATTCTGTTAGCAGACAGGGAAAACCCTGGTCATGTGCTGATACCACTTTTTTTGGATAGCAATGTCCCATATAGGAAGAATGTCTGTTCTAGGCCATCCTCTTCCCCACTGTAGCCAGGAAAGTTTCAGTGCCCAACAGTCAACCAATCCCATGAGTCACAAGGAACCCACCAGAAGTTTTGTTCCCAACAGGTTTTCCAATGACCACCAGCAGAGGGAGCTCGCAGGAAGACCCTCCTTTCCTTTCTCCAAGCTGGATCGGAAGATGAGGTAGGACCTTGTCTTTAACCTCAGACCTTAATCGACTTGTGTCACAAATGACCAGTTAATTTGATTTAAATTGGCTAAGAAAAAGAGAAATAGGTAGGCTTACATAACCAACATTTAGAAACAGTCTTGCTGCAGGTGTGGCTGGATATGGGTATTCCAAAATACAGCAGCAACAAATGCATATTAAGACTTCTTTGTTCCAGGTAGGGTTGTTGGTATACAGACCAAACTCTGACCTCATGAAGACTAAGCTTGTGTCACATAAGATTACCACTGACTTGATGTCATATCCTTTCTGGGTCAAATCCTTGAGGAACTCTGAGTCCTAACAAATGATCCTGAAGCACTGATTAGCCTTGAGGGGTCACAACCCCATCCTGAAGCACCAATTCTGGCCAAAGGAGGTGGGGGTGGGGTAAGATGGGGGTGTTTTTGTTGACTTAGTTTCTAATCTCCTGGTCCAGTCAGCCCATTGAAATGGGTGGAAGGAGAGGGGTAATTGAAGATGGGATTAATATCAAAAACTAACAAGCAATCTCCTCTACACCCCTTCAGTCTATCAGTCTCCTTGCTTGAGGACTGCCTTACTCCCCAAAATGCAAGTTTCTGATGGACTGAGCAGGCAGAGCTAGACTCCCCTTCCTTCCCAGGTTTCCTCTAGAGGCAAAGCAACAAGAAAGCATGCTCAGGCACACCATGGGCAGTTTGCCTGTTCATTTCCCATTCTTTGTCACCTCCCTTTGTCCCTGTAAAATGATGAGAGTGCTTAAAGCTGGGTGTGCCTCACATGCATGTGTTGAAGCCCTATTAGCCAGCGTGGTGATGGTGGAAATGAGCCCTTTGAAGGGTTATCACGGTTAGATGATGTCATGAAGGTGATGCTCTTGAGATGAGTTTCCTTTTCAGAAGAGATATTAGAAAGGACGAGCAAGTAGAAAAGCACAAAGAAGAGGCCATGTGAGGACACAGTGAGAAGCATCCATCTGCAAGCCAGGAATAGAGCCTAGCGCCCAGCCATACTGAGCTCAATCTTATACCCGTAGCCTCAAGACAGAGAACAAGTGACTGATGTCAGAGTCCCCAGTCTGCTGAATTTCTTGTGGCAATCTAAGACAAATAGGATAATGGGATAGACTTTGACTTCTCCCTATCCAACCCTCCTGAGACCATCTGAAAGTTAACAGGGCTCTGAGGAAGGGTGGATGCTGCTCCAAGCAGCAAGGCAGGGAGACAGTGGAGACTATAGAGGGATAAGATGGTCCAGACCCATGTGTTCCTTCCACTGCAGGTTACATTGGATTGCAGTGAAGAGTCCTGCCTGCTGACTCAGAGCAGAAACCCCAGTCTTCCGTATCTATTTGCCTTTGACTTGCTATCTGGTGCAGCTGCAGGGCGTATGGATCCTCCTCTCTCTGAGACTCAGTCTTCATATCCAGAAGGTGGGGGTGTAGAATTGCATATGTGCCTGTTCCTTTCCAGCTTAGATGCCCTGCTTGTCCTCTTGAGCTGGTGGGACAGCAGCAGTCGACACCCAGATAGCACCCATCCTTGTCCGTCACTCAGGATTCTCAGAGATGGGAGCACCCATATGCCAGGAAAACCAGCATCTATTTGTCCCCACAGATTCCCCAGCTTGGCCGGGGGTCGAGCTGCTGATAGAATTTCCGATGCTTAGTCATACTTTTTTGAGTAAATATCATGGTAAAAAGACATGACATTTCCGGGGCCAGTCTTCAGCATTAATAAAAGATTCCAAGAACAGAGTGACCTTTTCACAAAGGATTTGTAAATGCCAAAAACTACATAAAACCTCTCTTTCTGAGGCCGACAGGATTGTCACAGCTCAGCATTTATTCTGCCACATGCAAGGCCAACTCTGCCTCCTGCCAGGTCCTTGTGATGCTGGTGAGGAGCTGAGGGTATGAAGCAGGGGAGGAGGGAGGAGAGGAAGAGAAGGGGAAGAAGAATAAGAGGAGGAAGAGACTAAAGTAAGGGAGGGGGCAAAGGGAAAGAATGGGATGGAGAAGGGGCAGAGGGAAGAAAGATTGGCAAAGTTTCAGGGGGCCATCTTGGAAATGTATGTAGGATGCTTCATTATGGACCACTCAGCCACTGACCAGGATCCTGAGTATCATGCAACTATGTTTGTATCCAATCTGCCACCTCATACAACCAAAATTAACTATGAATACAGACACAAAATTGTAGACTTAGAACATTGTGAGGTAGTGTTTGTTTGTTGGTTGGTTGGTGGCTTATTTATGGCTTGATTATGCAGTTTTTGAGGGCAAGCTTTGTAGATGACACTATATTGCAATATCAAAAGGTTGGACACACCTGACTTCCAACTCTTAGCCACTGCCAGAGCAGGGTCAGCTATGCCACCTCCTGCTAGCCACAAAAGGTGGCTTGAGTGGTTGATTGGTATACGGGAGCCCAAACAGCCTCTTGCTAGCGTTCATGCATGTCTGGCAAACAGAAGCACAGGGTGAGAGCAGGCAGCATGATACATGGAAAGGACACATATTCTGGGATCAAGCTCTCCTAATTCTGGGCTGGGTCAAGCCTGTATCTGCCTTAAAACGAGCCTTTCTGTTAAGGTTAGAGCAGTAATACTACAGCATCATGGAACAGAAGACACAGGAACATATAAGGCTATTGTAGTTAGCGTGCTGCTCCATTCTTCCTTTCTGGGGGCCTCGGAGACCTTTCTGCTCTTTGTTCTTCCTCAGTAGGCAGGCAAAGAGCTCAGAGTAGTTTTAGAAGTAAACCCTACTTCTCGAGCCAGAGAATTCATCAACTCCTTCCCACTCCCCAAAGCAATTGCCAGGGACTCTGAGGGGGACCTTCCATGTAGAGTACATCCTAGAAAGATGCTTCATCTCCTGACAGCTGCCTCTGGGAGGCCAAAGCTGGACAAGATGCTCTGAGATGCCCTGAGCTGGGTTCACTGTGCCGTGATACTTGACAGATCCTAATTGTCTTTTGAAAAGACCATGCATTATACAAGAGGACATAATAGTACACAGCAGACACAAGGTAATTGTCCAGTTAACTAGGACAGAGTGGGTCTCATGGCCTGGCTCAGACACCTGATTCATAGTTTTAGAATGTGATCTACAAAGAGTTTTTAATTCAACTATGACAAGCCAAGGTTTTAGTGTTAAGCAGTGGGTAGCATCACACAGAGAAACCCTTACTGTCCCTCTGAGCCTCACAGTCATGAGCTACAAGTCCTTACAAGAATCAACTATTGTGAAACAAACATCAGAACATGGAAGAGGTTTGCCATTATCACATAGCAGAATTCAGACTGGAACTCAGATCCTGCCCTTTTCATTCACTGTTCTGCAGCCTGTCTTATGAGAAGTGGATGTTGAGCTAGTTTCCAGTTGTCTGAAGATGGGTGAGAATGTCAACTGAATCAGTGAGACAGAGGTGACATCTCCCAGGCTTCCTTGATGGACAAGGCTCACGAGTGATGGTTGGTGTGAACTGAAGCCTTCTGCCAGGTAACAATGGAGAGGAACAACAAATGCAGAAAGCATCATGGAAGCACAAGACACAGACCTCGCTAACCCCGAGGGAGCAACTGTAGAATAGTAGGGGGTCCCTGCCAGTGATGATCTCATACGACAAGAGAAAGGGGAAGCTTTAGCCCCAACTAAGGTGTACAAGATTAGGAGTCAAAACCCAAACCAGGCCCACTGGAGTGAATCTGAGGGTCCAGGACCAGGAAGACATACCAAACAAATCAGCAAGGGGTTCAGTATACATAGGGCAGGCCCAAACAGTGGGGATCAAAAACCAGAGAAGGCCAGTGTAGGGCCAACATCAGCAAGGGTGAGAGAGAGTGTTGTGGTCAGTCAGCCCACCTCAGCCTCCTGCTGCCCACCACAGGCTCCTGCTGCCACCACAGGCTCCTGCTGCCCACCACAGGCTCCTGCTGCCACCACAGGCTCCTGCTGCCCACCACAGGCTCCTGCTGCCACCACAGGCTCCTGCTGCCCACCACAGGCTCCTGCTGCCACCACAGGCTCCTGCTGCCACCACAGGCTCCTGCTACCCACCACAGGCTCCTGCTGCCCACCACAGATTAGGTCCATGTAGAGGGCCCAGTGTAGGACAGACAATTGAGGGTCCTCATTATAAAATAAGCTGGCAGCTGAAGTGACAGCCCACATGACAGGCCAGTGGGCAGCCACACTGGGCTTAGATGCCGAAGAGTGCAAGTTTCATGCTCCCAGCTGCTCCTGCAGGGCCATCAGGGTGTCTCTGACTGTAAGGTCTGTGTGAGCTGTCAGCAGCCTGTGGTTGCCAAGAAAGCAATTGCCTCCTCTGACTCCATTAATAGGAGCTTAGTGTCGGGATCAATGTGGCTGAGAGTCCCGCTGCACTCCGCACTTGTCAGCCTGCATCTAGAGCTCTAGGCTATGAGCAGCCCACGTGGTTTGAATACTTCCCTTGGGGGTCCCCAAACTTGGTTACAAAGCCTGTTTGTCTCTTTTGGGTGTGGCAATCCCACTGTGTCTGTAGGGCTTGTCTCTGCTGAGAATGTCCCACCAGGCTTAGTTACCTTGTCTTTCTTTCCTTGTAGGTTAGTGGTTCTCAACCTTCCTAATGTTGTGACCCTTTAATACACCCATGCTGTGGTGACTCCCAATCACAAAATTATTTTTATTGCTACTTCATAACTGTAATGTTGTTACTGTTATGAATTGTTATGCAAATATATAATATGCAGAATATTTAATATGCAATTCCCAAAAAGGTCACAACTCACAGGTTGAGAACTGCTGCAACTTGTACTCTTCTTGATTGCCTTTCTCTCTGAAGCATACCACACAGAACCCTTCCTCTGTCATTACAACCCCTGTCTGCATTGGTCTTCCCTCCTCTCTTATAAGGACTCATCTGCATCCCTCATCCAAGATTCTCTTGTCTGGAGGTCATTAACTCAAGAAGTTTCTTGGCAGGTGTGGTGGCACATATCCACAGTTACAGTACTAGGGAAGCTAAAGTAAGAGAATTGTGAGTTCAAGGCCAGCTTCAGTCATGTGTTGAGTTCCAGGACAAAGTGATAATGTAACATATTCACAGGTTCTGAAGACTGAGACCATAATTCTTCCTGCCACAGTTCTTATCATTCGAAGTAAATGTGTGCCTGTCTCCACATGGCTGTTGTTGTCCATTGACCATGGAGGAAAGATCTACTTTCTGGACCCTGAAGCTATAGTTCTAATAATCAAACAGGCAGTCAAATGATATATGTGTGGAAATTCAAATTAAGAGCCAGAATAGAGAGCTGTCACCCACACGTGCACATATGTGTGTGCAAATCCATACAGGTATGAATGCATGCTGCACTGGAATTGCACAGGATACCCTGGGCCGTGTGTGTATTCTGCTGATGGGCCTTCTGCTCACAGTCCTGTGTGCATTGCTTCCCAGGTCCTTTCCTTGGAGTCCACTCTCCAAAATGTCAGATCAGCATTTTCCCAAGTCACTTACCAAATTGGATTAGCTGTGGACAGGGGCCATTAAATAAATGCACCTCCCGCCTTGATTTACTGGAAGAAAACAGGAGATGTTTTCCTTTCTGGGAATGTATCATTCTTACTTGTGCTAACATGAAAAGACAGAACTCCTGCAAGTTTCCTGTGTAGACAGTCCTAGAAAGGAACCCATTTAGAAACTGAGTCTCTGCTGTGGAGTTGAGAAGTTACCAAGAGTTCTCTCGGCCCAAGGAGGGCTGAGAGTGTAAGCAGGATACACTTCTGGGCAGGAGAAGGGCAAACACAGCCTGAGTCCCTGTGATGTTTCGAATGAAAATGGTCCCATAGACTCATAGGGAGTGGCCTTACTGGATGTGTGGCCTTGATGGAGTAGATGTGGCCTTGTTGGAGGAACTGTGTTACAGGGTGGGTGGGCTTTGTTGTTTCAGAAGTTCAAGCCAGGATCACTGGCACTCTGTCTTTCTCTCTCTGTCTCTTTGTCTGTCTCTGTCTCTCTCTGTCTGTCTTAGTCTCTTTCTGTCTCTCTGTCTGTCTGTGTCTCTCTGTCTGTGTCCCTCTGTCTCAGGCTCTTTCTGTCTCTCTGTCTCTGTCTCTCTGTCTCTCTCTTGCTTCCTTTCTTCCTGCTTCCTGAGGATCCAGATGAGAACTCTCAGCCACTTCTCCAGCCCCATGTCTGCCTGCCATGTTTACCACGGTGATAATGGACTGAACCTCTAAAACTGTAAGCCAGCCCCAATTAATTGTTTTTCTTTATAAGAGTTGCCTGGGTCATGGAATCTGTTTACTGCAATGAAATTCTAAGTTTCCATGCCAAGAAGCCAAGAGCCAGGGATAGTTGGCAGCTGAAATGGCAAGGAGTATGGCGATTGACATCAACAGGTGGCAAGACATTACGTTTTATCCCTCACCACACCTCACACTCTGTGGGATTACACATTTCATGTCTCCAGCCTTGTTATGCCATCATTACAAGCATGGTAAGACTCCAAGCAACAGTCGCCACCCATGGGACCACTTAAGCTCAGAGGGAACAGGTGACTCGCACCAGGTCCTGACTCACACAAAGTTTAAGAGCCAGAAATGAAACAAAAGTCCACATTTCTGCCTCCAGGATGACACCTTCTTTTCTGGGCCTCAGCTGCACTTTCACCATATGAACTCTTTGTCACTCACATGAGCAAGCTAAGGATATGGAGCAGGTGACAGTTGAATCTAGGATGCTCCTCAGAGTCCACAGGTGAGTCACATGCAGACATGTCATGAGTTCTTCTGAAAAGGACTCATTGGACACCTGAGCATAGACGCTGTTTCTGGGCAGGATACACCACTCCGTCCGTGACTCCACGCAACCATATTACCTACACTGAGCCTGAGCGAGAATGGATGTGGACAGAAGAAGAGTTCGAGAACCTTGCCCACCCCCAACAAACTACTGCCCACTGATAGATTCTGACAAATGGGCAGCCACTGACGGCAGCAGTGTAATCTCCTGTACAGCTCCCATGTTCTAAACCCATGATCACGGAAATGGCCCTCGCTAAACTCACCGGATCACAAAACAAAACAAAAATACATAAATATGCAAAAGGGATTGTTGCTAGGAAAGGGTGTTTGCTCCTAAGGTTGGGAGGGAGGGCAAGGAGGGTGGAAATGAAAACAACCAGAATTCACCATGTACATGTATGTGAAAATGTCAAAAAACAAATTTAAGAAACAAAAGACTGCTGGCCACTTTTACTTTCCACACACAAAAGAACAAAAAAAAAGGCAAAGGCTGCTTTCATTGAAGAGATGAAAGCCCTCAAGTCCAGCAGCAGCGAGGACCTGTGCTTAGTGGCACACTGTCAGTCAGAGCCCAGGTGTCACAGGGTGACTCCTGCGGCTTTGTGAAAAGCAGTCAGGCTCAGCTCTCCCATCTGTGATGGTTAAACTTAGCTCCAACTTAAGCAGGCTCGGATAAGAGAAATGTCTGAACGATGGTCTGTGAAGGAATTTTCTAGAAGGATTCACTGAGGGGGAAGAACTTTCCCCAGAGTGGACAGCACCTTCTGGTGGAACCCCAGGTAGAAAGAAGCCTGAGGGGGAAGCCATGATGCTTTTGTGTGTGCTTTGAGCCTTGCCAGAGAGCCATTTTCTACTGACATCAGAACTTAGCTTCTCCAGCTTTCCAACAGACTGATGACTGAAGCTCTCCAGCAATCCTCCAGGCCTCCAGTGCCATGTTGGAACTATGGAGGCACCCCTTCCTGTGGACTGAGGAGCAAGCTGGGCTCCCAGCCTCTCCACTGTGAACAAAGCCATGGATGGTCTACACAGCCCATATCCTACAAGCCAATCTAATAATGTTCTTTGAGATACATATTCATTCTGCCCATTCTCTTTCTTTAGAGAATACCAGCTAACATGCCATCTTTATGAGAACAATAGCAACCTTCCCAGCCTCCTACCTCTGTAGGCCTGGAGCTTCCTGCTGCAGGCCTGTATCACTCTCCCCTCAGACCATTCAGGGAAAGAGACTCCCTCCCTCCCTCTGCATGGCTTCAGCTCCCTCCCCTCCTCAAATCCAGTTTACCAGAAAACTAAACAAGCCCGGTTCTGCAAACAAATCAGCTCAAGCAATTGTCAGACCAAATTGTCTTGTCAGTCACTTGCCGACAGGGCCTTGGAGAATCACCCGAGTTGCTCACAGAAAGGAATGATTTGTAAGCTTTGAAGCCCAGAGGAAATGCCCACAGAAAGCTCAACAGAGAGAACATCTCTGTTATCCTGAGAGAAACAGGTGGCACCTAGGTGAGGATAATTCAGGAGGTGACAGTCAGGAATCACCTTACTCTCTCAGTGGCACTGCTGCAGCTGGCTAACTGCCTCCACATTAGTTGGGCAGCTGGTTCCTGTCAATTGCACATATCTAGACCTAGTTCTTGAATCCACACAGGCCTACCTCTTGGGAACCCCTTATATTCCCCCTTCTAACGTGAGGAATTGTAAGATCACATTGAAACTATGCTAATATTACATGATTATGCTCAATAATATTATATGATTACATAATACATGATTACTCTCAAATTAAAATTTCTCATAGGGGCCAATGGGAAAAAGTGTTAGTCGTGAGAACCTCACAACCTGGGTTTGATCCCAAGAGATCATGTGAAAATCCAGGCATAGTGTCTCATGTCTGAGACCCCAGAACTCCCTACAGCAAGGTGGGAGGCAAAGACAGGAGCATGGGCTGGAAGCCCATGGACTAGCTAGCCAAGAGCCCATAGTACAGCGGAAAAGAGAGACCCTGCTGCAAAAATGCTGTTTCCTCTGACTTCCACAGACAATCACAACATGAACACCTCAGTCCACACACAGACACCATTCACATGTATGAGCGCATGCGCACGCACAGAGAGAGAGAGAGAGAGAGAGACAGAGACAGAGACAGAGACAGAGACAGAGACAGACAGACAGACAGACAGAGAGAAAACAACAGCAATAAGGAACTTTAGTTTTTTATATAGCCATCTTAAGACTATACACAGAAGCAGCTCCAGGTGGCAAGCTTGCCCCTGTTCGAATTTGCAATCCCTGTGACATATACATACCTCAAGCAGGGCTTTGAAAGGTGAGTTATTATACATATAATGTATATATTAATCTCCTCTGAGATTTTAGCATTAAAGGTGGATCTTTTTCTAAGTGTCCTTTGCTGTCAGTTGGGAGCATCCCACTTAGCAATAGGTATTTCCTATGCCATCTGCTATGGAAAGATTAAGAAATATAAACCCAGTGTCGCAAAGCTCCTCCGAGTATGTTCCAAATGGGTTTTCCATCGTCTGTGTGGGGTGGAGAAGGAACTGATATTTGGGGAATTCGATGTCTGTTGCCACTGCTTGCATCTGGATCTATTCCTTAACCTCTCCTCCAACCTTTCTCCTTCCCAGCTTCTAGTCTCTCTTATGAATCATTTTCTATTTCTATAATAAAATACCTAGCTGAACGGTGGTGGTGCACGCCTTTAAACCCTAGCACGTGAGAAGCAGAGGTGAATGGCTCTCTGAGTTTGACTCCAGTCTAGTCCTGTTCCAGGATAGCCAGAAGTACATATAGAGACCATATCTTGAAAACAAACAAAGTTACCCAAGACTGAGTAAACATAAAATAAAGTGGTTTACTTTAGCTCATACTTTTAGGGACTGAAAGTGCAATATCAAACACCCTCATCAGTTCACCATGGCAGATGACATCATCAGCTTGGAACATGGCAGGTGACATCATCAGTTCACAACATGGCAGATGACATCATTAGTTCTCAACAAGGAAGATGACATCATGGTGGGGAAAAAAGAATTACATGGTAAAATAAGAGGTGAGTAGGAGTCGCTCCTTTTCCTAACAACTAACTCTCAAACAGGGTAAGTCACTCCGTAGGATCAGTATTAACACTTCCAGGGGTCCTGCCCTCAGTAAACTACTCAGCTATCATTTGACCTACCTCTTAAAAATCTACCACTTCTTGATTCTGTCACGTTGAAGTTCAAGACTCCAACACAGGAAGCATGGGAATCAACCACATTCAAATCAGCATTCATCCCTTAGTGATTCAGTCTGTCTCCAAGGACACTTAGGCTTTGTCATAGTACAGCCTCCTCCAGGCCCCAACCTTAATGAGGCACAAGTCAGAGAGTGTGCCCAAGGAAAATTGACCATGGGTGATTATGTTTTTGCAACTTTTCTGTAAACCTAAAAGCATTCAAAGTAAAACATTTGTTTAGAAGTAAAAGAGCCAGCCAAAGTGATGGGCCCCAAATCTCCATTCAGATGTTCCTACAGCCAATTTCCTCACCAGCTTATGTGAGTCACAACCACGCTGCATCATAGCAGGTAATAATTTTTCCCACATAAGGAAAGATCATTCCTCTGTCAATACAACTGTGACCTTGTCTTTGAGAAAAATGACTCTGGCTCATGTTGTAAGAGGCATTTGACTTTCCATTCTGGTTGTGAATGACACCCTCAGAGGGCAAAGCCTCAGCTAAGATGTTAGAGTTCTCTCTCTCCCTTCCTCTTCCTCTCTCTCTCTCTCTCTCTCTCTCTCTCTCTCTCTCTCTCTCTCATTCTCTGTCACTGTCTCTCTCTCTTTCTCCCTCTCTTCCTCTCTCTCTCTTCCTCTCTCTCTCTCTCTCTCTCTCTCTCTCATTCTCTGTCACTGTCTCTCTCTCTTTCTCCCTCTCTTCCTCTCTTCCCCTCTCTCTCTTCCTCTCTCCTTCTATTTACCTCTCTTTTCTCTCTCTCTCTCTCTCTCTCTCTCTCTCTCTCTCTCTCTCCCCCCTCACATGCACACACTCATCCACCCACAATGATGACGGGAGAGTGCTCCAGTCCATCTTACCACATTATGGCAGTCAGACTAACCTGACCCATCACCCACATTCTCTGTGTCACTTGGTTTCATATCTGTCACCCTCTGTGCCCAAGGGTTTCACACCATGGATTCAGTGTAGACTGAATATATTTTAAAGTAAATTGTGTATATTGTACACACAGGGTTTCTTTATTAGTTTCTAATCAGCACAATGCAACTAGTTATATAACATTAGCGTCACATTAGGTCCTATAAGTAATATAATGATTTAAAATTCATGCAACAACACATATAGGTTATTTGCAAATGCAATGTCATTTTATAGAAAGGATATCATAGATTCTGGTGTCCTAAGGGAGTCTAGGAACCAAGTTTCTGAAGATACCAAGAATTTATTCTATTCAAGATTATTTGACTAGCATTACAATGTAGTATGTTGGCGTAATCATCGATATTATTTGAATACTGTGGATAGACTAGACATTGAGACCCACTGCTTCTGAGCCTACACAGAAGCCCTATGGAGTAGGCACTACACCCTCCATTCATAGATTGAAAAGTTCCTCCAGAGGGCAAGGCCATTTGCCCAATGAGACATTAATGTCGGTCACCACAGAGCTTTTGTATGAATCCGAGTTTAGTGTCCCCAAGGTCGTGCCATGAATAACACAGGCTGGCTCATGCCAATGACTTAGCACTCTGCTAAATTGTGTTTCCAAATTATTATTAATAAGTGAGCCAAAAATAATTCCGAAGACACAAACATTAAATTAAAGAAAACCTTCTTAAGGAGAAAAGGCAGCAAGAAAAACCAGTGTGCTGATGGAAGCAGGGTCTGAGGCAAGAGCAGATGAAGCCAGATAAAATCCTCTAAGAGATCTGCTGGGCCGAACCCAGAATGTGCAAGGACAAAAAGGGAAAAGAAAGGCCGAACCCAGAGTGTACAGGGTGGTTTAGGCATTCTATTGCTGTGATAAAATACTATGAACTAAAAGCAAGATGGGAGGAAAGAGTTCATTTGGCTTATGCTTCCACATCACTGTTCATGATTAGAGGAAGACAGGACAGGAACTCACACAGGGCAGGAATCTGGAGGCAAAGCTGATGCAGAGGAAAGCTGCTGCTTACCAACTTGCTTCTATGGCTTGCTCAGCCTGCTTTCTTATATAGATCCCAGGACAACCAGCCTAGGGATGGCACCACCCACAATGGGCTGGGGCCCTCCACCATCAATCATTAGTTAAGAAAATGCCCTACAAGCTTGCCAGCAGCCTGATCTTATGGAAGCATTTCCCAAATGAGGTTCCCTCTTGTAAGATGACTTTAGCCTAGGTCAAGTTGACATAAAACTATTCAGGACAAGGACCATGGGGGAAATGCTAAAACAGAGTACACAAGGGCATGGGAGAAAGTCTGAACCCTGAGAAGACAGGAGCATGGGGAAAAGTAGTCAATGAAATCACCTACAGTAATAGCTGCTTTTGACTGTGTTAGACTCTACAGAGACTGGTCATTTTGGAAAATCCCACTTAATTCTCAAAACAATATTAGGAGATAGATTATTTTATTAATAATATTTTTGTAAAAAACTAAGTGCAGTTTAAATACTAATGTAACCTTCAACCAAGATGTTGCTTTAAGCTCTTGCTCTGAGTGCCCCCTCTGATCCTAGCACATGGTGCTCACAGATAAACCGTAAATAATGGGACTCAGAAGACAGCCACTTTCAAAGACAAGATAAATGGCTTTCCAGTCTAGAAATGGCAGAAAAAGGCAAAGAGAAAAGATAGGGTGAATTGCAGGTCTGTTGGGTTCCAGTCAAGGGTCAGGGACAGGTGGCTTAGGTCATTATTGTGGGACTGAAACAGCTGTATTTAAGGTAGAGATTATAATTCTACCTCCTCCCTGGGATGTGCCCCCATGTCAGAAGAAAGGAGTCAAATGTTCAATGTGCCCAGCCCAGGGCTATGGCTGTGATGAAAGGTGTGCAGCATAGAGATACAGCCTTCCCACCTGAGCCTGGGCAGACCAGCCAAACTCTAGATTCTCTATCTTCACCTCCTTCCTCTCCTCAAAGAACCAACGTTTCAACTCCTAAAAGAAACCAAGTACTCCAATAGGGGTCTCAGCAGCTGGTTTGACAAAAACTATACAAGATAAATGTGAGTTGGAGGGAAAATGAGGGTTACATTTTATCTTCTAATGGACTATGTGTTGACAGCTTGGTGTCCAGTATATCAGGAGAACAAGAGGTGGAATCTAGGAGGGTGGAAAGATGACCCAGAGGTTAAGAGTATTTGCTATTCCTTCTCAGGACCACAGTTCACTTCTCAGTACCTAAACCAGGCAGTTCATACAACGTGTGGCTACAGCTCCCTTTAATCTCCTCAGGCTCTTCCACTCACAAGTACACACACACACACACACACATGCACACACATGACACATGCACACATGTGCACACATGCACATATGCACATACACACAATAAAATAGATGGAGCCTAAAGAATGATTCTTAGGCTTTTGGGGAATGCTGGTCTCTTGGAGTGAATTTTTCAGGAGACTAAATTGATAAGAAGCCTGAAATTGCCTGACTTCTAGTCTTCTCTACAGCTTCTTATTTGACATTGTAATTTCCCTATTTCACTATGTCATGTTTAAACAAAAGAACATAAAATGGGGGAAGTTATTTTTAAATTGGATAGAAAAAAAAAGCAGATAATCATGTGGTTTTTTTCTTTGAGTTTGTTTATATAGCAGATTACTTTGATGGATTTCCGTATATTGAACCATCCCTGCATCCCTGGGATGAAGCCTACTTGATCATGGTGGGTGATTGTTTTGATGTGTTCTTGGATTTGGTTTGCGAGAATTTTATTGAGTATTTTTGCATCAATATTCATAAGGGAAATTAGTCTTAAGTTCTCTTTCTTTGTTGGGTCTTTGTGTGGATTATGTGTAAGGATAATTGTGGTTTCATAGAATGAATTGGGTAGTGTTCCTTCTGTTTCTACTTTGTGGAATAGTTTGAAGAGTATTGGTATTAGGTTTAGGTTTTCTTTGAAGGTGTGATAGGATTCTGCACTAAACCCATCTAGTCCTGGACTTTTCTTTTTCTTTTCCTTTTTTTTTTTATTTTTTGGTTGAGCAATAAAATTCAACACCCCTTCCTGGTAAAAGTCTTGGAAAGATCAGGAATTCAAGGCCCATACCTAAGCATAGTAAAAGCAATATATTGCAAACCAGTAGCCAACATCAAACTAAATGGAGAGAAACCTGAAGCAATCCCACTAAAATCAGGGACCAGACAAGGCTGCCCACTCTCTCCCTACCTATTCAACATAGTACTCAAAGTCCTAGTCAGAACAATTAGACAACAAAAGGAGGTCAAAGGGATACAAATTGGAAAGGAAGAAGTCATAATATCACTGTTCGCAGATGATATGATAGTATACTTAAGTGACCCCAAGAATTCCATCAGAGAACTCCTAAACCTGATAAACAACTTCAGCAAAGTGACCGGATATAAAATTAACTCAAACAAATCAGTAGCCTTCCTATACTCAAAGGATAAACAGACTGAGAAAAAAATTATGGAAAAGACACCCATCACAATAGTCACCAATAATATAAAATACCTTGGTGCGACTCTAACCAAGCAAGTGAAAGATCTGTATGACAAGAACTTCTTTCTCTGAAGAAAGAAATCGAAGAAGATCACAGAAGGTGGAAAGATCTCCTGTGCTCATGGATTGGCAGGATTACTATAGTAAAAAATGGCCCTCTTACTGAAAGCAATCTACAGATTCAATGCAATCCCCATCAAAATTCCAATTCAATTCTTCATAGAGTTAGAAAGAGCAATTCTCAAACTCATTGGGAATAACAAAAAACCCAGGATAGTGAAAACTATTCTCAACAATAAAAGAACTTCTGGGGGAATCACCATCCCTGACCTCAAGCTGTACTACAGAGCAATAGTGATAAAAACTGTATTATATTGGTACAGAGACAGGCAGGTAGATCGGTGGAATAGAATTGAAGACCCAGATATGAACCCACACACCTATGGTCACTTGATCCTTGACAAAGGAGCTAAAACCATCCAGTGGAAAAAAGACAGCATTTTCAACAAATGGTGCTGGTTCAACTGGTGGTCAGCATGTAGAAAAATGCAAATTGATCCATTCTTATCTCCTTGTACAAAGCTCAAGTCCAAGTGAATCAAGGACTCAACGCGAGATACACTGAAACTAAGAGAAGAGAAAGTGGGGAAGAGCCTCGAACACATGGGCACAGGGGAAAAGTTCCTGAACAGAACATCAATGGCTTATGCTCTAAGATCAAAAATCAACAAATGGGACCTCATAAAATTGCAAAACTTCTGTAAGGCAAAGGACACTGTCAATGGGACAAAACAGCAATCAACAGATTGGGAGAAGATCTTTACCAATCCTATATCTGATAGAGGGCTAATAGCCAATATATACAAAGAACTCAAGAAGTTAGACTCCAGAGAATCAAATAACCCTATTAAAAAATGGGGTACAGAGCTAAACAAAGAATTCTCATCTGAGGAATATGGAATTGCTGAGAAGCACCTAAAGAAATGTTCAACATTCTTAGTCATCATGGAAATGCAAATCAAATTAGATTTCACCTCACACCAGTCAGAAAGGCTAAGATCAAAAACTTACGTCACAGAAGATGCTGGTGATGATGTGAAGAAAGAGGAACACCTCCATTGTTGGTGGGATTGCAAGCTGGTACAACTACTCTGGAAATCAGTCTGGCAGTTCCTCAGAAAATTGGACATAGTATTATCTGAGAATTCAGCTATACCACTCCTGGGCATATACCCAAAAGATGCCCCAACATATAACGAGGACATGTGCTCCACTATGTTCATAGCAGCCTTATTTCTAATAGCCAGAAGCTAGAAAAAACCCAGATGTCCTTTAACAGAGAAATGGATACAGAAAATGTGGTACATTTACACAATGGAGTACCACTCAGCTATTAAAAACAATGACTTCATTAAATTCTTAGGCAAATGGATGGAACTAGGAAATATCATCCTGAGTGAGGTAACCGAAACACAAAAGAACACACATGGTATACACTCACTGATAAGTGGATATTAGCCCAAAAGTTTGGAATACTCAAGATACGATTCACAGACCACATGAAGCTCAAGAAGAAGGAAGACCAAAGTGTGGATACTTCGGTCCTTCTTAGAAAGGGGAACAAAGTACTCACAGGATGAAATACAGAGACAAAGTATGGAGCAGAGACTGAAGGAAAAGCCATCCAGAGACTGCCCCACCTGGGGATCCATCTCATATACAGTCACCAAACCCAGACACTACTGTGGATGCCAAGAAGTGTTTGCTGACAGGACCCTGATATGGATGTCTCCTGAGATACTCTGCCACAGCCTTACAAATACAGAGGCGGATGCTCACAGCCAACCATTAGACTGAGCACGGGGTCACCAATGGAGGAGTTAGAGACAGGACTGAAGGAGCTGAAGGGGTTTGCAACCCCATAGGAAGAACAACAATATCAACCAACCAGACCCCCCAGAGCTCCAACCACCAACCAAAGTGTACACAAGGAGGGACCCATGGCTCCAGCCACATATGTAACAGAGGATGGCCTTGTCTGACATCAGTGGGATCAGAGGCCCTTGGTCCTGTGAATGCTCGATGCCCCAGTGTAGGGGAATACCGGGGCAGTGAGGTGGGAGTGGGTAGGTGGGTGGGGAACACCCTCATAGAAGCAGGGAGAGGGGGAACACTGGGAAAGGGGATAATATTTGAAATGTAAATAGAGAAAATTTTCAATAAAGGAAAATAAAAGCAGACCATGTACAAAACAATATAATCAGTGAAGTTTCTCAAAACAAAAACAAAAACAAAAACGGACAAAGACAGTGAACTCTTTCTGCCAGGGCTAAGAAGAAGAAGAAGCCCAGAATTATATTCCCATCTAAACTATCACTCAAGATAAAGGCAAAATCAAGACCTTTTTCAGACATAAAAGACCAGTTATCATCCAGAGAAACCAACGGAAAGAAGCAGCCAAGAGCTTTGGTGAGGAGACAAGTGAAATAGAAGTAAAACCTGTGAGAAACAAAGTGAAACTCCAAAATTAGTAGCCAATACTGTCTAGAATTCAGTCTAACAACAAGGAGAAATATGTGAGTGTTTAACTATAGTGTGCTTAGAGCTTATCTGTAGACTAGAAATAAAGCCTAACCTTTGACTTTGTCACAAACACTGACTTGCAAAGAGAAGTGCTAAAAATGTAAAGCTCTCTGATAAATCCCGAAGACCACAGTGTGTGGTTTCAAAGTCAGCAAACTGGGGAGAAATGAATAAAAGTAAATGTTGTCCGTCTAACAACATCTTAAAGACTTGGACAATAGAACTAAAACAAATCACAGGTTAAGACAACCTTACACACTAGCAGCCTTCACAAAAATGTGAATAGATCGACCTTAGCTATTACAGATCAGTTTTTTAAAACCTAGCTGCATGGTACTTACATATATGACAGAGAGAATCTGGAATAAAGAACCAGAAAAGGGAACATTCTAGACAAACTTTGGAAAATCTGGCTTAGCAATGTTAATGGGAGCCAAAATGTGAAGCAAAAACTTCAATAAGAAGTCATTATTATACACACTGATAAGGGGCGCACACTCCACCAAACATACACAATAATCATGAACTTCTATAAATTCAAATAGCCTGTATTAAATATGGGAAGTGAAAATTGGCAGAGTTACAGGGAGATATTGACGAATACCCAATCGTGCAGGAAAAGCTTAGTGTTCTTCCCAAGAAACAGACCAAGCAACAAAGCTATGGATTATTTGAAGCACAAAATTAAAAGACAATGTAATAGATAAAGCTGGATCCCTGCTTCAGCCAAGCATGGGATATTCATTCTTTCCGGCCAGGGATGCACGTTATAAAACTCGACTTTGTAACAGGTCACAAAAACAGTATCAACAAATCACAAAGAAGCTATGTCTCACACACCCAGTGTGCTCTCCAACAAATGCTGAGAATTGAAAGAGAATCCACCAATTAAGGCAGCTTAAGATACGTTTGAAAACAAGAAGCACACATTCCAAACTGACATGACTGAGAAATGAATGAGCTATGAGCATTTATTAAATATTTAAAGCAAATAGTAATGACTACACACATGTGAGATGTGTGGGGATGTGTGGAGCATGATCAGCACTGTTCTTAGAGGACATTTAACCTCCAACATATTTGTTAAAACTGAGAATTTTATAAAAATAAGTGAGTTCATTATCTAACTTGAGGACAAAAAGGTTGAGCCCAAAGAGCATTGGCTGCTCCTAGAGAGGAACAAAGTTTAGCTCCCAGCATCTACATCTGGGAGCTCACAACTATCTGTAATTACATATCCAGGGACTCTGATGCCTTCTGGCCTCCACAGCACTGTGTGCATGTTCATACACACACACACACACACACACACACACACACACACACACACACACACA
>CM052710.1:46544377-46601576 GCA_028551405.1 Uromys caudimaculatus
ACACACACACACACACACACACACACACACACACACACACACACACACATATAAAAATAAAATTAAGTAATAGAAAACCGAGAATGAAATAGAGTATTTGAATAAACCAGTAACACCAAGGAAATGAAGTGAGTTGTCAAAAGCATTCTATGCTTTCCCAAGTTCAGATCACTGAATGAGCAGGGTCTATGAAACCCTAAAAATGACAGGTACTCCCAACAGAAATCAAATAGAATGCAAAGTCCCTGACCTAACAAAATGAGCATACCCAAAACTCCAAGTGAACATTCTAGATAAAGTTACTTTAGCAGCCTCCTCAGTCAAATCAGAAGAAAAGATCAGAGTGGCTATACTTGGCAGTAATTTTCAAAATTGTCAGGAAGTCTAAACTAATGTGTAGAGAGTAATGACCAGAAAAGAAGAAATAAATAAAAATTTGTTTCATTGTTTTTAAATGATAGGTTTTACTGCACAGAAAAATTCTTCCTAGATGGTCAGTGAGTGAGGGAATGAATGAATGAATGAATGAATGAATGAATGAATGAATGAATGAATGAATGAAATTTAACTTTGTTCTACTAGTTCAAGAACAAACACACAGGAAAGTTTCTAGTCACTGGAGCTCAGAGTTGGGAGATCAGCTGACCACTTGTCATGTCACATACGTGTGCTTCTCAGAAGCCAGGGAAAGCCGTTTGGAGTTACCTCAATTTAAAATGGTTACTGCATTTCAACATGGGCATTTCTCATGAATGATGGTTTTCAAACACTGAACTCAAACAAAACATGCCAGTTAGTGGGTTCCTGGCTTCCCCTCGCATTTAGCCAGGGCCTCACTTGCCTCCTCCCATTCCCCGCAGGGTAAGCTACTGCATTCTGCAATGACTCAGTCTCTGCTGAGTGGGCATCAAGCCTCAGGGCTGAGAGACACCTGCTCTATTAAGGGATCCTCAATCTAGTGCCTCCCACACACATGCCATTGCTGTCGCTCAGTCAGATTGACAAGTGAGGCTGACAGCCTTCCTGTCTGAGTCTGAGAAGGTGGGAGGCAGAATTGTGTCTGGAACCATTTTCCTGCCAAATGTAGAGGTTGATTGCTTCCATGGCGGATACAACCCTGGACTCCATTCAGCTGAGCCACTCCTTTCTGGCTGACTGTGGCACTGTAGAAAACTCTGTCTTTTCTGAAGGGACTGAAGCCCAGTCCACAGGGCTACCATCTTGTCACCTTCTGAGGAGGAGCCGCCCACACTGATCTGGAGTCAGCCACCCTGCTGCTTTTGCATTCTTACTTTATGTTTGTGGAGGTCAACTAATGCTAACCTTAGTTAAGAACAACATATCTTCAGGCATATGGTAATGTACATACATAACCCCAGCCCTGTGGAAGCTGAGGCAGGAGGATCACAAGTCTACCCTGGGATACGTAGTATGACCTTGCCTCAATTACTTAATTAATTGATAAGAACCATCTGAGTTCAAATTCTCACTCTGCTGCTTAGCAGCTATGAGTCCTTGGGGATGTCTCATTGCCCTTCCCAAGCTTCCGCTTCCTCTACTGTGAAGACATTCAGAACACCTGCTCCCAGAACTCATGGGACAATTAAATGGATACAATCCACATAATGTACTTGGCACAGTGCCTGGGACATTCTGAGTTCCCTGTAAAAGACCATAAGCCAACATACCAGCAGTGGTGTTCAATAAAGACGGGCTGTAGGATGTAAGACTGAATCCCAAAAGATGCAATCGTTTCTGCAGGGAACAGAAAAGTTTGTTGGAGTATACACCACTGAACAGGACTTGGGAAAGCAAGTCTTCCTTGTAGGGTGAGGAAAGGGGTGACATTGTGGACTGAGAGGGTGTGAGAGCATGTCGGTGTTAAGAGAGCGGAATGTGGTGGGTGAGTACAGGACAGGGAGAAAGACACTCACAGCCTGTACAGCTGACCAGAGCCCACATTGAGAGCTACTGTGCCATGCAAGTGGGCACATAGTGAGGAGTCTTTGCTATCTCCAGAAGAGCACAAAGAGTACAGAACCTGCCCAGAGTCCTTGATCTCTTGTACTCCTCAGCCTCCCTTCCTTCCCCGCTTAGGTTGTGAGTTCCCTGAAGATGGGGTTGCTTGGATCCATCTCCTGATTCTCAGGGACCCATATGTGGCCTAGCTCAGTGAATGTACTACAGCTTTCCTTGCAAAGGACCAAAAGCTCCTCCCCCATCCTAGCCATCTCTCTTCACAAGGATGGGTCAGATCCAAGGACAAGTGGGGACTGTGGACCCCCAGGTTCTGGACTTACTCTGAAGGAGGAACTCAGTCATTGGAACTGTGACCAGGATACCAGGTGTGTGGATAAACCTGAATGACCTACATGATGTATCACAGCAGCCAACCCTGGGATGCACCAGACCTCGGGACAGCTGCCTCCTCACCCAGAAAGTACACATCACAGTCGTATTTTCAGTCTTGAAGACAGGAAAGTTATATGGTGTTATATCAGCTTAATTCAGTGGAAACTACAGTCCCCAAGTTCAAGGTGACTCCAAGAGAAATTGGCACAAGAGATGAAGGCAGGAAAGAAACATGGCTTCTTCTCTCTGGAGATCAGGTGAAAGACAGCATACAGAGTCACAGATGGAACATACTATGTTCCAACTGCTAACTCACCTCATTGCTATGGGGTACTGACAGGGATATATCTCATCCGGCTCTTGTTAGGCCTCCTTGGGTGTTTTCCTTGTGTGGGTGGGTTTGAGTGGGATATAAGTTTGTGTTCTTGTGCATACATATACATGGGTGGGTGCTTGTACATATGTGTGCACATGTGTTTGGAGAACAGAGGTCGACAGCAAGTATCTTCCTCAATCACTCTCTACTGTGTTTGATTTTGTTTTGAGGCAGAGTTTCTTATTGAACCTGAAGCACACAGATCCACTTGGACTAGCTGGCCAGAAAGCTGCAGGAAGCTTCCTGTCTCTGTCTCTCTTTGTGCAGGGATTACGGATATATACCCCATGCTCAGCTTTCTGCTGAAAATTGGAATTCATCCTGCATAGCAGAAATTTTGTGGACTGAACCATCTTCCCAATCTTTTATTCTTATAAGTCTTAGGCCAGGTATATGTTTAGCACTGAATTAAAATATTTCTTCTCAAATTCTTGTGTAGTCAAGATTAGAGACAGCAGAGAACATGTGCAGAAATCCTATAGTCCTTGTAGAACCCAGTCAATAGCTCTGGTGTCTGTGTAACAGCTAACTTTCTGGGTAAAGTTCCAATATGAACACCAATTATCATTTTTGTTTATAATAAAGCAAAAGGGAAAGATATGTATATTAGGACTTCATTTCTTTGTTAATGTTGTGAGCTCCTCCTTGGCTAAATTGAAAGAATAGCTTGGATTCCACCAGGATATTCCCTTGACTCATTATATAATGACTATAAATTTTCTGATTCTTTGAATTTCTTGTAAGTTTTTATTTTCTTGACTAATATTTTCTTCATTACTTTCTTTTTAAAAGTATTACATTTGTGTGTCTGTCTGTCTATCTGTCTGTCTGTCTGTGTACATGCCATGCCATGGCATACTTGTAAGGTCACAAGTCTGTCCTCCCACCATGTGTGTTCCAAGGATCAAACTCAGGTTATCAGCCTTGGCAGCGAGCACCTTTCTTTACCCACTGACTCATCTTGCCATCCCATTTTAAATGTGTTTATTAGTGGAATAAATCAACCCTTGATTCATTGTATTTGCCAGTGTCTCTGGTATACCAGTTCCCATTGGGGTTAACTGCAAATCACTAACAGGATACCACCATACATGGAGCTGAAGGAGATATGCAGTAGAATGTCTTATACTGTTTTCCACCATTCAGAGGTAATACATATAAATAAACTCAAGCACAGACAATAAGACCTAGCAAAACAACTAGGGAGGGAGTGATGAGTTTTTAAGTATTTATTACTGTTGTTTTTAATGTAATTTATTTACTTGTAAGCTTACATAATATAATTTTTAGTAATGGCTGTGTTTAACAGTTGAATCAGAATAACTCTGAAATTTAATAATGAACTCTCCAGAGTTGGTATGAGCCAGCTCTGCATTTTACAGGGTACAGCTGTCTTCATGATTCCAGTTTGTCTTTTGCTCTTTGTGAGTGTTCATCCAGCAATCACACTGTTGGCCTGCAGTGACCTCAGACCCATCACCAGGCACAGAAGCAGTGAGCCACTAGGGGTCTTCCCAGGTTCATGGTCAGATATGCTTTAGTGCTTGCCATGTTGTCCTTCTTCCGGGGAACTCGGGTGTTCCTGCTCCAGTGTGTTAGTGCTGATTGACACAGAGATAAAGGGATTTCTTGAAAGAAAAGAAGATGCTGGTTACCCCTGCAGCAAGCTCCAGGTGACTATGTACATTTCTCAGTCAGTACAAGGACCTGAGTTCAATTCTCACCACCCTCATTAAAAGATCAGCGCAACAGCTTATGCCTGAAATCTCAGTACTGGGGAGGCAGAGACAGTGGAATCATTGGAGTTTGTTAGGCAGCTAGTCTAGCCAAAACAGTGCACTCCAGGTTTAGTGAGAAGTCATCTCAAAAGCTAGGATGGAGAGCAACTGAGGAAGACACCTAACATCAAACTCTGTCACACACACACACACACACACACACACACACACACACACACACACACATGGGGGGGTGTTGATAAACACCTTGATTCATTCAGGAATCTAAACTAGCAAGTGTCCTGCCCCCCATCCATGTATATGAAACTATCACAGTGTGCTGGAGCAGCTTTCAGCATCTATCCCATGTAGCAGCAGCATCCGAGACAGCTGAAGCCTACCTGATAGTAGGCAGGTCGTAGCTGCAGTTTTTCCAGCTCAAGTCTTAAGAAGCAGCTTGTCTAATTGACTTCTTAGTACTGCGTCTGCACCAAGGTTTTTCTCTTATACACATGATCCAAAATCACCAAATCTCTTCATTTACTGAGATTATTTTTTAAAATATTACACTTGAGGGACTAAGCCCATTCTGATTTGAAAGTAGGAAGTGTGGCCAAATTCATACTTACAAAGCTGGACATCGAAGTTGCAGAAACTCAACTCACTTCTGAATCTTTCCCTGCTGAGCCTCCTAAGTCTATTCCAGAAAGGTTGGGTGTGCATTCCTTTTCTGTTTCTGTGATAAAATACCATGGTTAAAAGCAACTTCTAGGGGAAAGAGTTTATTTTGGTTTTATTGTTCCAGAGGGATAAAAGCCCACCGTGACAGAGAGGCATGGCAGCAGGGGCCAGAATCTGAGAGATCCTAACATGTACCAGACCCCCATTTCAATCATTACACTGCAAAACAAAGACAGCAGAAGAGCACCAGTCCTCTGCACAATGCTGGAGTTGGGCTAGAATCTTACTGAACTAAGCAAGGCCTCCTGCATTCAGAGAAGCTCCTTTATCCAGATACAATTCTACTCTCTAGACAAATAAATCATCAGATACCTGGTCTCCTTAGCTTCTGGTGGCCAAAAGTGTTAGAGAAAATCATAGATTTTTATCACTGAGCAGATGGTCTCTTTCTGGGGCAAGGAACTTCAAAATCCTTTTCTCTAAGTGTCCTCTGGGGTGGCCAAAGGTGAGGGGCCTGGATGTCATCCTGAGATTTGCCAACTCAAACCCTGCCATCTGCCCAGCAAGACAACTGGATTCAAGGACATCAGCCACAGATCAGCTTCCAAGTAAAGCACCCAGCACAGAACCTGAGCCTAGAAAATACTCCAAATTCTAAGCTATTGGTCTATACACAGTGCTCAACTGCCAAGTCCACTTCTGTTTCTAGGAGTAAGCCTGAGTAGACACCTTTGTGCCTTGTTTTGGAGAAAGGAACCCAAGCCACCCTTTCCCCAAGACCACACAGTGGTGAAGTCAGGACTGAGATGGATGTTGGAAGTCCCTCAGTCACACTTTACCCTACCAGATCATTTTACCTCCACCCTCCCTCAACCTTTGAGCGGTAAAGGCTTTTCTACCATTCTTCTGCAAAGAATTTCCATAGAAAAAAGGCCTGTATTTCCTGAAGGGCTATAACACACACACACACACACACACACACACACACACACACACACACACACGAGCCGCTGTGCACCACTGGAGCAGGAGAAATAAATCCTCTTCCAATCTGCTTCGATTCAGTCCAGAGACCAGGAAGCACTCCCTGCTCCAGCCCCCGCAGAGGCCATATGGGCCAGGACAAGGCAGGATTAAGTGTGCCTGCATGAGGGGGTGGAACGGCAGCTGCTCTCATGACCAAGGGCTCCATGTGCTCCAAAGCAGGAGGTTCCTCTACCTGCTGCAGCAGATGGAGAGTCTTTGCTGATTGGCTGCTCAGGGGGAAAACATCACCATCCATCTCTGGTCCCTAATGAAGGGTGGAAGCCTGGGACCCATCATCCTCGTCAGCACCATGGAGAGCTGCCGGATCCTGGGCTAGCACACAGCTGTTCTCAGTCTGGCAGGAGGAAAGGGAGAGACAGAAACAGACTAAAATAAAGAGTGAGAGAGTGAAAGGGAACGAGAGCGGAATGAAGGACAGAGACAGACAAGCAGAGAGATGCAGATACTGGGTTAAATAGAGCTAGAAGAAGGCACACAGAAGAGAATGGGATAGAACTTAAATCCAGGCTAAACAACTCAAACGTGAGCCAGCACATATCAAGTACTTTCTATGAGCTTGGGACTGAGATACATGTGCCCTGTGCACTGTGTCTCTTGGCCTTCACAACTATGCTACAGAGGGGTACTGAAATCATCCTGCCAACAGATGCCTCCCTGGCTCGGACATGCCTGGAATGTCTCTCTCCCTTGTGTTTTGAGCATTCTGAAAGCTGAACTAGTTCCTTTGAAGATTGGCATGTGTAGGCAGACACCCCTCACTCTAGTTGTGCACAATCCCTTATGATTCTTTTCATCAAAGATGTGTCTCTTTTGTTCTAAACTACTTTGTTTTTTCTTCAAAAGAACTCAACTTCTATGCTACCCCTCAAGGATCATAGCTGGGAATCTCACTAGTAGAAAAGTCCATTTTTTTCCCCTGTAGCTTATTTTGGTTGAGTTGCAAATCTAATAGAGATCTCTCTGCTGGGGACATAAGAACACATTGTAAAAACAATCTGTTGTCTTTGAGAAGCGGGTGGTAGATCTCATATTAACAGGCAACACACGTGTTACTATGACTACAGTTTTTAAAAAATTATGAGCAAGCCAAGTGTCTTCTATTATTCATAAAGAAAAGATAATGTTTTGCCATCATGGAAAGATGTGCCCCAAATGCAGACTTGCCTTCTTTTTTCAGCATGTGTGGAAGGGAACAGCATTTCCCTGTGTTTTGTCAGGGATGCCAGCTCTCCAGACACTCTCGAACACTATAGGTGACAGAGTATCCACATGGCTGGGGACAACTTCTCAGGTGCTGTCTTCTCAGTGCACATCAGTGTGTGGCTGTGAAACTCAGCTGTAAGGACCCTGCTTCCGCTGAGACTAAGGTGGGAGAGGACCCCCAAATCACAGCAAACTCATGCACTGCATCCAGAAAAGCTGTTAATAATCCTAGGCTCCAAAAGACCACTTCGGAAGGATATAGTCTGAAGGGAAAATGGGAGGGTGACCTTACCAGACATGAGACGGGGCTGAGAGCCACATGAGGGTGGGACTGTAGGAAGGAAGGTGGGTGAGGGGAATCCTCATAGCAGAGACCAGGACCAAGGGGACCTCACTACTCACTAAAGGAACAATACCTGGCCCTGCATGGATCACTCTAGGAACAAGGACAGCAGCCATGAGGCTCCACTTCTCCAAGGGGCTCATAGCTTTATAGGAAGCACTCTGAATACACTGGCTAGAATGTGCTATTTCAAGAGGTGACTAAATGATCAGAGGACTCCCTTACACCCAGGAATTAACAGTTTACATGGCCTGCTTAAACCTTAAAATTAAACCTGGGAGATTTTACATCAGAACTAGAGCTTATCTTACAAAGACAGGAGATTCAGCCACATGGTGTGGGTAGCAGTGAATTATCAGGGGCTGGATAAAAGCTGTATCCATGGAGTCTATCAAAGCCCATATATAAGTTTACAGACATGTAAATAGAGAACTCTGAAATCTTCTTCTAAGAAGTGAGAACTGGGGAAATGGGTGTATCACTGCCCGCGCTCCAGTGGCTGGAGAATAGGTGCATGGGGTCAGTCTGGCTCCTCTGGTTGGCCTAAGTAAGGTGGTTCCATTGCCGGGAGACTTGGTGTATTAGTTACAGTGACAAATACCTGGAAAAGGAGACTTAGAAGGGAAAGGGCTTGTTTTGACTCACAGACTGAAGGTTCAGTCCATCATGGCAGAGAAGATGTGGTATTGGGAGCTAGGCAACTGGTCACATTGTATCTCAGGTCAGAAATCAGAGAATGGGGAAGAAACAGGGCAAGGCTGTAGACCTCAATAAACCACTTACTCTAGTGAGGCTCCACCTCCTAAAGGTTCTGTAATGTCCCAAACTCAAGCACATGAGCCCATTTGGGACATTTCACATACAAACCACAATAGTGATTATGGGAGCACACAGTGAACAGTATTTTGTCTGCTGTACAAGAACAGAATTCGGAGCAGAGAGTAGGCTTCACATAGCCTGAAGCTGGAGGATAGTCATGGGCCCAAAGTAAATGTAGTGTTCTGACTAGCTAACAGAGCCCCTAAACCTTAGTAACATCAAAGCAAATGCTTTCTCGCACTCTGTTTCAAGAGTTCAAATATTACAGCAGGTACATTTTTCTCTGCTCTCTATCTTGGGACCTCAGTTGGGAGGATCCCTCAGTTTTGGGAGAACTCGGGGTCTGAAGCCAGGAACAACTGGTGACATCATTACTTGTGTATCCAGTGGTTGAGATCAAATGCCTGTTAGTTGGATCTACATGGCCTTTCATGGACTTTCTCATGGAATGGTGGCTGGATCTCAAGAGCAAGCATCTCTAAGTAGTAGAACATAAAGAAGTTCATGAAAGACTTATAGTGAATTCTTGGAAATCAGAAAGGATCACCTGGTCACATTGTTAGCCAATATGGCCTCACAGGTCACATCAGAGAGAATGTTAATCTCACAGAGAGGAATATCAAGAAGATATCACACGCAGAAATAGATTCATATTTCTAAGTTTTGTTTACTCTTTTGGAGTGTGTGTGTGTGTGTGTGTGTGTGTGTGTGTGTGTGTGTGTGTGTGTGTGTTTATGTGTGTACACATTCATGTACTGCACATATGTAAGCAAATGTGCACATACATGCATGACCATCTGCGTAGAGGCCAGAAATTCACACCTACTGCTTTCTGTCTTGCTTGTTTCAGACACGATCTCTCACTATGTTGGATGCTCATGGTTTCAGCTGGGCTGACAAGCCAGGGAACTTCATGATCCTCCTGTCCCCATTTCCCCAACAGTAGGATTACAGATGCCTGGCTTTTATGTGGTGTTGGGGAATCCAAGTTCACGCTTTACCCACTGAGCCATCTCACCATCTCCTTGGAAAGGACCGTGGTAATGTCCTAACTGCCTCTGTCCAGTTCATTCTCAATAAGAATCCTCTGCTTTCACATTTATCAAAGGGCTGTTTTAAAATTCTAACATCCAAGGTAGGCTTCTTCACAGAGTCCTGCCAAGGAAAGGTTAAATGTTTCAAAGGCTGTTGAGACACATTTTTTTTTTTTTTTTGGCTTTTTATGTCTGGCTTCTCTACCATCCACACCACAAGGACCCTTTTGCTCTCTGAATGTTCCTCTTTGTTTATTTAATTGGTTTGTTTCTCTGTGACCTGTGAGAAAGACATAGTCTCCTGGACAATGAGCATAGGATCTTGATGTGTAAGGTCCCCTAAAATACAGTTCATTTGTCACTGTTAAAGTGACAGCCAGTATGATACCTGAGTGTTCATAGATGTCACAAAGACTCTTGGCCATGCAGTCTGACAGCTTGCCTCTGATCTTGCAGTGTGACATCATAGACATAGTTAGGGTGATTTGAACATTAAGGATATAACATTCCAACTGCTGAGTAGTAAGTCCTGTTTGTATGAGTTTCTTAATATTATTAAGGTTATAAATTATTAAGCTTATAAATATGTTTATAATTAAATTGTTAAATATGTGCACATTACTTTTTTGAGAAAAGATCTACTCAGGATAATGTCAAAATAACAATACCTCTGCCCCAGCCTTAGTCCTGGGATTCCAAGCATGCACCATGATACCTGATGTACATGCATAACTAAAACTACATTCTATTGGCTTGAGAATGTACCTCTCTTGCTGTGCTACACAGAATGACCATGGCATCAGGAGGGAGCCATGCCCAAGGTTCATTTTCACTTATTAGTCTCTGCTTGCTCATCTGTAAAGTGAGGGCAACAGGGGTTTTGTTTGTTTGCTTGTTTGTTTGTTTGTTTTTTCAATATCAGTGAATGTCTGTGAAGCCTTCAGCACAAAGCAGTGGTCCAGTCACTGGAAGTTATTGTTATAAATGCCTAAGCTCATCTATTCTCTCTCCCACCAATCTCATCTCATCTATAATTTGCTTCCTAGAAGAATGGCAGCATCTTCATTTCAGTGCAAATAGCTAGCATCTCCTATGTTTGCTCTAATGGAATTCCTAACAGCACTTGGCATGTGGATGGGGAATTCTCCAGAAATCCTAGGGCAGGGAGACTGATTTTTATTGGGGTTTAGTAAGGAAGAAGAAGCAGTCAACCTCTTAAGGCAGAGTCATTTGTGCATAGGGACTGCTCCTCTGGCTCCATGGATGGCAGGAAAGCTGAGAGAAACAGAACAAGTTAAGGAGGCAACCTTGGTAAGCAACAACCAAAAACCTCTACTACCCCAGGCTATGAGGACAGAGGGAGGAAGAATGACCAGAAGAGACCTAGAGAATCAAGAACCATAAAAGCAGGGATAGCACCGACTGGAGATAGCACCTACTACCCCATACAAGGTAGTCAAGGAGAGGGCAATTCTCTAGGGTCTCACTTCTATCTCCCCATCTTCCACCAGCACCTACTGGCCCAGTCCTACTAGCAGCCATAGAGAAAGAAGGCTAGGAAATGCAGCTTACCAAACTCAGCCTCCTTCACAAAAAAGGCTACAGCAGACAGAAACCCAAGTCCCTTCCTTTATCCCTTAATTATCTCAAAGTCTTCAGGTGTCTGCATTGGGCATGGGCCCTAACTGAGTGTGGTGCTGTGCAGGAATTAATCAGACAGCCTGTTCTTCAGGGATACATGCAAAACCAGGCACAGCAGTCCCACCGACCATGGCCCCAGGTCATGTTACCTATCCCACATCTCTCAAATTTTAACACTCAAAATTCAGAGAACATTAACTATCTCAGTACAAAAAAAGCTAGCCATTATTTACAAGTGGAAAGTATTCATTCAAAAAACCTTCAACACCATATTTTTAATAAAACATTCAAGAACAGCTAATTATCCCAGCTCTGTGTACTCTCCTTGGCCCATCTTTCTTCCCCCTCAGTCCACCTTTTCAAACACATATTCCACCACTCATTCCCTTCTCAAAATGCTTTGATTATTTTCAGATGGCTCTAAACAAATGGCCTGTTCCTGTGTCCCCAACCTCCTTTGTGCTGATCTGCTCTCTGCAGCACCATCTCCTGTTCAGTGAAATTATTGGTCCTCTTCTGCTTTCATTATGTCCACCCTCATCTTATAAACCTTGGCTGGAGCTGAGTCTTCCCTGCCTCCCCATCTGAGTCTTCCACTGTAGCTTTCATGACATTGTGACCTTTCCTTCTGAAGAGTCACCTTATTTGTGATCTTACATCTGTCTGCATTAATATCTACTCTTGGACATTGTCAAAGGGCAGAAGCTGTCTTTGCTTCCCTTAATGGCAGCCTTGGTATCAATCATAGTGGCTGCATCATGATAAGCTTTTAATAAATATCTGTAGATGTCTTTCGGGTCAAGTGATGAGTGAACCGTTGGGTGGATGAGTGGCAAGGATGGTAGATAGGAGAGTGATTGGATGGATGTGTGGATAAATGCTTAGAACGGTAGATGTATGGGTATCTTAATGAGAGTAGAGGCAGCACCTGTGTGGATAGGGAGCGGGTGGGCTGGGAGGGTTGGTGGATAGCTCTGTGAGTGGAGAGGGAGGGTGAAGGGGGAGACATGAGCTACCACTGGGTGAGTGTGTCAGAAGGAAGGAGCACTCATTAAGTTCTAGAGATGAAGCTCTTTGGGAAGTTGCTCTCTGATACACATGGCGACCAAGAAATCCACCCTTCTTTCTTATTTCCCCCCCATACTTTTGTCCCCAAACTAAAGATGAAGATGTTTACATCAGTTTAGGAAAGGCCATTGATTGAGCTATTAAAATGAACATAGTCACTGCTCCCCAACCCCAGGCACAAATTATTGCAATCGGATATAAGTTGTTTCAAATTTTTTCTTTTATTTAGTAGGAGTAGTAGCCATTGAAGTCACAGTCATAACAATAGTGTAGTGGCGTGTGTGGGTGTTAGAGCCATTGCTCGCCTTCCACCTTTATTCTGAGGACTGATCACAGGACACCAGGCTTGTGCAGCAAATACCTTCACTTGCTGAGCCATCTCCCCAGCCTGGATGTAAGTTCAGATCCACAAAAGTTCCTTTTTTTACTCTTGCCTTTTGGTTTTTACAGGCACAAAGAGGATAAATTAGGATCATTTTCCTTCACAGAGCCAGTAAACGAGTTTAAGACACGTGATGGATAATTTTATGTACCAAACTGGCTAGGCCATAGTGCCCTGTTATTCAACCAAACATTATTCTAGATGTTGTTATCAAGGTATTTTGTAGGTGTAATTAATGCTTATAACCAATTGGTTTTAAGTAAAGGAAAATTTTCTTGGTATCTTGAATGCGCCTGGTGGACAAAAGACCTTAAGGGTAAGACAGAAATTTCTCTGAGGGAAATAAAAGACAAAATTCTCCCTGTGAAGAGAGGCCTTGTCTTGTGCATGAGAATAGGGGCCTGTGCCTCCTGGTCAAGTGTCTAGCTAGCTTTTCCCCAAATTGTATAAACCTGGGTCCATAGATACAAGCCTATAGGAAGTCACTTATCACTTAAGGATGGTGACTTCTGAGAAGCCTGCTGATGGTCACTTTAATCATGGCACAACCATCATGGTGTCATTACTCAAACTCAGAGGTCAGTGTCACTCCCTTCGGTGTGCACTTTGTATCCAGTTATGAGACTCAGCAAACATAAGACACTTGAGGTGCTTCCAGTGTAACAAGGCATGCTGCCTTTCAGTTTTCTTCAAAAAGGTTTCTTTCTTAAGTAGAAGAAGTAAATTCTAAAATAATTAAACAAACACCATGTGGTCAATATATAAGCCAGTAAATAATTATGTCATTATCAAGTATCATGATCCCATACATAATTGAATGAGCTATGTTGGCATGTCACTAACCACACTGTAGGTTCATTTACACCAGCAGCATCAGAAAGGCATTTTTGACATTATGGTGGCTATTATGGTGTAACACTAGGCGATGCAATTTCATCAACTCCATAGTAATCCATGGGACCACTGTAGTATATGCAGTCACTGACTAAACTGTCATTATGTATCACCTGATTGTATGCATACTTATATACCTGTCTATGTCTGAGCATCTTCCTGGAGGAGGGGGAAAGGAGGGAGCAGATCCATGGTCTAGAGGGAGCTTCTGTTTTCAAGCAGAAGAGGTGTTAGAAGAAACTCAGATGAAGAGTTATGAGCAATCCTGAAACAGAGCCAATGAACACTCCACGACAAGCTATGACGGTACACGGGGTGGGTTAGTACCTATATCTCAAGGGCCCCCACATACGGCACGAGGTGCTAGTCACACTCCAGGGATCACTTTTTCAGGCTCCATGACTT
The DNA here is from genome assembly GCA_028551405.1 of Uromys caudimaculatus. NCBI lineage: Eukaryota > Metazoa > Chordata > Mammalia > Rodentia > Muridae > Uromys > Uromys caudimaculatus. Next base: position 46,558,341 of record CM052710.1, read on the forward strand.
CGTGAAATGGCTCTTTCCAGTTTTCAGGAAACATGGCAGTCTTTGCAAAATGGCAGAGCTGGAGTGCCCTCAGATGCCCATGTGGGGACTGAATTTCAAATAGCATGCACTTTTGTGATGACCTACATGTTAGTCAACTACTTACCTGGAATGATCCTCCCTGGGGCAGAAAGCTCTTTTTTCTCTTTCATAACAGAACAAGCCTAGAGTGGAGCTCCAAGAGTAGTCAGGGAGCCTGTGATGGCACAGAAAGTTCAACCTTGGTTTTCCAACAGATGCCCCAGGATGCTGCCTTTGTGAGAGTCAGCACACTGGAGGAGGCAAAAGAGAAGCACATGATGACACTGAAGTGCTGTCAGGAGATGCTGGGGTGGCAGTAGGACATGGTGTCTCAAGAAAAGGGAAGAGACAACTTCCTGGAGCCGCCATGAAGGCTCCATACATTTGGTGTGTCCTGGAGGGTGGGGATGACAGTGGCTTACCTTGTAATCTTAGGAGAGCTTCCTTGGGGTCTCACATTTTCCCAGGGGCTCTACATAGACAGCCTCAGTTAATTCTCACAACTATCTGAATCAAGAACTTCCCCTAGGACCTGTTTCTGTAGATGAGGGGACAGAGAATGAGTAGAGAGAGCCCAGGAAGCCCAGGTTCAAAGCCACTGCCCATCTTCCCAGACAGGAGAACAGTATTGCAACAGTGCCCCCTGGATCCAGAGTTGCACAGCAAGCTTGCTCGTCTGCAGGACTGGATTCTCAGGGCATGACTGATGGGTTTGTTTCTGCTAAAGCCTACAAAGTGAAATTATAACAAGTTCTGGTTCGGGTAAAAATAAGATACTGAAACTTAATGTTAAGAATGTTCATATATCTATTTTTCTTCAATATTTAAATTAGCTCTTTAAAAGCACATATATTAAAATGTGTATTTCCCCTTCCCTTTAGGCTCCAATATGGCTCAGCACTGCTCTGTCACAGCCGGCATTTATATGAATTTGGGTATTTTCTTTACTGTGCATTTTTTATTTTGAGACATGTTCTCACTGTACTGCCCTGGCTGGCCTGGAACTGACAGAAATCTGCCTACCTCTGCCTCTCAAGTACCAGATAATTTAAAGGCATGTGTTACCACAGCTGGGCACTGTGAATTTGGGGGCATTATTTTGTTTTATTTGTGCATATGTTCTTGTGTGTATACATGTGCATCCAAGAGCATGTTTACATGAATGTACATGCATCTGGAGTCAGAGATCAATGTCGGGCATCTTTGTTCATTGCCTTCCACCTTGGTTTTTGAGACAGAGTCTCTCACTGAATCTGAGCTCATTGATTGGGCTTGACTGTCTGGATAGCGGACCTCAGGGATTCCTTGGTTTCTATGCCCCTAGTACTGGGAATACAGATGAATGGTTCTGTTATCTTTTTATGTGGCCACTGGGTATCCAAACTTGGGTGCTCATGTTTACGTGAAAACCCCTTTTCTGACTGACCATCTTTCAAGCATCTGATGTTTGTTTTTCAGATCTAACTTGTAATGTCATTGGTTTAGTTACTGAGATTTTTTTGATACATATACCTCACTTGTACTCTGCCAAGACAAAGAAAGAGCCAAAAGAGATGAGAGACCCTCCCCTCTGCCTGAGGAAATCACAATGTGTGCATGAACATAAATAGAATTATATATTATTTTATTATATATTATTTGTAACATAGTCAATGTAATCCTAATATTTTTGAAAAGTATGAATTTGTAGTCATATAAAATAAATAAGTTTAGAAAATTAATGGATAGTGTGTATATCAACTAAAGTATATTTAATACTGTTGTACTGTTTACCAAAATTTACGTTGTGAGGAGATTTTATGTACTCTTGCAGCAAAAGGAAAAACAATAACTAGAAAGTGATGAATAAATAGTTTTCTTTATTGCAATAATCATTTTACTACATACATGTGACAAGACATACTTGTATACATTATATATGTAATGAATAAAATACCTGGCTAAACACACAAAAAGAAAGACAAGAGACCTCATCTTGTGTCTTAGAGAGATTTCCCTGGCTGTGGACCATCACAGAGACTGTTGTATTACAGAGAAGAGACAGGAATGACCTAGGGTGGAGACTGATAGGCGAAAGCCTGGGGTCATTCATAGGAGATATCACCAGGGCTCCAGGACCGGGCAGAAGGAAGCTGAGTCTGGATAGACTCAAAAAACTACCCAGAGCCTAAAGACTGTAGGATCTATCATCAAGGGAAGCTGGTGTTTCCCTACAAGTCAGGGACCAGGAGGTCAGCTGAGGCAGCCACACGGAAAAGGATGGGAGCTTCCGTGGAGTAGTGATAGGGGACATAGTTTACAAGAGATAGTTCAGAAAGAAGACAGCACCTAAAATAAAAATGTGTCCTCCTAATTCATGTAGGACCCCAAAGAGGGCATGATTACAAGGTGAGAAACATTGAGACAGATAGGTGATAGATCAGTCTCTTTGCTTTCAATGGGAACATCTCTGACATCTAGTGACAAACTGTTCACCCCAAGACCCTCCAGGGACATAAGGCTCACTACACTTTGACCATGACCTCACATGAAAACCTCACAGTGCAGACACTGGACAGATAGCTCAGGTATTAAAAGATTCTAGTTCTGCCGGGCAGTGGTGGCGCATGCCTTTAATCCCAGCACTTGGGAGGCAGAGGCAGGTGGATTTCTGAGTTCTAGGCCAGCCTGCTCTACAGAGTGAGTTCCAGGACAGCCAGGGCTACACAGAGAAACCCTGTCTCAAAAAGAAAAAAAAAAAAAAAGATTCTAGTTATCTGCCAGAGGACCCAAGTTTGCTCTCCCAGTACCCACAGGGACAGCTCACGCTGCCCTGCTCTGCCCTCCCCAGGCACCTGCACTCATGTGTACGTACTCATATGTGCACACAGATGCACATAACTAAAAGTAAAACAAAAATGTATCTTCAAAAATATTTGTAAAGCACATCATGTCACGCAAAGCAACCCAATAGCTCAGATCTTCAACAAATCTGCTCCAAACAAGTCTCTGTCTTTCTCCCAGGCAATTTTTATATTCACCATCCTCGTCATCTATACCAGAAGATGGGCCTAGCTGTAAACACTCCTTTATATTCTTTTTTTTTTTAACTTTATTTACATTTCCAATGTTTTCCCTTTCTAGGTCTCCTCTTTGGAGACCACCTATCCCCTCCCCCTCTCCCATCTCTATGAGGGAATTCCACCTCCCACTCACCAGCCCACCCACTCCCATATTCCCACCTTGACATTCCCCTTTGCTGGGGCCTCTCCTCCCCCTGATGGCCAACAAGGCCCTCCTCTGCCACATATGTGGTCCGAACCATGGGTCCCTCCATGTGTATTCTTTGGTTGGTGGTCCAGCCTCCAGGAGGACCTGGGGGGGGGGTCAGGCCAGTTGACACTGTTGCTCCCTCCATGGGGCTGCAGACTCCCTCAGCTCCTTCAGTCCCTTTTCCCACTCCCCCATCTGGGACCTCACTCTCAGTCCAGTGGTTACTGTAAGGTGAAACTTGAGTATCCCGAACGTTTGGGCTAATATCCACTTATCAGTGAGTACATACCATGTTCCTTCTTTTGTGACTGAGTTACCTCGCTCAGGATGATATTTTCAAGTTCCATCCATTTGCCTGCAAATTTCATTAAGTCATTGTTTTTAATAGCTGAGTAGTACTCCATTGTGTAAATGTACCACATTTTCTGTATCCATTCCTCTGCTGAGGGACATCTGAGTTGTTTCCAGCTTCTGGCTATTATAAATATGGCTGCTATGAACATGGTGGAGCATGTGTCTTGATTACATGTTGGAGCATCTTCTGGGTATATGCCCAGGAGAGGTATAGCTGGGTCCTCAGGTAGTATTATGTCCATTTTTCTGAGGGTCCGCCAAACTGATTTCCAGAGTGGTTGTACCAGTTTGCAATCCCACCAACAGTGGAGGAGTGTTCCTCTTTCTCCACATCCTCGCCAGCATCTGCTGTCACCTGAGTTACTCCTTCATATTCTTACCAGGAACCTCCAGCTCAGGTCATTGCTGCAGTCTGTCAGTGACCAAGCCAGAAAATCTTATAAGGCTTACTGCAGAAAGACTTTAAAACAGCATTTAGCAACTTTACTTATTACAGGCAAAACCTAGAAGCAACCCAGACATCCTTCGGTGAGTAATGGATAAACATTGCCATGACTAAGCAATAAAATAATACAAGCACATGTGGAGCAGGGGAGTTGGTCAAAAGCATTTGCTGAGAAAAAGAAGTAGGTGTTAAGAGAACGTACTGTTGGATCACGTTTGTGAATTCAAGGGCACGCACACGTGGCTTCACATTTCAGAGCAGGAGATGTAGGCCAGCTGGGAAGGGATACAAGGTAAGTTTCTGGAGTGATGGAAATGTTCGCTGTATTGATTTGAGTGGTAGTCAACACTGGTACAAGCACATTAAAAATGCATCAACCTGTACTCTTAAGATTTGTGCCTTCTACCCAATATAAATTACACTTCAATTTAAAAATATATAAAAAACAAATAATTTTAGGAGGAGGTGATTGATGGGTGTATGCGTACATATAAATCTTTGTAATGATGCTAATTCACAAGTTCTGGCTGAAATCTGTTCAACACTGCCCAAGAGAATTTTCTCCTGTGTTATAGATGTTCTTTGTCTGCTCCATCTGAAAGGGGAGCCACATGTGACTGTCAAGTAACAGAGCAACTAACTCTTTTATTTTGTTTCATTTTAGTTAATGTAGAGCTGGGTATAAGTAACTACAAGTGACCAGTGGCTAGATTCTGGATACTGTGGCATAGGTTTCAGATATGTCAGTGTCACATGAGGAGATGTAACTCTTCATGTTCATGCAGGAGTAAGCAGATTGAGCAGGACTCACAGGGACTTTGTTTGCTTTGGGGTGGGCAGGATTTTAGAATTTCTCTCCTGTCCCCTGGCCATTTGTTTCCTCTGAAGATGCATTTTCACTGGCTTTATTTTGTCTCTTGATTAGTTCATAGTCTCCTGAAATGCATCATGGCACTAGGATAAAGCCTATAACCACAAGTGGTGGTAGTCTTGCTATGCCTCAGTGGGCTCTGATTAATCACTGAGGGGGCAATCAAGAAGCAATGACCAGAAATGGGCATGTGCACATTGAGTGGAAGTGGACTTCAGGAGCCAGGACACTATGCCTGCTGCCTTTGCTTTGGGACACAGAGGTTGCTGTGTTAGTAGAATTTGATAATTCCCAGTTACAGTATGTCTGATTAATCAGAAGATAACCCAAGAGGAAATTAAAGGAAACAGCACAGAGCCTGAGCTTTATCCAGGTAATCCAGATACTCAGGAATCTGAGACACGAGAACTGTGAGTTTAAGATCTGCCTGGGCTACAGAATAAGGTTAAAGCCAGCCCAAGCTGCTTAGTAATACCCTGAAATCATAAACAAGAAGAGAGGTGGGGAAATAATACAATGGCAGAGCATATCTAGGATATGTGAGGCCTTAGGCTCAGTCCTTAGCACTGGTAGAGGAAGAAGAAAAGGGTCTGAGCCTTAACCACTTACAAGAAGAGTCTCCGTGGTCCTTCCACACACATGCTGCGGCCACTGCCTTTTCATTTTTAATACTACAGAGAACTGTACATGTATGGAGTAAATCACTCACAAGAACTTAGAATCTGAACCAAAAGACAAACTCCATGGATCCTGATTAGAGAAAGGAGTTAGATATTATCAAGGGAAGATGATGCCATGCTTAAAAGACCACTATCAACATAGTTAATATGGCCAAGCATCAATAGTCAGAGTACACACTGTCCTTCATAACCCATACAACCAAGCAAGTGCCCAGGCTCAGCCCTGACCACACACACACAGTGTCCATCACCTCAGCACTGCGGCTAAATGATTAGAAACCAGCTTACAAGTTTACACTGAGCTCATGGTTCCAAAGACTTTGGTCCATGGTCACGTGGGTCTGCTGCTTCTGGGTCTGTGTGTGATGGGCTAGAAAACTGGCAGGGATCATGTGGGGTGGAAGAGCAATTATAGCAAAGGAAATGGGAGGCTCCAACGTGTGTCAATCAAAGGCACAGACACATCCACATGCTACCTCCAACTAAGCTTCATGTTTTAAAAGTCTAATCAAATGTTGAATACATCAAAAGATCAAACCATTGGTTAATTCAATCATCACCTAACACTTTCAAAAAATACCATCTTTGATACACCCCCAGGTGTGCTTTATTGATGTCTTAGGTATCTTCCTGTGCAACTGAGTTAAAAAATCAAGATTGCCAGGCAGTGGTGGTGCACACCTTTAATCCCAGCACTTGGGAGGCAGAGGCAGGTGGATTTCTGAGTTCGAGACCAGCCTGGTCTACAGAGTGAGTTGCAGGACAGCCAGGGCTACACAGAGAAACCCTGTCTCCAAAAAAAAAAAAAAAAAAAAAAAATCGAGATTAAGTGTCACACACAGCCTCTTCAAGGTAGACTGGTATCTTCTGGGCTGCACAGCCTAACTTCTTGGCCAGGCAGCTTGAGCTTGTGTTAATTGCTACTTTGTTCTGGATGCCTGCATTGGAAGAGTCTATAGAAAACCTGGTGGGATCTGGATTCCCTTCTAGCTACTGCTTTATAATAAGGCTTTCTCCTTTTGATTACCAGACTATCCCCAGATATCAAGACGCTACAAACCTTAATCTGAAAGTGGGCTAACAGCATGATTATTATCTAAGTAGAAGCTCGGTGCTCAGCTGGAAATGCAAGAACATGTTGGAGATTTAGAAACAGAATTTTAAAAGATCAATAGATTTCTTGAGCATGGGACACCCAGGCTGTTCTGGGTAAAGCTTTGTGTATATATTCTCTTACATCAGTAATTGTTTTCAGTAACAGAAAACAGAAAAACTTTATTTCACTGTCTTGTACAAGAAACCCTAAGATAGGCAGTAGGAGTCAAGATAATAGCTTGCCAAGATATTATTCTCTGACATCACTATCCTTAAACCATGGATCTATCTTCAAAGTCTCCTCAGGACCAAGACAACTGTGAAGCTCCATCTATTATTTTTGAGTTGCAGGCAGAAAGATAGCTGAAGGGAAGAAGAGGAAAGCCACCCTGCTTTCCTCCTGTTAAGGTTTTTTTTTTTTTTTTTTTTTTTTTTTTTTTTTTTTTTTTTTTTTTTTTTTTTTTTTTTTTTTTTTTTTTTTTTTTTTTAACAATCTATTGTCTACCCTTTCTGCTTCCAACCTATCTGCTAAGCCTAGTGCAAGGGTAGCAAAACCCACAGCCCCCTAGTTAGTATTACTAGTATTTACTTATCCCTTTAGCGCTCTGTACCATGCAGAGTATTGTTGAAGTTCTTCAGAGGACAAGGAAGAGCTGGGTAGTGGGGAGGTGTACAACAGCTGCTTCTCCACAGAAGAAATCCTGGTGTTTTTCTAGGTCTGGATGGATGGCGTGATAGGAGACACATCCTCACCAGCTACAGTCTTTGGAAGAATCATCAGTCCTCCTTTGAGCAGGCAAAGCTCCTGGGCACGGAGGGAAGCTAGCTGGATGGCTTTTGGCCTGGATCTTTCCCTCTTCTCTCCATGGGTATCAGAAAGTGGTACGAGAGCATCGAGATCTGAGCTCTCCACTCAGAGTTCACCCAGAGGAAGGAGGGGACCTGCTACCCTGCAGCACGTTGGGATAGGACAATCAGCCTTGAGTTCAGCCAAGAAGACTTCTTTGGTGCTCACAGTGGGGTAGAGGAGAGGGCCCAGACAAAGAGTCTCCAAGGCTGGGGTGGTGATCACCTTTTCCAGCCTAGCTAATCTCTTGCAGGACTTTGAAAATCCAGGGGATGAAAGTGATGGTGGTGTACAGAGGACAGTATTAGGACCTGTTCAGGAGGCCAGTCTGATGGAGTTGGGCTGGATTTCTGTCTCAAAGAAACTACATCACAGGAAACTCCTGTTGAAGTCCAAGTCAGAATGTGAGAAAAGTCAGATACTAACCAAGGTGGGAGGCATCTTCCTAGTCCAGGTACTCAGAAGCCTGGGGGATGTAAGCATGGGGTGGATTGCCCACAAAGATGGACAGCATCATTGAGCTCTAGACCCAAAGTGGTCCAGCTTCTCACCATCCCCAAGGGCTAGGCAATTCACAGCAGCCTATGGGTCCTGAGCTGCTGGCTTGGCTTTGCCTGCTCTAAGTCAGCTTTGAGACTATTCCATAGGCCCTTTCCTGGTGAGGGCTTAAGCACAGGTGTAAGGCAACTTGCCAACCAGGGCTTTGCCTCTCCTCTTCTCCATCTTCCTTGCTACCAATTCCCTCTCCCTCATCCTTCTCTCCCCTGCCTTGAATTTCTTTACCACTTATTGAGAAGAATGGGAGACTTCCACAGAAGCTGGTATGCCACGGCCCAGGGTAATTGGTCCTGCAAAGGACCTGCCAGTGCCTTCAGCCACAGTGACTACAATCTATAGACACTAGCACTCAGCACTAGTTTTGAACAAATTAACGGCTAAGTATCCTCGTTGACTTTCTGTTGCTGTGATAAAGCGTCATGGCCAAAAGCCACTCAGGGAGGAGGGATTTCTGTTTGTTTGTTTATATACCCTCAGCATAGTTGATTGTTGAGAAAAATCAGAGCATTAACTCAAGGCAGGAACTGAAGCAGAGGCCATGGAGGAGTGCTGCATACTAGCTTGCTTTTAGGATTGCCCGGCCTGTTTTCCTACACAACCCAGGACCACATGCTCATGGGTAGCACAGCCTATACTGGACTGGGACCTGTTCACAACAATCATTAATCAAGAAAGTGACCCATACACTTGCCTACAGGCCAATCTGATAAAAGCAATTTCTCTACTGAGCTTCCCTCTTCTTAGGTGACTGTAGTTTGTGTTGAGTTGACAGAAGCTAATCAGCACAGTAGGCAAATGAATAATTAAAAGGGGCATGCACAGCTAAACTTGCCCTTGGGGGGTGTTCTTTGGGCAAAGAACACTGCTCTACAACACGGACTTCCTTGGGGTCCACCCAGGACTTTGTCTCACAGGGACTAAAGTGACCTGTAAAGTATATTTATGCAGTAAAATGAATAATCCAAGTGTCAATAATTTAGAAACAAGCCTGTAGCGTGAGCAATCAGAACTGAGCAGAAATCAATACGTTCCTTCTCCTGGTGTGGAAGTGGAAAGCAAACTTCATTTTACTCCAGTTCTGGGCAAGAAAGAGCAAATGAATGGTTCTTATCAGGGCCTCCTGGGCTACCTCTCTGCCTGGAGCCCATATCAGAAAGGGGCTAGGTAGACAGAGCAGACAAGTTCTGACCTCATCCCAGAAGCCTCTGAGTGAATTCCGGGTACATGCATGTATGTGTGCAGGCACACACAATGTGTAGAAGAATGGAGTTGCCCTGGAATGCCTTTTGTATTCATTCCATGCACACCCATGGCTGCAGAGATCCATAAACACAAATTAATACAAACATGTGTGCTCACGTCAGAGACATATGTGCGTGTGCAGATGAATATTAAGTTCTGGAAGTAAGAACTCCATTAGTGGGCTGAAACTGAAACCTGGGCATGGCTCTCTAGGGACGAGTCTGTCCCCTTACCTTTGCCAAATTCTAAAACCTGCGTGCATTTCTCAGACTGTGCCCCTTCCTCCCCTTCCTTCATCCCCACTGCCAACCCCAAAGCAATTATCATGTCATTCTGACCCTAAATGACCTTGCCTTGCCTTTTCTTTACAAGGCTGTGTTTACATGGGGCCCATCTAGATTTCTCCACATAAAGGCCAGCTGTCCAGGAGCCTTAACCCCCCTGCCATTTCCAAGGATAGGATGTGGACATCTTTGAGGGCCTGTCCACCTGCCCTACCTTGCTCTCACACTTTTGCAGTGGAGCACAGAGGTTGTGCTTTGCACAGGAGGCCAGACAGCTTTCTAGGATGAAGTACACACTTTGGAGTCAGATCTATGACCATATTCCAACTTGGAATCTGGTTCACTTAGAGTGTGTGACCGTAGTTATGTTTCAAAACCTCTGTCTGCCTTAGTTACTCCATTACTGAAAGAGAAATGGCAGCCATTATATCCTAGGACTACTACAAGGATCCAGTGAGCTGCACCATGTGTGATGGCCAGCAAAGAGGCACTCAGCCAGTCATCACTGCAAAACAACCCACAAAATCTTACAGGCAAGGCCCCAGTGTCACCCCCAAGGCTACATAGAGGCCATAGCTCAGGTTTGGTGAGAATATGTTTTGTTTGTCCACTCTGCAGTTCCAGAGCCATCTACAGTCCCTTGGAATTCTGCTTGCGAACTGGCCAATTCCTGCCTAAGCCTAGTTCTTTCAAATGCAATTAGTAGCAGCCAGCTTCCACTTTCAACATCCTACCTCAGAATCCCTTCATATAACTTGACAACTGCCTCAGGCACATTTGGTTTTTTTACCTTCTGGGTTATTGCAAGTGACACTCTACCAAATGCTTCGCCATTGCATAAGGTGTTGTTTTGCCAGGCTTCTGTGAGACTTTCTTCACCACCTACCAGCCAATCTCAAAACTGCTGCCACACTTTAGCCAGTGTTTTGTTATGGGAGCCTCCCATTTCAGATACCAAGAACTGTATCAGCTAGCTATTGCTGCGTAACAACGAAAGGTCTTGGCATCACACAGCATGCGCGTTTCTCACCTATTGCCCTATGGTTTGGAGATCAAAGGGGAAATAATAAATGATGAAGGATAGCAATCTGCACACATGCTGAGGATGTGTGCTATCAGCTAGCCATCACTGGCCACCAGGCCACCTCTTCACACCATGATGTTTAATGGCAGATATGTACTTCAACTCCACCCTCGTAACCCTGTGAGGCTTTAAGGAAGTCACCTCACCTCTTGCTGGAGGGTCCCAAAATGTCAACCCTGAGAGAAGCAACTGATAATCCTCACTCCTTTGTCAGCTCAGTGGGGTTCACACTGTGTCCCATAAACATTGATTTTGCACAGAACTAAGGGTCTATTTCATCTGTGCCCCTCATGGACCTCAGCACAGTGAAGGATAGCACATGTGACAAGCACTGTTTGCTTGTCAGTGCTAACTTACCAATGCTAATAAGTTTGGTGCTGGCTGCACAGAAGGTAAGAGAGGGCTTTGAGATCAGACCTTACCAGTTTTGCCTGTATCTTTGTTACTTCTCGTGTGTGTGTGTGTGTGTGTGTGTGTGTGTGTGTGTGTGTGTGTGTGTATCAAATAAGCTTATCTTGATTATCCTCAGTTTCTTCAACTTTAAAATGGGCAATATAATTCTATCTATCCCCAAGTACTTTTGAAGATGAATTAGACTATACCTAGTTTAACCTTTGGTTCTAAGCCTTCACATGCTTATGATAGGGGCATTCCAAAGCCCTCATCAGAGTCACAGCCAGCCTCTTCCTTTCTCATTACCCTTCCTGTTGGCACAATACTCAGCCAAGAGTCTCAGCTTTAAGCCTGGCTCCTGAGCTCGTGAACTCTGATAACTTAGACATGGGTGCTAATTCTCTGGACTGAAGTTTTTCACATGTAGATGAAAATATAAAACCAGCACCTACCACATGGGTACTGTTAGAAAAACTAGATAAGATGCAGGTTCAAGGCCTCAGGACCCGACGCCAGGCTGGAGTGGTTACTCTGAGAGATCTACAGGCAGAGAGGTCAGAATAGGCCATGCACTCAGAGTTCACAGTCCAGAATTCATGCTAGCAAGGCACCTCTCCCTCCAGACCCACTGTGCCCAACCCACTGGCATCCTCACTCTGTCAGTTTCCTCCTCTCTCTTGGTCACCATCTAGCTTCAGTCAAATATTACTTTCTTTCAGTCTGAAATCAGAGACAATAAGCTTAAAGTCAAACTCCTTTGGGAAGCTGCTGAACTTCTGCCAGCCTATTTCCTCACCTGCAAATCCAAGGGTCAAATGAAACAATGGCTGTTGCATGTTTAGTCCTGGGCCTGGCACTGCTTACGTGCTAAGTGGATTCTTCTTTCCGGTACAAGTGCAAACTTCCAGTTCCTGTGCCCTTCTGTATACTTGCCCCATGAAATTATGCCCTCTCACCTCCAAATGTGTGCTGTATCCACAGGTTCCATCCACTTTGTCCCCATTAGTCACTGCACGCTGCCATCAGCCTCTTCAACCCTATGCCTTCTCTAGGACACTCCTTCCCTTTTGTCCTATGGTAGAACTTTTTCTCAGACACAGCCCCTTGAGTTCTTGCCCCCACCTGATGCTGGTCTTGCTCTGGCCTGGGGACAGTGATAAATGGGAAACAGGAGGATGGGAAGATTCTTGAAAAGTGTTTGTGGACCTGTCCTTGCTTATAGCTGAGTTAATTTCACGAGTGAGTCAGGCTAGCCTACTGGAGAATGACAATCATAAGGAGGTGATCTTAGCTATCCAAGCTTCTCAGCATGGGTGGTTATGAACCATTCAACTCCCACCAACCTACCTACTGCCCATAGATGCAGGGGGGTCTAAATTAAACATGAGAAATATAAGGAACACAGACCAGACTGCTCACTCAGAAAATTCTAAGTGAAAAGATGATAATTTTGACCCCTGGGTTTTAGGTGTTTTGTTACACAGTATAAACTGACTATTAAGTTTTCTTCCATAGGCTAGCACTCAGGCAATTTAGAAATCTAATTAATTCCAAAAACAGCATTTTCAATCTCCTGGCCATAGGCTCACTTGTGTGCAGAACCTATCTAGCACACAGAATCTCCTGGCCACCTATTTGTTTGAAAAGGGGCATATAAACCCAATTTAAGCCAAAGTAACACAGAGTGAGGTTCTCTGGAAGAATTAGTAACTAAAACCTTTTGGTAATTATGAAAAGCCCTCTAGACATTTTCTTCTTCCTCTCAGTTTTTCTGCATGCTTAGATTGCTAGAAACTGCCTGCTCTCGACTTCATAAAAGAAGTTGTTGAAAATATGTATATGTAGTACCGTATTCTCTGAAGGTAACAAGCAGATCTCTGAAGCTAGTAAAATAATTTATTTTTCTAGTGTAAAGGATGGAAGCTGTGAACTTTTCTTTCATGCTTAGTAATTTACATGTAGAACTTTTATTTATAAATAAAAGTGTGAGATAGATTTAAAAAAAAAAAAAAAAAAGAAGTTGTCTGAAGACAGAGACAGGGTGGGGAGGAAACTTCAAAGATATACTAGAGCCACTGGATTAAGGTGGCCCTGGTGTCATTTCACACCTGGGCTTCCCAGCAGTGTGAGTGGCCATCCCAACTGCCGTTTGACTTCTCGTAAATGGAGAATAAATCTCTTCTAAATTCTTCACTGCTCTATCACTTCTCTCCCTGGCCTTATAGCATGTGGTAATCAAGGAATAAGAACCCTGATGCCTCTGAGCAGCAGGCCTCTTCCTCAGAGATTTTAAACTAAATAGTGACCCAAGGAACCATCCTCTTTAGTGCTTAAAGCTGTGGAAAATAAGACTTACAACTGCCACATGGCCTGCACACAAAGAAAGCAGTTATCATGGAAACAGCAAATGAAACAAGTATGTCCAAGAGGCGAGGGAGAGAGAGAGAGAGAGAAGAGCAAAGAGAGAGGGAGGGAGGGAAGGAGAGAGGGAGTTCTTGGCATTAAAATCTCAGTTCTGATTGTTGTTAGACCCAGCTGTGGCACTGTCTCTGCTCAGCTTATTGAATCTGCCTCTTCTAGAACACTGGAAGACAATACATTGCTTCTTTGGCTTAATCCTGTTTGAGGTTGATTTCTGTCTCTTATAGTCTAATGGCTCTTTAATGTATGTCTATTCCTATCTCCTGATAATTTTTCTAATGACATATTCAACAGCTAGGATATCACTTCTCTAGCACCCTGGCTCACAGCTCAACTATACTAATGTTCCACTCTGTGTCACTTTCTCTCAGATCCAGAGCCTTACCATAGTCTTGAACTCCACCTCCCATGTCTCATACATGGCTGCAACATAGGCAATGGACAAGCTTTAGAGTCAGAAGAACTGAGTCCACCTCCAAGCTCAAAGGATGATCTGAACTTGGAAATCAAACCCACTTGCTCTCTCGGGCCAACATCTCAGCTCCAGTTTTATTTGTCCCCTTCCAAACTCTGTCCCAAATACAAAACCATGGGATCTCTTGAACCCATTTGCAATATTCTCACCCACTATGATCAAGGTCCTTGCTGTTTGTCCCATCTCCAATTCTCATAGCATTGAGTTTCATTGGAAATTAAGAAGTCACAGGCCAGTACTTCTCACCCATAGTTCCATGGATCTACATTGAGCATTAAGGATGCAGGCTGCACTGATGGGTCAGAGATCAATCAAACCTAGTCTTGTTTTGCCAAACTTTCTATCTGATGAGGGCATATACTTAAAAATATGTAATATCTTTATAGTACAACTAGTACTATAATTAAAAGCAATGTGTGAGGTGTACTTCTGTTGCCTGGCACTCACATAAGCCTTGAGCACAATCCCTAGAGGCACATTAGTAGACATGGTAGCATGCTTGTATTACTAGCACTTGAGAAGTGGAGGTAAGGGGATCAGAAGTTTGAGACCATCCTTGGCTACATAGCAAATGTGGGCTACACTACAAGAAGCCAACCAATACCCAGTATAGTAGCTCCTGCTAGAAAAAGTGCCCTAAATGCTGCTGATTCCTGAGTTTAGTTCTGCAAACCAATCATTTAAAGGTTCTGGTGATGTTTCTCAGTAGTAGAATACTTGTCTAACATCATAATGCCCTGAGTTCAATTCCAGAACCTTAGAAAAAAGGAAAAATTAATTTGAAACAAAGGGTATTCTGAACAGAAGGCAAATGCAGTTCATAACTCAGCATTTACAATCGAGGGCCTATTAAGTAGAAGACACGAACATAACCACAGAAGATTCAATAAACAAAAGTCCATCGTCCTTATAAGAAAAGCTTTCAAGAGTTCCTGAGGCTGGACATATGGAAGGCCAGATCCACTCAAAATCTCATTCACCAATGAGAAAGTACCAAATGATGAGAGGTCCCTTTATTGTCATGTCAGGTTCCCTCTTAACTACAAAGACATCTTCCTTCCTATCATTCCAGCCAGATAAGCCATTGACTCTCACACAGACATATTAGTAACACTAAATATATACATATGCCATGGGATCTTGCTCATTTTAGGTAATTCAGCCAACCTACCAAAATCCTTTTTCAAATGCTCAATAACCATTTGGTTATCACTGTAACTCCCAGGTTTGTATCACCCTCAAAGTCAATAAGGCATCTGCCTCTGGTATCTTCATCCAAACCACCCACAGAAGCATGGTCACATACTGTGCTGAAAATTAAGCATTATAAGCCAGGCACACTGCTCCGGCCAGACAGATGTCCTCGCACTGAAGTGCCAATCCCTCAGTCAGTTACCTGTCTCTCATTTCTATGGAAAATGCTTGATAAAAGCAACTTATGGATGGACAGATTTACTTTGGTTCAGTTTGTAAGTTTAGGTCATCATGGCAGGAAGGCTTTGTGGGCAGAAGCAGGAAGCAACTGGTCACATTGTGCCCATAGTAATGACACAGAGAAAGAGAAGAATGCTGATTCCCAGCTTCTTTCTTTTAATTAAGTCTGGAACCCTGGCCCATGGCATGGTGCTGCCACCTCTAGGATGGATCTTTTCATGTCAATCAACTCATATAGAAACTCCCTCACTGGCACACCCAAGAGCTGGTCTCCTAGGTAAGTCTAGCCCCTCTTAAAATAACAATTAATATTAGCCATTGTAAGCCTTGTCAACTTGACACTTAAACATAACTTTTAAGCCACATCTCATAATCCTCTCATAATGAAAAAAAAAAGCATAATGTGTGTGGGTCTGCTTTACCTTTAAGTCTAAACTCACACTCTTCACCTTGGTTTTTGCTTTTCACATTTTTGTGTCTTTCTGTTTTGTTGTTGGTCTCTCTCACTGTAGAGAGCCGTGGACAGTAACCATTCTGCAGCCTGAATGCTGACCTGTCTTGATATCTCCACTCCCAAACAAAGTAGTTCATAATTTTTAGTCAGCCTCACTTGATTTATCAGGCCACGAGCACAGCGCAGCCAGATTCTTTGGTAGCCTATGATATGAAGGGTGGGCTGGGAAGATGGCTCACTTGATAAAGTGCTTGCACACATGCGTGAGGAACTGAGCTCCATTCCTAGAAGGGTCATTTAAAAAAATGAAGTCTGCAAATGGTGGCACATACTTTTTCATCCCAGCAGCGGAGGAGCAGAAATGTATGGAGGCCTAGAGCTCACCAGTGAGGAGGCTAGCCTACTTGATGAACTCCAAGTCAATGAGAAGCCTTGTATAAATAGTAACATAAAGTAGTAGATGGTTCCTGGGGAACAACATACAAAGTTGACCTCCTGATTATAGGTACACACATCCCCACATAGGTATACACACACACACACACACACACACACACACACACACACACATGGGGAGGGCAGAGACAGAGACAGACAGAGAGAGAGAACAGAGAGACAGAGAAGAATAGAATACTAATGGTGTCTATCCCATTTCTTTGTACCACTCTGAAACCTCATGAACTCCCACTGCCCAGATGTCTCTCAGCATTCTGGTCTTCCAAACTCCCACCACAATGCTCCATCACACTCTGCTTACAGCAGTCTAGGACTTTTTAAGCCTAAAGTTTCTAACTCTAGCAAATCAGTCCCCAGGGGCTAAGAACCACATGGTCAGATTTATTGCAAAAGTCACACCCCATTATGTATTAGTTGCTTTCCTCATTGCCATGGCAAAAAATGATTTAAAGAAAAAGAGTTGATTTGGCTCACAGTTAAAGGATGCAGTCCTTCACCTGGTAGGGAGACATTGTAGCAGGAGTTTGAAGCAGCTAGTCACACTGAACCTGCAGTCAGGAAGCAGGGAACCATGAACACTGATGTTCAGGTTTCACTTTCTGTGTATTCACTCATGAGACCAGTTTACTGAATGTTGCTGCTCACACTTAAGGTGGGTCTTCTTATCTCAATTAGCCTAATCTAGAGCCCCCCAAGAACATGCATGTAGGTTTGTCTTATAGATGATTCTATATCCTATGAAGTTGACCATCAATATTAGATGTCACACAAATTCCTTCTGCGTGCTTGACTTTGTTCTTTTGCAAGATAGGTAGCCCTAGCTAGCCCTTGAAGATGTCAGAGGGATCTCTGAGCACCAGCATATGATTACATCTTATGGCATAAAGAGAATGGAAGGGTAGGAAAGTACCAAATGATGAGAGGTCCCTTAGAGTCACATCACATTCTCTCTTAATTGCAAAGACATATTAAGAAGCCATCCATTTTGTCACAAAGCTGAATGATCCTGAGTTTCCATGTAGCATTCCTTCTTGATAAATAATTCAAAGACATGACTTCATGGATCCACATACATCTTTTAATTCAAGGGGCTCTGATTTATGAACACTTAGCTTCTGAACACAATAGCCTCTGATTCTATTTTGTTACAAGAAAAAAAAGACAGAAGTGCCCAGGATTTACTACACTGATAGGCACATGCAGAAATGAGAGCAATGAGTTATGGGCTATTTGAAATAAATGCACAGGGATGTTAATGCAGTCTGAGAAGGAACTGGCCTGTCTCCCGTCTCCTGCTCTCTCCATCCTCACGAACAAAGAGGAACAAGAATGTTTTCTGTTAGCCTGTTAGCCTCGATGTCTCCCTATCTCTACATAGCTCCCTTGCATTGCAGATAGGATAATTTCCTAAAGTTTTGCAGAAAGTGTGGCAGAGATGAGCAGCTCAGATATCTGCATCTCAGAGTAGAAGAGTTGGCATGTGCTTCAAGGCCTTAACTTCTTTAGATACAACCTGGAGATGGACAGATATGCAGATGGAGCATCACTGACCATACAAGTCAGATTCTGATGTCTTGGTCGTGTGGACTTTGTTTCTAAGTTCTGCCATTTACCAGCTGCCTGGCTGTAGGCAAACCCCTTAATCCCTCTACCACTCAGTTTTCTCATCTCTAAAATGGGATAAAATTTTGTTAGGAATCATAAGGTCAGCAGGGTCTTGAATTGGGCTCCCACACACCAATTTGAATTAAAAATTGTGTCATTCAGACAGACGTATTTCTTTTGCCATCTTTATCTTTGAATGTATCTTTGATTTTGTGTGTACATATCTGTAGTGTGAAATATCGACTTAACTTACTGTAATATGAATCTCTTAATTATGAACAAACTTAGTTGGACATTTCTTTAATCCAATAATTATAAATTAGTAAATCCAGTATTGGATAGGGATGAGGATATAGTTTTCCTTATTTGTATCATCAGAGAGACTATTGGCACCATATCTTGGTAAAATTTTGTAAATATATAATAAAATTTTATGTATATATTCTAAAATCTTTTACTCTTTCTTTAGAACCCTCTCCTACTTAAAGTATTATGTAAAGCATAAGATGTAATGCTGTTTGTGATTTGTTTATAAAATTTAATCTAATTTTATCTTTTATGTGTACAAGTATATCATTTGGTTGCCCGATGCCATTGGCGCCCATAAGAGGGTATCAGGTCCCCTGGGACTTACAGATGGAGTTACAGGTGGTTATGAGGTGCTGTGTGGGTGCTGGGAATCCAATACAGGTCCTGTGGAAGAACCAGTACTCTTAACTACTGAGCCATCTCTCCATCCACTTGTAATTGTTTCTAGTGGTGTATTGGATTTTTTTTTTAAAAGAACTTAAAGTTGGGTGGGTGGGGAGAGAGAGAGGATCTGGTAGGACTTGAAAGCGGAGAAAAATATGATCAAACGTATTTACATTTTAAAATTATTATTAATAAATGTGAAAATAATTTAAATGCCTACATCAGAATAAGTGACCTGTGGTCCATCCTACCAACATAATCCTACACTCCTGCTTAGGAAGCGCCATATGCACAGACTTGGAAAGAAGATGTTAACATATTGTAAAGTGAAAGAAGGTTCTGGCACAGTGTGGAGAGTGCTAATACTCATTTTAGGTTTGTACACCACACATAATAAAAATAGCTAATGCTTTATCAAATGCTTATTCCTTGCCAGACACATATCTAAATATTTAATCTGAGCAGCAAACTGGTGAGATATATAATCTTATATACCTTTTGCAGATGGGGAAACTGAGGCCCCGTAACTGAAGCAACAGTTACCAGGCTGTGGCATCAGTAAGTCACACAGAATGGGGCCTAGAAAAGCTGGGCTCTGAGCCTTCTGCTCTAGCTGCACTGCACACAGTAGAAGCTGAGAGCTAGGTCTCTGACTCGGAGGTGGGAAGCCCTTTCTCTGCCTACCTTATCTGCTTTTGTGTTGTTGGATTTGTTACAATAAGCATGTAATTGAAAAATAAAACTTTTATCAAAGCGCCCAACCATGTAGAATTGTTGCCTGGGATGGGAGCCAAGAGTGAGTGGGTGAGGCAAAGATGTTTCTCATCTGGGCTGAAGTTGAGTAGTTCACATGGATCCCCTGACACACACCTTCCTCACTGGCAAGAGAGATGTGTAGGGGAAGGCATAAGATAATCAGTCCTGTCTCCACCACCTACCAGCTGGGTGGCCTCACAAGCACCTGAATCTCTCTAGGCCTCCTGGTTGCACCATAGGGGACTTCCTGTGAGGACTCAGGGATGTCCAACCCAGAGTGGGTGTCTGGGAAGAAAAGAGGTTTTACAACCACTCAGTCCAATTCCTTCTGCAGCAGTGGCTCCTGGGGACCTGGCATCTCATAATTAAGAGGAAGCCCTTTAGTTGACAGTATCAGTGAAGACTTTATTGATGCAAGTTGTCCATGCCCAATTCTCAAAACCAAATTCAACTCAGAGACAGAAGGTGCACCCAGAAACCCAATAGATCCTCCAATGTCAGGCTTTCTCCATCTCTAGGATTTTAACATCTGAATCCCTCTGTGCCTCAGTATTCTCCTCTCTAAATGGGAGGACAATAAATGGGTATCATCAGGGCCAGCAGGCGTTTGAATTGGCCTCCCACACATTAACATTTGAGTTAAAATCATGCCATCTGGACTTCGTCCTTTTGCCATCTTTGTCTTTGGATAGTTGTCTCTTTGATTTCGCATGTGCACATCTTTAGTGCAAAGTAGGGGCCTAACTTATTTTTGCATGAACATCTTGATAATGGACAAACTTAATTGGCTGTTGTTTTTTTTTTTAAACACCAACAGGTATAATACAATAAGAAATTCCCGTATTGGTAAGGTTGAATAAATGGGTTTCCCTTTTTGTCAACAGTGAGAATATGATTGGCACCATATTTTAGAAAAATTAGTAAATATGTAATTAAATGTGGTGTAGATATCCTAAAAACCTATAAACTTTCTTTAGAACTCTGTTATACTTACAAGATTACATAAAATACAAGGTACAATACAAATGTTTTGCCAAATGCTTATCCTTTGCCACACACACACAAAGACTTTGTATGGCAGCCTGCAATCCCAATGCTGAGGAAGGCAGAAACAGAGGGATCCTGACAACTTCTTGCTCAGCTAGCCAAAACAACGAGTTCCAGGTTCAGTGAGAAATCCTGCTTCAAAAATAAGCCAGCTCCTGGCCTAAACACACGCACAAGTGAGCGTCCCTCATGTCCACACACATGTCCACACATGTATGCATGCATGCATCTCTCACACACACACATACATACACAACACAACACACACACAAACCACAACACACACACACACACACAATTAAAAGCTAAAGCCATGGCACTGAGTTCTTATGCATAGAAACTAGGCTTAAGGTTGTGTGTGGCTTTTTCCAGCATGACGAAAGGCCTAGGGTTCAATTCCTAGCACTTCAATGAAAAGAAGAACCCAGAATGAAGTCACATCAGGTCTGAGAAATCTGAGAAGACCATGTTTGACATGAAGTCTGTCCTTTACCTTTCAAGTGACTTTAATACCAGTGCCCTCAGCAGCACCAAACATTACCTGTATGGATGGGATAAACTTGATTATTACTCAAGTTACTCCCCACAGCTTCAGTTCCAGTACTAGGTTTGGGTCTCATAGTGAGACCATTCTCCATTCTGAAGATTTTACAAAGTCTGTGTGCGGCTGCGCATCTCCAAGGAGCTTCGTTTATCACTATGGTGAGTTCCTCCAGATCCTCAGTTTAATGACACCCTCTCTGAAGCAGTGGCGATGGTGCCAAACAGCACTTGCATTTCCAGGAAAGGAGCCAGACTCATTAAGTTAATAAAGGAATTTAGCTGTATGGAGATGCCTCCTTCACATACATTCCCGAAAAATGTGTGCGTGCTCTCTTTCTCACAACTCATCAGCAGCCATTAAGCCTCTGCCTCCACCTGCAAGCCTCTCCTCCCACCGAGTCACACAGGGTCAGGCCACAGTGCATTGCAGAAGATAGAGCACTCCATGCGTTAGCTTAGAAGTCACATCTCAGAACCTGGCCAGCTGACGTCTCTGCACTTCTGTCTCCAGTACAATTCCCAAAAGTCCCTCTCTCCATGACAGTGAACTTCATGAAGGCCCCAAAGATCCTGGATTTGGATGGGCTGGCCCCCTTCTATCTATCTTATTATTACAGCTTGATTGTGTGAGATGGCAAGAAGCAGTTGCCAAGGAAAATGTCACAATAACTCCCTCATAGTTGTCTGACCTCAGCTATACCCCTATCTGATATTTCCATGTTTCAGCTAGGAAGATCTTTCTCAATCATAAATCTGACTGGATTACACCTCTACCATTCTGTGCTCCCTACCTTAGGCCCTCAGTCTCCCATGATGCCTTTCAGGACACCATCTTCTACCACCTATCTCTCCGTCCTCCCCTAGACTCACCCTCACCCCAACAGCAGCACTCAAAACACAGTCTTCTGCTGCTTTCATGTCAGGCCTTGAGCGGTCCTCTCCAGACCATGATGCCTTCTTTGCACTGCCTGCTCTTGTTCATCCTTGGCCCTGGTCCGTCCACTGCCTGCTCTTGTTCTTCCTTGGCCCTGGTCCATCCCTCAAGACTCTGCACAAACTGCTTCCATGCAGCTTGTCTTTCTTAGATGCCCCTCCCTCAAGCATGCTCACACCTCAGAGCAGTTATTATAGGTCCATAGG
Organism: Uromys caudimaculatus; assembly: GCA_028551405.1. Taxonomy (NCBI): domain Eukaryota; kingdom Metazoa; phylum Chordata; class Mammalia; order Rodentia; family Muridae; genus Uromys; species Uromys caudimaculatus. The sequence continues at coordinate 46,580,530 of CM052710.1, forward strand.
CATCTACTCAGTGATCAGTCTCCACAACCAGAGGCCCTGAAAAGCCGTATCTTCATCCCTGCCTTCCCACACACCCAGCCTATGAGGCTCTGGCACAGGAAGCCTGTGGTCTTCCACAAACTGAACATCACTGCTATGTATGCTCAGGCCCCATCTCTTAAGTCTTAGTTCATCAGTGACCTTTGTAGAAATGACCTTTTTCTGGGCCTAGATCTTTTTCCTTTACTCGCCCTTAGCTTGTAGCTCTTTCTTACCTTACTTCTACTCCAGTGAAAGTCATATTTATTTATCAAACCAAAGCTTTGAGTATTTTCATTTCTCCACTCCAGGGGGGAGTTTGTACCTACTCAGTTATTCTGCCAGAGGTCAAGAAGCATCTCTTCACCATCCTGCCATCCTGTGAAGGACCTGGAATCACCAGCAGGTTAACCTTGATGCACCCAGGTCTAATCAGACTCATTGAAATGTTTAGAGGTGTGCCATCGCAGCCCATAGTAGGAATGGCCACAGGACAATCCATTCCCCTTAACAATTCCATGAAGATCAATTGCTGAGTTCAGCCAGTCTCTCAGGACTTCACTTCCTATGGCACCAGCTCATGGCATAACAAATTGCTGGAGTTTGCCACACTCTGGATATGTTTTAAATGTTCCTCTTCCAAGAGCCAAGGTTTAGAAGGTAATTAGCATTCTACAAGTAGCAGCCATGTGTGACATTTGGTCCTATACCAAGCCTCCACCCATCTTTCTAGGATTCAAGATCCTCTTCCATAAGAACCAAAGGACATGGGAAGATTAGTTTACCCAAGGAGTCACAGCACCAAGATGACCCAATTTCCATTGGTATGAGGTCTTCCAATTTCTGAATGTCTGAGAACCTTCCAACTTCTCAGCAGGGAACAGTATTGGCTCACAGAGGACAAGTAATGGATGCCTTGCATGGGTGCTATAGACAAGAAGTAGGTCTCTATGAGTAGAACAGGGCAGATGTTGGTCCAGGTGCCCTGGTATTGAAGTCTTGGCTGGTCCAAACAAGAAGACTGGAATACCCTATAAACATACACAGTTGTTACGTGTCAAAAGCAAACTGTATTTTAGAAAAAGACTGCAATTCTCAAGGACCAGTCAACAAAACAAAAAAGCACTGTAGTATTCAGCCACGGGGAATTTGGTAAAGGGATGTGCCACACCAAGCTATAAAAACTTGAGGCACCAATTCAGGGGTAGTCATGTAACTCCAAATAAATCTCATCAAGAAGTCAAGCTCCTCCCCCTCCCTCTGCTTCTGCTGCAGGACACACAGTGATGAATGACCAAAACCCAAAAGCTAGGGCCATCAGCCTGAGTGACAGTCTCAAGCAAGAGTAAGACAGGAAGGAGGGGCTGTCTGGAGGAACCTAGAGCATCTATGGAGGTACAGCAACATACCTGGAAAATGCTCTCCTGTCCAAAAGCAGAGATAAAGGGGAGCTACCCTGGCTTCTCCTTTCTCTAACATTCCTCTTTAATCTCCTGTCAAAACCAGACAGAAACTAGTGGGCAGCAGCCTGGAATAATGGAGCAGGTGGTTTAAAAGCAAGGGTGGCAAGCAGACTGACAATAAATGGACAACCAGATGCCAGAAGCTCCCATGCCTTGTCTGTTCCTGGTGTATTAGGACTTTTGCTTGTGGCCTCTCCTAGCCTCTGACCTTCTAGACTGAAGGCTCCACCCATACAGGAAAGGTTCCTATGTCATCCTGAGGGTTCAATTCATTCTACAATTGTCCAGATATTTACTGTGCACCAAAATAGGTGCAGTCACTCTGCAGGGCAATAGGAGGAAGGGACCATTGAGAGAAATAAGATATAATTCTTGTTCTCATGGATCTGTGCTACAGGGCACAGGGGAGGCGGATAGGCACACAGCCCTCTGCATTGTGAAGTGAATAATTTATTTGAAGACAAAGATGGAATTGCTTTGGGGGAAATGGGAGATACTTTCAGCAGGAGGTAACATTTGTTCTGGATCTTAGATGGGTGTATCAGGAGGATGGAATTGAGTAGAGGAAATGGTGACGTGTTCCAAGTGAATGACATAGCACAATGGCTCTGAGGACACTGTGAGAAAGAGGTAGAGGAGAGCATATGGGAAAAGGATACAGACCAGGTCCAAAATGTGGTCTGATGGTAGAGAACCTTGAGATCCACAAGCAGTATGTAGTCATAGAAGGGGGTTATAGGAAGTTCCAGAAAGATCTTTCTGGCTGCCTAAGGGTGGGAGTGTTTGACTTGTTAGGAATAGAAGCATGAAGAGCTTGAGAAGCACCCATCTCACAGGGACGAGAGAGAGACATGCAGTGCCCAACTTGTGAACCTATGCTTGCTTTCTGTGGTCTGGGTGTACCACCTCCATGGTGTGGAGACCAGTGCTGGGCCTGGAACCTGGGAATGGGTGACTAGGTTTATGCAAAAAGGAAGAGACCTACCCTTGACACCCAAATCTCTGATGTTACTTAGCTCAGGGGACCCTTTCAATGCAGATGCATTGTGGGTATAGGCATGGGGTCTTCCTGTATCATACCAGAGTGATGTAAAGTAAGCCATTTTTCCCAAGCCAATCCCTGTCTCTACCCTTTGGCTCATACACAGACATGCCTCTGATATTTTATACCTTCATCTACTGGTTCCTGTGCTGATCAGCAGATACCTACATTCCCGCAGAACCTTCCTGCCAAATGCAGTCTCCAATCTTGCATTCAGTCTCCTAGCTCCACCTTGTGTTCCCAATGCATACATTCTCTCCCCAGCTTCTAAGGCTGAACTCCATAAGAACCTGAGATTATTAGAAGCAACAAAGAACCAATGTCTTCATTATGGTTTCTATTGCTATGACAAACACCATGACCAAAAACAACCTAGGCATGAAAAGGTTTGTTTCACTCTGTAGATCAAGTTCATCATCGAGAGAAGTCAGAATAGGAAATCAAGGCAGAAACCTGCAGACAGAAACTGAACCAGAGGTCATGAGGAATGCTGTTCATTGGCGCTGGGTAGCAAGGCTCTGTCCTCCAATGTGGCCAAGGATGTAAGTCGTGGTGCCCATTAAGCCCAGAGAGGTTAGTGAGGCCTCTGTGCATGTCTGCTCCCACCTTAGTCTCTGTAATTCAGAGTTTTTTCTCTCAACCTAGGCATAGACAGAAACAGAGACTCCAGACTCCCAGTCATTCCTCAACTAGTCCACAAGATCGGGCCTCTGCTCTCCCTGTGAGTTCTCTGGCTCTCAGCCCCAGAGCCTTTCAGCCTGCCAGTAATGCATTTCCTCATGGCTCCAGAACTTTTTTCTATTGAATTATCACCACCTGGTGGCCCAAACCAAAATTTGTCAAATGAAAGAGAGAGCTTGGAGTAAATGGAGCTTAGTGACCATTTGACACTGTGGATTTGTCCTTTCTAAGAAGGCTTAGCAGACTCGCCTGGGGGCCTCATGCATTCTCCACACTAAGTCCCAGACACCTAGAGATTTGGCCTGCTCTGAAAGTCTCCTCTCTGGGAATTCCACACTTGCCTCTCATGACTCAGTCCTCCACTTAGCACCTCTTACTGGGCAGAAGTCCCACCTTAGAGCTAATCCCAGTCCCTCCTGAAGTTAAAGTCCCTTTGTCTTGATGAGCATCTACAGAGCTGGATGCACAGCTCTTTGTTTCCTAGCTCAAAAGCCTCCACATGGAGGGAATTGGGACTGGCCAGTGAGTGCAATGGACACAGGGGTGTCCTGAGGGCTCAGACATCCTCAGTGTGATACCAAGGCAAACTTGAGGTTCTTGTCCCCTGCTTCCTAGCTGCCTTTAGAAGTGACTGAAGGAGTGACAGGCTAAGTCAGTTGGAGGCAGAGATGCTGACTGATCGTGCTGGAGGCACGCTGCTCAGCACATGAGAGGTAGCACTATGCATAAGGTTCATCCATCTTCAGAGCCCCACAGAACCAGTTCTCACCTATAAGGCTAAAGTAGCTGGCCCAGTATTGGGAAAATATTGGAAAGTTTAAGTGAGCTGGTTCTACCAAGGGTCTGAACAGATAACTGATCCAACTTGACAAGTGCTAGGTGAAGTAGAAACTTCTAGTTTCTTTGGAAAGTTAGTTATGTCAAATGATGTTTTGTTGGGCACACAGGTGAAAAGATGTCTTGCTAAAGCAGACACATGAAAGGATGCTTGATGAAGGAGTTTAAATATGACCCCACAGACAGTGGGAGATGAGTACTAAGCATTAACTTGGTTTGCTCGACCTCACTATCCTTTGCTTATGACACACAGGTATTGGTTTGCCTTACATTGCATTGTTGAGCTCAACTTGTGGTAATGCTGCCATTAAGAGAAGTTCACCCAAGAATGCACAGTGAGGTTCCTGCTGCAGCTTGCTGCTTCTGCAGCCTCACCTCGGCCCATTGACGAGCCTGGCAGGTCCTTCAGCATTACACTACAGCTGCTGGGTCGTACCTGGTGTCTGCCTGTTGAAACGATTGGTCTGTGGCTGCAAGTTTGTGTGTGGTGCCTGCCTACCTAGAGGACTGGTCTGTAGCTGCTGATTTGTATTTGATGTTTGTTACAGGATTGAACTGCTGCCAAAGAAGATTGAGGTTGCCCTCAAAGAACTATTATTGACCAGGTCCACTTCCCTCATATTCTAATAAATTTTCTCTTCCACTACCTCTGCTGGGTAATGAGTTAGAGGACAGGTTGAACCATTATTAAAAGTAGGTTGTAAAATATTAGGCCTACAGTTAGGCATCTGTCCTCTCCTTGCTTCCAAGAATGCCTTAAAAACCTCAATTCAGAGCAGGTAAAGGGATTGCCATTAAGCTTGAGGACCTTAGATCAACCTTGGGATCCATACAGTGGAAGAAAAGAAACTGACTCCTGCCATGCTGTGGCATGTACCCTTGAACACACAATCAATAAATAAATGCAACAGAAACTCAATTCACGCATTTTATGAACTCACTGCCCATCTTGTTCTGAAGAGACCTAGTTCAATATTTACATATATACAAAGATGGAAGGTAAAAAAAAAAAAAGTATTAACTTAGAACACACATCAACATATATGAATCAGAATAAAAATGAAGAGAAAGGAGATAAGAGAAAACAGTTTTAGCTTGAGTGAATGAAATGAAACTTTGCATGTACATTGCTAAGAATCAATGCTTAACTTCAAAGTTTCTAGAAAACAAATGGACACACACACACACACACACACACACACACACATACACACACACACATACACCATAAATGGGACATGATTCCAAGGCCCAGGGAAGAGGGGCCAGAAGGAGTTTGTAAAGGCCAGAAGCTGAGAATGAGTGAGGCAAACTATGTCTTCTGAACATGACAAGACCATCATACCAACGAACTGACAATGGTTGTAGTTACTTAAACAAGACCTACACAGACCCAAGGCAGTCAACATTTTGGGTAGGGGGAGCTCATGAGGACCCATTTCTATTGAGGATTTACTGAGAGTTAATGGCTGCTACAATAGGGACAATCCATTTTCTTTAGGGTTATGATCCCTAGTAGGTTGACCACAATCTAGGGAATGGGCCATACTCATTAGCATATGAGCAATACTAATTAGACTTGGACATGAGGACATGAAGTTTGGAGGGAGACATGGGGGTTATCCAGAAGAAAAGTTCATTGTACAAAATTCTCAAAGGACAGGAAAAAATGTTTTTATTCTCTGAGAATTTCATAAACACACATGGCACATTTCGATCATATTCTCCTTCCTCCCCACTGCCTCTCAGATCCATGCCTCCATCCCTACCCACCCAATTTTGTGTCTTCTTTTTTATTTTTAAAATACACCAAGCCAAATTTGTGCTTCCTATATACTCCTGGATGGGTGGCCTTCCACTGGAGTGTGGCTGACCTTCCAGAACCCATATACTTAAAGAAAACTGACCCTCCCCTTCATCCAGCAGCCATAAATTATCAATAGTTCCTCATCTGGGAGTAGGAATTTGTGTTCATCTTCCCTCTCCATGATGGGATTCTATCTATCTTGTACATTCTGTCACCACAACCTTTGTGAGTTCATATGTGCAACTTTCCCCCTGTGTCCAGAAAATAGTTTCCTTGAGTCTCTACCACCTCTGGCTCTTACAATCTTTTTAGTGCCTCTTCAGAAATGGTCCCTGAGCTTTGAGAAGAAGGACTGTAATATAAATGTCCCATTTTGGGCTGAACATTCTACAGTCTCTTATTTTCTGTACCTTGGCCAGAAGTAGATTTCTGCATTAACTGCCATACGCTACATAATGAATCTCCTCTGATGAGGGTTAATAGATACACAAATCTATGGCTTTAATAATAAGTCATTAGAAATCAGTTTAATAAATATAGCAAAATAATAGTAGAAAGGCTTCCACTAAGACCTATGACCACTGTAACCACAGGTTCTTGGCCCCAATAACAGTGACAGATATGAATTTCATCTTGTGAAGTGAGACTTAAATCCAACCAGAAAGCAGTTAATTATTCCATTGACATTTCTACCACCATTGCACCAGTAAGTGAAGTGTGTCTTGGCAGGCCAATCATTATGGTAGCACTCAAAGTTTACAGTTATTTAAGGGAAAGATCACTTTCCCTTATGGTAGTGTGCATAGCACTTATGAGTACCACAAAAGCTATCCAGTAGGATGAAACCTTCATGTTAGTATCAGCATGTTTTCTCTGTGTTCTATGACTCAAATATATAACCTCTTTAGTAATAGAGTCTTACTGTCAAGTTCTGGAGTATAACCAAAATCATTGGCAATTACTTATAAAGTCTGGGAGCAACTAAGGGAATTCACTAGCCAATAACTCCAAAAGATATTGACTCTAGGCTCTTTGTAGAGGCATTGTCACCCCACTCCAAAGTAACTACATTTAAACTCTGCCCAGATTGAATAGCTACATATAGAATGAAACAAGATCCTTACCTCTCTCCCTGCACAAATCTCAACTCTAAATGGATTAAGGATCTCACCAGAAGACCTGATACCCAGAATCTGATAAAGGAGAAAGTGGGGGATGTGTTTGAATTCACTGACACAAAAAGAACTCTCTGAACAGGACAGTAGTAGTACAGGCATTAAGATTAATAATTAATAAATGTAACCTCATGAAATTAAAAGGTTTCTGTACAACCAAGGAAATCATCACTTGAGTGAAAAGGGCTGTCTACAGAGTGGGGAGAAGTCTTTACCAACTATCCATGTGACAAAAGATTAACACATAGAATATACAAAGAATTCCAAAACTAGACATTAAGGAAACAGACAACCCAATTTTGAAACAGAGAATGAAACTAAACAAAGAGTCCTCAAAAGATGGAATATAAATTTCTGAGAAACATTTTTTAAAATGTTCAACTGCCTTAACCATCAGAGAAATGCAAACTACTTTTATCAGAGAAATTAAACTACTTCCCCAAGTCAGAATGGCCAACATCAAAAGACCGAAATGACAGCATATCCTGGGGTGAATGAGGGGAAAGGGGGGGGAACTCATTCACCATTGGTGTGAGTGCACACTCGTATAGCAACCTTGGAAATCAATGTCGAGTGTTTGCTTATTTGTTTGTTTATTTATTTAAAGCTCATAATACATCTGCCCCATAATCCAGCTATACCACTCTTGGGCATTACAAAGGATACTATATCCTATTATAGAGGTTCCAGAAATACCTACTCATCTATGCTTACTGCTGTTCTATTTATAATAGCTAGGAAATGGAAACAGCTTAGAGATATCTATCTTAGAATTTCTGTTGCTGTGATAAAAACACCATGATCAGCTCTCAGCCAAGGTCAAGAACTGGCTCCTTTCCAAATATAGCCACCAGAAAAAAATCTGAGTTCCACTGCTATATTGAAGCATTCATAGCCCTCTCCGTTGATCCCGTCTTCCAGAATGGTCTAAAAGATGGGAGTATCCTATGCACAAACACAAACCAGCCGTAGCCCGGCTCAGTCCCCAAGATCTGGTACAGAACTAGGGCCAGAAAAACCTCTCCAATCTCATAAAGTCCATGGCTGGCCAAGGCATAGTCCCTATGGACCTGTTCGAGGCTAGTAACATATTCAAGAATAGGAACATGATACAAGTAGCAACTCAAAGGAATTCAGTATAGCATGGAGATTTGGATCATCTGCAGAGATAAGTAGCATCAAATATCAATGCCACAACTATGAAGGCCTGATAGTCTGTCATCATACTACAAGTGAGCACCAACAAGTGTGCCAGAAGGCCTAGTATGACAGCTTATGGTAGCAGGCAACATTTTTGGGACCCCAAGAACCACACCCTGCCATTGACATAACCCTGCACCGTCAGCCTCCAGACAGGCATCAACACGTTACCAACTGAGCAGACATCCTCCTCTCTAAAGACTAGCTTTCATGGTACCAGAAGATACCATGCCATGCAAGCTTCTAAAGGAGGGAAGAAACCAACAATTCTACCCAACTATGATGCCTATGAACCTCAACAATGACCAGCATGTCATGATAACCCTAAGGATGCAGTAGTGGCAGACACATCTTGGTGGTAACTAACAGCTCTCCAACTTAAGACATTCTCAGTAACAATAACAGAGACTGACTCAACAAGGGAATTATTCCTAGTCCTGGAAACACCCAAAACTGCCAACAACCAGAGCTAATGAAACCATGGATTTTGGAGGAGAACTTACAACTGCCACTTTTCAAAACCAGCATAATCCCTAACTACATTTTAAATATTTGTTCTTATAAATATAGTCCTCACTCCTCATCAAGAAAATTCTTTGCAACAGAAGACCATTATAGAAAACCACAATAAATTACAGAGTTGTGGAACACAGTCCCAACTGATAACATCTACAACCCAACATTGTCAGAAATGAAACACAATTGCTTGTGTCAACTCTAACTGAAAACGAACAAAAACAAAGCAAACAAAGAAACTACAAAACAAACAAATAAACAAACAAAAACTTTGCATACCAGAAAGTTGTGAAGGATTGCATGGTGGCAACTATCTAAGTTGCTAAGACCTGGGAACAGCTCACAGATCCACTTTTACAGCATGCACAAGTCCCAAAGTTCCATGCCCAGAACCAAAGAAAGAAGAGAAACTAGGACACTAATTTTTATAGAGGCCACAGACACATTGTTTTAAAAGTAGTTCTGCAAAGACAGATGCTCAGTAACTATCCAGTCAACTCTTTACAGACACAATCTCTGTTACTAATTATGGTGGCCAATGGCTACTGTTTCAAAATATGTGATATAACCCTTCTCTGGCTTCCTCTAAAACTCTTTCTTGCCTCACTCCCCCATGGTTTGTTATGGCACACACCTTCCTCCTGTAATGCTCTGATCTTCCCAGAAAAATATACTGTGGGGAACAGATTTAATTTAAACTGACACTGCCTAAATTTACAGAGATTACATGCAAACCATGATAAGACACCGTGAGTCCCAATATCTCCTTCGCTTCTCACTGAAGAGCAGTCTAGAAAAAGGAGAAAGGAAGGCATAGGGGAGGAAGGAGAGGTCAGATTTGTTAAAAACAAACAAACAAACAAAAACAAAACCCTTTCAATTAACATAGTTCAGTGAGTTCACTGTTTCATCTAAGCCTGAAAATACACCAGTGTCAGGAAATGAAGTGTCAAATTATTGGGATTGTCTTGTTGCACTTCTGTTGCTAACCACACATGAAAATGGTTTCCAACATGATCCATCCTGCAAGGAGGTTGATTTGGGTTTTATGTCAGGAAGTATGCAGACATGGGAAGAACTTGTTCACTCTCTGAGGGGTTGAGGCCAGAAAGACCATGTCTTCTAGAGGTGGAGGTGGCTGGAGAATCCTAGCCCTGAGGAATGATCCCACTGGTGACAGATAGGAATTAGCCCAGCTTCAGAGACTGCATCTAAGAGCAGGGGCAGCTGAGAAACAGAGCACTATGAGTGACTTTCTCCTGTATCTACTCTCCTTTCTGCCTAATCCTTCAAGAGAATCCTGTTCCATCATATTTCATACTCTGGTCTCAGCTATTCTCCTGGAGACAACATATCAGGGGTGCTCAGCTATGCCCTGGATATCTGGAGACAACATTTAAGGAGTGCTGAGGAAAAGAACAACAGTGTTACAACTGGTGGCTTAGAGACGATAACAACTCCAGAAATCTTGGGAAAATAAAGATGGGCATAGTATCCAAAAGACAGGCAGTCCAAGTAGCCAGTGGGAAGACTTCGAACTGACTCCAGATTCCCCTTTGGACAATTTATGAACATTCTTAGGAATAACTGAGAGAAAGGGATATATGAAAAGGACAGTGCTGAAAGTTGCCAGGGTAGGGATTCAAGTAATTATAATTTGAATAGAGAGAGCAAGCATCCTGTTTCTTAGACGTGGATTATCCATTAATTTCTGGTTGAAACAAGCAAGAAACAAGAAGTCAGTTTTTTAAATGTATGTCTAAAAGGTTCTTTTGAGAGAGAGCAAAGATCCAAGGCACCAGAAGTGGGTAACTTTCAAACTTCTGGCCTCAGAGAGACAGCCAAAGGCGCTTATGAGAGTTCAATAAACAGAAAGTACTTGAGTGTCATCTAGTGGCCATATTGTTTATCTGCTTAGAAGGATAAAAAACAATTGTAAAAGAAAGCTCTCTCCAGATCTGAAAGCATCTCTGTGTTGATGTTGTGTGCACTGTCTCGGGCACAGAGGTGGGGATGGGCTGGGGGAACACATGACACAACCAACAAGCAAACTAGGTCTTACCTTCCAAGAGCTTCCATGATATTTTAAGGTAGAGGTAACAGAAAATAAGTCAAACAGAAAAAATAAAATGAGGTAAAGTTCTAGAAGTGCTGCTTCATAAGAGGGAGGTACCTAGCAAGCCTTTGACTACTTGGGCAAGGTTATTCCTAAAGAATGACGAAGCCAGTGCATGGTCTCTGAACTGAGCATGCTCTCTTGGTGTGTTCAAGGACTAAGGTGACCAAGAGGATCAAGGCACAGTGAGGAAAGTGAGGTAGAGTGTATTGTCAAAGAGCTAGTGGAAGTGGAGTGGGAGTAGATCATGTCACATGGTTGTTGAGTCTCTATGGGGATTTCAATGATTTGGAGACAGATAGTTTGGACTAGGGTGAGATGAACTGAGCATAAGATTAAGCAAAGACTGTAGCATCAGCAGGGAGGGTTAGAGAGCTAGACCACTGACTTCTTTGAGCACAGTGAGAAGGATCATGTTTCAAGTCTATTTAAAAGACTGTGTGGTCACACAGGGAAATGGCTCAGCAGGTGAGAGCATTTTCAGCACATGCCTAATGACCTGAATTCAATCTCTAGAACCCACATTAAAAGCTGGAGAGTGCAACATGCATTTGTAATCCCAACACTCCTATGTTGAGATGGGAAATGAAGACTCCAGCAAGGTGGAAGGTGAGAAACAGCTCCTGAATGTTGCCCTCTGACCTCCACAGGCACACTGTGATATTCATACATCCACTGAATCAATCAACAAACCATCCAACCAACCAGCCAACCAGTCAAACAACCAGCCAACCAACCCACCAGCCAACCAACTGCTGGGGGCCAGCCCAGGCGGGAGATCTTTCTTGTTGGTTCTTCTTGAGGCAGCAGAGGGGGAAGAGCATCGGTGGAGGGTAAGACTTTGTCTTAGAAGATATTTAGGGTTGCTGTATAATAATAATACGTTTACTTATCAGAGACTAAGTTACTGTACGTGACGTGCCTTCTATGATCCTCTGAGGCCAGAAACTGCAGTTTCTGGCACTTAGCACCTCTTCCTCAAATGGCACAGGATTAAGTAAATAGCCTTTGTACTATCTCAGCGGGAACTGTGGGGCTCTAACTTTCAGCCTGTTAGTCGGAAGTCACTGGAAGAAAAAGGGACACTTAGAGAAGTGATTATAGAGTTTATTACTATGTTGTAAAAAGTTTCCTGTGAAAGCTATCTAAGGGGAAAAGCAGAAAGATCCTAAGTGGGAAAAGGGGAAAAATTCTAGTAAGGGAAAAATTCTAAAGGAAAAAAATTCTCCTTGGCTGGCCCAACTTGAGACCCATGCCATGAGAGAGAGCCCATGACACTATTAATGATATTAAGGAACACTCTCCTTTGGGGGGTGGGGGGAAGGAAAAAACTCCATCTTACTCTCATCTCTTTGTCCTCAGTACTTATACATCTTTCAGAATACATGATCACATATTGCAAAGTTCATCACAAGTTCACACAAAAATTCAAATAATAAATTGAAATAGAAGTTTACAACAGTGAATGTTTACATGCATATCCATTAGGAGTAATTATCTGGCTAAACATCCATCACCTGTCACAGCTCCACAGGTTCACTGAAGGCTTAAAACCATAACAAAGTTATTAGTGAAGTTTTGTATAGATAAACCCAGTCAATATTTTATCTTCTGTCCTAGCACCTAAAATAAATCATTAGTTCCCTTTTTATGCCCTTTGGTTAATTTTTTTACAACGTCTTGGAATGTGTTCTGAGTAGGAGAAAGTCTGGTTACTAAGAGAAATTAACTGATGACACTTGGGAAACTGGTAGAGTTCTCATTGCAGTTTTGACTATCAGAAAATGACCTAATAGCAGTCCCACTATAAAAGAGCTTAATAATCACAGGTATAATTTTAAGAATTTTTATAGGATCATCATTAAGACTTAAGAAGTCATCTATTTGTCTATATGGCATCACTACAAGACAGTACATCTTTGTGGATCTGCAGAGATCTGCTCTAAAGGGGTGTGCTATTACTTAGTGATTTTTATATATGTTTAATAATAACAGTAAAAGCATATTAATAGCAGGAATCTTTCCTAAAATGAATCACTTACAACCTTGCTTGATAAAGGTGAACCTGTCGCAGATTATATAATAATTTGAAGCAGGCCATTTCAGGAAGATCACCTGCTAGTTATTAGCTTGTCCCATTAAGGCTCCTGACAAACAAACAAACAACCAATGACTTTAAAAGTTAAAAAGAAGTAGAATGGTTGTGTGAAGATTGCCCGACAAGCACAAGGACCAGAGTTCCACTCCTAACATCTAAATAAAAAGCATGGTGGATCTGGAGACAGGAGGATCCCTTGGGTTCATTGGCCAGTCAACTTAGCCTAATCACTAATTCTGCTATAGGAGTCCCACATGAAGACCCAGCAACACAACTGTTACATATGTGCAGAGGGCCTAGGTCTATCCCATGCATGCTTTCGTTGATGGTTTGATTTCCATGAGCCACTTTGGGCCCAGATTAGTTGATTCTGTAAGTTTTCTTGTTTGTCCTTGATACCTCTAGCACCTTCAATCCTTCCTTCCTCTCTTTCACAGAATTTCCCAAGCTCCACTTAATGTTTGGCTTTGGGGATCTGCATCTGTTCCCATCAGTTGCTGGGTAAAGCCTCTCAGATGACAGTTATGCTAGGTTTCAGTCTGCAGGTATACCAGAATATCATTAATAGTGTCAGGTGTGGGCTCTCTCTCATGGCATGGGTCTCAAGTTGGGCCAGCCATTAGTTGGCTCATCCCTCAAGTTCTGCTTCATCTTTTACACCTGCACATTTGTAGGCAGGACAAATTGTGTATCTAAGGATTTGTGACTGGGTTGGTGTCCCAATCCCTCCATTGAAAGTCTTGCCTGTTCAGGCTTCAAATCCCCGTTGTTAGGAGTCTTAGCTATGGTCACCCTCATAGATCCCTGGGAGTTTCCATTATCCGAGGTTTCTAGCTCATCCCAAAGATGCCCCTCCCCCAATCCAGTTGTCTCTCCCACTACTCTCTCCCTCCATCTTCTCCCCACCTCATCCCTCCTGTTCTCCTCCCCAACCCCTCCTCCAGCCAGTCCTTTCCCTTCATCTACCCCCCAGTCTAGTAGTCTACTCTATTTCCCCTTCTCCATGAGACTCAAGTGAGCCAGTTGGTCATTTCTTGTTAATCAGCTTCTTGGGTCTGTGGTTTGTACCAAGCTTATCCTTTATTTTACAGCTAATATCTACTTATAAGTGAATACATACCATGTTTGTCTTTCTAGGTCTGGGTTACCTCATCAAGATGACCTTTTTCTACTTCCACCCATTTGCCTGCATATTTCATGATGTCCTTGGTTTTAATAGCTGAGTAGTAGTCCATTGTGTAAATGTGCCACATTTTATTTATTGATTCTTTGGTTAAGGAACATCTAGGTTGTTTCCAGTATCTGGCTATTGTAAAGAAAGCTATGAACATAGTTGAGCAAGTGTCCTTGAGGTATGGTAGACTTTTGGGGCTATATACCCAGGAGTGGTAAAGCTGGGTATTGAGGTAGAACTACTCCCAATTTTCTGAGAAACAGCCGAATTTATTTCCAAAGTGATGGTACATATTTTTATTCCCACCAGCAATAGAGTAGTGTCCCCTTACTATCTTTTGAGTTTTTTATCTTACCAATTCTGATGGGCGTAAGATGGATACGAGAGTCATTTTGATTTCCATTTTCCTGATGACTAAGGATGTTGACATTTTTCTTAAGTGCTTCTCAACCATTAGAAACTCCTCTGTTGAGAATTCTCTATTCAGATCTTTACCACACTTTTAATTGGGTTATTTTGGTTTGTTGATGTCTTGAGTTCTTTATGTATTTGGATATCAGTCCTCTTTCAGATATGGAATTGGTGAAAATCTTTTCCCATTTTGTCCTTTTGACATGTCTTTTGCCTTACAGAAGCTTTTTAACTTCATGAGGTTCCATGTGTTAATTGTTGATCTTAGTGCCTGAGTTGTTAGTTCTTCTGTTCAGGAAGTTGTCTCCTATGCCAATGCATTAAAGAATATTCCACATTTTCTTTTCTATCAAATCAGGACGATTGTTGCCTCATAAAATGAATTTGGCAGTATTCCTTCTGTTTCTATTTTGTGGAATAATTTGAGGAGTGTAGGCATAAATTTTTTGCAACCTACTTTTCATAAATGTTCAACCTCTCCTCTTGTTCACCACACACCCACCAGAGGTAGTAGAAGAGAAAAATTATTAGGAAACAGGGGAAGTGGACCTGTTCAGCAATAGTTCTTTTGGGGTGGGCTTGATCTTCTTTGGTGGCAGTTCAGTCCTGTAGCAAACACCAAATATGACTCAGGAGCTGCAGACCAGTCCTAGGCAGGCAGACACCTGGCACAACCCAACGGCTGTAGTTCAATGCTGAAGAAACTGCCAGGCTCACCAACCAGCTGAGGCAAGGCTGCAGAAGCAGCAAGCTGCCACAGGAACCTCATGAGAAGTTCTTGGGTGAGTTTCTCTCAATGGCAGCATTACCACAAATTGAGTTCAACAATGCTATGTAAGGCAAACCAACACATATGTGTCTTTAGTGAAGAATAGTGAGGCAAGCAAACCAAACCAATGCTCAGTGCTTGTCTCCCACTGTCTGTGGAGTCATATTTATACTCCTCCATCATGAGTCCTATAGCACGTGTGCTTTATCAAAACATCCTTTCACCTGTATCTGCTTCAGAAAAACATTCTTTCATGTGCCTGCTTTAACAAGACATCCTTTCACCTGTGTGCCCAGCAAAACATTATTTGACATAACTGACTTTCCAAACAAACCAGAAGTTTCCACTTCAGAGGAGTATTTGGTATTAGCTCTTCTTTGAAAATCTTATAGAAGTCTGAACTAAAACTGTCTTGGTTTTGTTTGTTTGATTAATTGATTGGTTTTTAGGTGTTGGTGTTGGTGTTGTTTGGTTTTTGTGGGTGTTTTTGGTTGGGAGTCTTTTAATAACTGCTTCTATTTCCTTAGGACTTATAGGTCTATTTAGATTGCTTACATGATCTTGATTTAGCTTTGATAAGTAGTGTCTATCATGGAAAACATCCATTTTGTTTAGATTTTCCAATTTTGTGGAGTATAGGTTTTTGAAGTAAGACCTAATGAGTCCTTGGATGTGTTCAGTGTCTGTTATTATGTTTCATTTCTGATTTTGTTAATTTGGATGTTTTCTCTCTGCCTTTTAGTTAGTTTGGCTAAGGATTTGTCTATCTTGTTGATTTTCTCAAAGAACCAACTCCTTGTTTCATTGATTCTTTGTATTGTTCTCTTTGTTTCTAATTTGTAAATGTGACTTTTATCCACCAGATATATGTCTTCTCACGGGCTTATTGCTGAATAAGCTCACCCTTACAGTTCTTTTTGAACTCTGGTTGTCTTGTTCATCTCAGCTGTTCTGGCTCAAATTCCTCTCTAAGATGACATATTTAAGGCTTCTCTCAACTTCTTTCTGAATTTCTCTGCTTGGCAATTCTAACTTTGACAATTTGTTTTAATATCCTGGCTCCTTCTCATTTTCTGGCTCATTCTGTCTTCACCTGTGTCTAGCTTGTTCTTTCTGCCACCTGTCTTTGTAAAATTGCCCTGCTAAAACTGACACATGCCACCTTTCTCTCTCCATGCTGCTCTAAGGTAGCCTCTCTTTCTGTGTTGTTATTGTAACAGTTGAGTGTATCCTATCTCTGATTCATTCTGTCAAATCTTTCTCTGGTTCATCACTTTGTCTTCTTGTCAATTAGATGTCACTTTCAAACATGGCTGCTGCCTTTTACAAACCAACTTTACCTTATACCAGCCAGAGGGATTAAAGATATGTAGTAAGGGCAAGTTTGAATTCCATTCGGATCACACAAACCTAGGTCTTTGGATGTGACCCCTTGCCAGAGTAGTCATGTTGCTGGGTTAAATTTTCTCTACACTATTTTATTGATTTCAGCCCTGAGTTTTATTATTTCCAGCCATTTACTCCTCTTGGGTGTATTTGCTTTTGTCGTTGTTGTTGTTCTAGAGATTTACGTGTGCTGTTAAGTCACTAGTATGAAATTGTGGAATTTCACTAATTTCTTTCTTACTTTAAAAAAAAAAAGGTGTACTATCAAAGTAGACCTACATGCCAGAAGAAGACATAAGATTCCGTTATAGATGGTTATAAGTCACTGTTGCTAGGAATTGAACTCGGAACCTCTGGAAAAGCATACAGTGCACATAACTGCTGAGCCATCTCTCCAGCCCACCTCACTAATTTCTTTATGAAGGCACTTAGAATTATGAATTTTCCTTTTAGCAATTCTTTCATTGTTTCCCATGAGTTTAAGTATGTTGTGCATTCAATTTATTTTTTTTCTTTATTTCTTCCTTGACCCATTTTTCATTCAATATAGAGTTATTCAGTTTCTATGAGTTTGTAGGCTTGTTGTTGATTCTGTTGTTGAAGTCCAGCTTTAATCCATGGTGGTCTGAAAAAATACAGGTGGTTATATCAAATTACTCATATATGTTGAGGCTTGTTTTGGGAAAAGTTTTATGTGGTCCTGAGAAAGGTTTATTCTTTTGTGTTTGGTTGAAATTTTCTGTAGATATCTGTTAGGTCCATTTGAGTCATAAAATCTGTTAGTACCATTATTTCTCTGTTTAGTTTCTGTCTGGATGACCTATTCGTTTCTGAGAGTGGGGTGCTGATGGCCCCCACTGTTAATATGTGAGGTTTAATGTGCTATTTAATCTTTAGAAATGTCTCTTTTACAAATGTGGGTGCCCTTACATTTGAGGCATAGATATTCAGAATTGAGACATCATCTTGGTGGATTTTTCCTTTGAAGAGTATGAAGTGTCTTTTCTCATCTCTTTTGATTAATTTTGGTTTAAAGTCTATTGTATTAGATATTAGAATGGGCACTCCATCTTTCTTCTTGGTTCTGTTTGCTTGGAGAAATTTTTGCCAGCCCTTTACCTAGAGGTGATGTCTATCTTTGTTGCTGAGGTGTGTTTCTTGTACGCAGCAGAAGGATTGATTCTGTTTTCATATCCATTCTGTTAGCTTGCATCTTTTTTACTGGAAAATTAATGTTGAGATGATATTAAATTAAATTAATGAATTAACATTGAGAGATATTAAAGACCAATGATTGTTAATTTCTGTTATTTTGACATCAGCGGTGGTAGTGTGGGTCTCTCTCTCTCTCTCTCTCTCTCTCTCTCTCTCTCTTTCTCTCTCAGTTTCGTTTTGCTGGGTTGGAATTGTTTATTTACTGTATTTTTTAGGTGTAATTAAACTCCTTTGGTTGGAGTTTTCCCTCTAGTATCTTCTGTAGGGCTGGATTTATGGATAGATTTTGTTTAAATAGAGATTTGTAGCAGAATTATCTTGTTTGAGTGATCTGTGGTCATTGAAAGTTTTGTTGGGTAGAGTAGTCAGGACTGGCATCTGTTGTCTCTTAGAGACTGCAAGACATCTGCCCAGGCCCTTCTGACTTTTAAAATCTCTGCTGAAAAGTTGGGTGTAATTCTAATAGGTCTACCTTTATATGTTACTTGGCCTTTTTCTCTTGCAGCTTTTAATTTTCTTTCTTTGTTCTGTACATTTTGTGTTTTGATTATTAGGTGATGGAGGATTTTCTTTTGTGAGCCAATCTATTTGCTGTCCTGTCAGCTTCTTGTATGTTTATAGGCATCTCCTTCTTTGGGCTAGGAATTTTTCTTCTATGATTTTGGTGAGAATATTTTCTGGACATTTGAGTTGGGAATCTTCTCCTTCTATTCCTATTATTCTTAGTTTTGGTCTTTTCATAGTTTCCCAGATTTCCTATATGTTTTGTGACAGGAACTTTTTAGATTGAACATTTTCTTTGACTAACATATCAATTTCTTCTATTGTGTCTTCTACACCTGAGATTTTCTCTTCCATCTCTTTTATTCTGTTGGTGATCCTTGGGTCTGTAGTTTCTGTTTACTTATCTAGGTTTTCTTCTTCAGAGTTCCCTCAGTTTGTGCTTTCTTTATTGCTTATGTTTCCATTTTCAGGTCTTGAATCATTTCCTTCACCTGTTTTTTGTTGTGGGCTTTTTTGTTGTTGGTTTGTTTTGGGGTTTTTTTGTTTTGTTTTGTCTTTTTTTTTTTTTTTTTTTTTGGCTTTCTTGGCATTATTTAAGTTTTGGGGTTATTTTTGTTTGTTTTGTTTTTTTAATTTTCTCCATTCCTCAATTTTAAAATTTTCTATTTAAGAAGATCTATCATCTTCATAGAGTTGATTTATTTTAAGGTCATTTTCTTGTGCTTCAGCTGTGTTAGAATATTTAAGCATTGCTGTGGTAGGATAGATGAGTTCTGGTGGTTGATTGTACTCTTACACTAGGATTTAGGCATCTGAGTTTGGGATGATTACAGGTCTAAGTGATGATTTCTGAATTTGTCTTTGTTGGATCAGTGTTTTGTTTCTTGGTTTCTGTTTCCTCTTGCTTTCTGGTCTTTGTGGGCTCTGTGGTATCCAGTGTGACCTCTAATCCAGTAGGTAGTCTCTATCCAAGTTGGGGGTGGAATTCTAACAACTAGCTTGGCCTTTGCTGTAATGGTGTGGGGGAATCTTTGCCTGAGTTGGGGGTGGGATGGTAGTGATGAGAAGGGGAGTGGGTATTGGGAGCACTGAGTGAATGGAGTAGGTTCACTTTTGAGCTGCCTGTTTATGTTTCTGGCTGCTGGTGTGGTCTCAGGTCCAGCAGACAGTCTTTGCCTGAGTTTGCCTATCTGTTTTTCAGGTTTGCTTGGCCTGCAACCTATTTTTCTTAATGGCATGGCCTGCACCTAGGCAGTACCTGAGTTGGGGTCAGAGCATGGCAGTGGGGCAGGTAGTGGGGCAATATGGGGGAGGGAGTTGAATGGATCTTTGAGAACTGAATCTAAGAATTTGGGCATTTCCACAGGCAGCAGGGTAACTTATCTGTTATTCTGACTGGTATGGTCTGTACCTGGGTAGCAGAAGTCTGGTGCAGGAGTATGGCAGCAGGGCAGGTGGTGGGGAATGGAAGGTAGTGGAATGGTTCTTTGGGAACCCAATCTATTGTAGCCCTATTTTGTTGGACTTTTGTCCTTAATTCTCCCATTTCTTGATTAATTTCAACCAATATCTTTGCTGCCATGCTAATAGTTGTGCTATTTTAGAGACCTCTTTTGCATTCCTATAACCAACCCAGGAATGGATATAGAAAGACTGCTGCAACTGCTACTGAGTTGGGGTCTAGAATCTGTGGGGAATCATCACAGTCTTGAGAGAGAGAGAGAGAGAGAGAGATCTTAATTTTATTAATAGATTACTAAATACAATAGGTGTGATATGTACTATTCCACATATTCATTTATAAGCTATGGCAGAATAAATGTTATTCTCACAGAAAATGGTCTGTCCCACCAGTAATCATTTTTCCTTGAGGAGTGCATGATTGAAAGTAAGGTTGCAGTGGGGAGGTACATTTGTGCAATCAAAGCATAAATGGGAAAGAAATGAGTGTTATTTACAGGAATATCAGCTGTAGCCTCAGAAATGTTCACAGTCATATGCTCCATTGAATCTCCTGTTAAAGTTGATATAATGTTTATATGTGACTCCTATTCCATATAGATTTTTCTTGAAGGATCCCTTTGACACAAAAAGAATGTGTCTGTCTGCTATTTGACACTAGATGGAGCCAAAGATTGGTATCAAGCCTTTCTTATCTTAACACATGTGTAATTTCCCTAATCAGAACTTTTTAGAGAATACTTGATTATGCTGAAGTCTGTATTATTTTGTTGGGACTAGTAAGTCAAGTTAGTCCACCCCATTTGTTTTTCTATTTGGTTAAAAAAATGTTTTTTTTTTTCCTTCAGCCAAACAATGGATCTGGTAGGTGGGAACTGTCCATAGCCTTACAAGGTGATATTAAGGTATTTCCTATAACAGATGTTCCTTCTATTTTCCCAGTTAAATTACAGTTAGAATCAAGTCCTAAGGCAAACTTGAACATCATTGTTAACCAGAGAGCAATGATATGCAATCAGAGGCAATTACAGGAAGTAGGAACAGTTTTAAACCTTAGAAGTCTTAACTTTTATTTTTTTATTTTATTTTTTTTTTTTTATTTTTTTTTTTATTTTTTTGATATTTTATTTACATTTCCGATGATTCCCCTTTTCTTTAGAAACCCCGTGTCCCC
>CM052710.1:46602076-46622119 GCA_028551405.1 Uromys caudimaculatus
GATACTTTGTGGCAAACAGCGCAGCTAGGATGTCAGTGGAAAGAGATGGCTCAGCCGTTAAAGGCTAGGCACACAACCAAAATATTATGGGCTTTGTGTGACTGCTGTCCAATATGAAAATTTTACACGTGCTGCTAATCGATCAAGAGAATTATCCAGTTATCTTTCAGGTAATTGGTCCCGAGGTTTTGAGAGCCTCTTGGAGGAATTGCGGATCTCCATTACTACAATGAATTCGAAGCGTGCGGATGCTGGATTGGCAGTAAGGCTGACATCTTGGATTGGCAGAGCCATGGATCATCTGAAAGAATGGGCAGGAATGGGGGATATGTTAGTTCTATTATGTCTGGTCTCAGAAGTGGGTCTGTGGTGTTCATGTAAGATAAGGTTTGCTCAACGGCGGCATGCTGCTGTGGTTGTTCAGGCATTCACAGCCATTGAAGTAGGACAGTCTCCCCAAGCTTGGCTCACGGTCATTCAGGACCTATAATTTTGCAGCAATTAGATTCATTCCCAGGCCAGTGTGTGAGGGCTCTGGGAACCCCACAACTAGTGGAATTCCTTACCTGACTTGATGAGTGCTTATCAGAGACAGGCAACTTTCCACTTACACTGACCAACCTAAGACAGAGGACCTTGAGAATGACAAGGTTACTCAATGACGGGTAAGGTAGTGATAATGTCGAAATGACCTAAGACAGATAGTACTCGAAAAATGTCGGGATAGGTTTGATGCCTGCACTATTGCTGATTTATAAAACAAGAAGGGGGAACTGTAGGGAGCTGCAGAGTGCCGCACCTTAAAGATGGCACCGGCTTCCACCTTCCGCCTACCCGATGGCGAGCACTCCCTTGGATAAACAAGTCCTTATTTGGTTGTGTTTTGCCTGAGTGCTCAGCTTCCGCATCGAGCAGCCTATCTGCTGAACCCACGTGGCTCATTCTGGTTGGCTAGGATAGGGTATTTAGGTAGCGGTGGGTGGGGAGAAAAGGCAGAAAGAAGAAGTCATCGACTGTAGAAGGACCTGAATAAACTGCTTGAGGAAGATCTCAGTAGTAGCGTTTTTCCTTGCTGGTCGAGGGGGACGCGACAACGAGGGACGTGACACCTCAGCACATGCATCTGTCTCAGCTGACCTCACTCTGCCAATCGGCCTGAGGAAGTGACAAAAGGCCACCAACATGTCACCATAAGTTTTCTGGTGCATTTCTCTTTATGGAATCCCAACAAATGGAGCTCAACTATACAATGTAAGGTGGGCCAATATGTGTGTATTGTTAGCGAAGAATCCATAATGTGTCCTTTCATGTGCTTGCTTTAGCAGAACATCCTTTCACCGGGTCTGCTTCAACAAAACGTTCCTTCACGTGTTTGCCTCAGCAAAACACCATCTAACACAGCTGACTTTGCAAAGAACCCTTAATTTTCCAATTCAGTAAGTCTTTATCTTCCTTTAATGAGCACTCTTCTTACTAGAAAGAAGGCCTGACCCCTTCTGCTCATAATAGTGAACCATAAAGAAAACAAAAGTGTGTGTCTCCCATACAAGCTTGTTGACTGTGTGCTAAGATCCAGCTGCTGCCAGGACCTGATTACAGTCAGTAATCATGGCAAATCCCAGAACCATGGAGCTAGATCTGCAGCTGAATGACCTGGGTGATCATAGCGTGAGGCTGCTGTGTTAAGGGCTCAGGAATCACACCTGACAATTTAAACTCCTAAGGTTAAGTTCACTACAGGTATACAGTTGGACATTATTACATATTTACTAGTGAGACTGCAAGTTTTAATAACTCCTCAAGTTTAATTCCCTTGAGCAGCACTTTACCCATTCATGCATGCATTCCTGACAGACCCCTATGTGGCAAGCACTGGTCTAGATGCTAGGGTGTGATGGCTATACATGACTGACAATGACTACATCTGGAGTTAAATAAGACCCAAAAATGGAGGGACCCACCAGTAAGGAATATTTGCTTAATTTGAAGTGGGAAAAACTACTTCCAATCTGGATCTCTGAGGTGGGAAGACCCACCTCTAATCTAGACTCACCTTTTGCTGGAAGCCTATATAAAGGCATGGAAGAAGGAAGCTTTGCTCTTTGCCTGCCATTATTGATGGAAAGGCTAACTGGAAGACTTTAGAGTTGCCTCTGCCAGGTAAAATAGAAAATTAACAATAGTATCACATTCCTGGAGGAATTACAGAAATTAGTACCACAATCAAGGACCTGAAAGACTCAGGGGTAGTGATTCCCACATCTTCCTTTAACTTTCCATTGTAGCCAGTGAGGAAGACAGATGGATCATGAAGAATGACAGGTGACTGTCAAAATCTCAATCAGGTGGTGACTCAAATAGCAGCTGCCATACCAGATTTGGTGTCCTTACTTGAGCAGATTGACACATCTCTTGGCATATGGTTTGCAGCTATTGAGCTAGCAAATGCCTTTTTGTTGGTATCTGTTCATAAGGACCACCAGAAGCAAGCAGGTTTCGGGGCCATGATAGGCAGTCTGGTTTCTGGTAGAGCTAAGGTTTGAACCCCGCAGGCCCAAAAGGCTGTCCCAAGCAGAGGACAGCCTATAAGGGAAAGCAGGCATTTGCCAAGCTCCTAGATAACAGCTCCTGACACGTGCCTATATCTCCCCATAGGTCAGTGACATTTGGTCATGTAAAAAAGGTCACACCCTTCAAGCCCCCCCTCAGGTAGAGGTGTGGTCATGACCCCAAACCCTGCCACAGGTAGAGGCATGGCCATGTAGCCTCAACATCCCCATGTTAATGAGATACCTAGAGGCTTAGTCATGCCCCTTCCCAGTTACTATTTCAACCTCACCCCTCCCTGACAGGGGGTGGGGGTACAGTCTCACCCATGCCACTCTCCACAATGATAATAAATGCTCTGAAACTATGGACTGTCTCTATTCATCTTCATCTGCCATGGGAAACAATGGAACTGGCCTTCACCTAATGAGCCGTGTGTCTACCCTCCAGTCGAAGCTGTCTCAGCGTTCCCAGCAGCAGACATCCACTCAAGCCAATGCAGCTGGGTGGGCACAAGCCACCCACCCAGTCCTGGTGGGGATCTCGGCCACGCTCCTTCCCTTTTCGGCCCCACACACCGGCCTCCCATTTCATTCCCAGATCTCCCGCAGCATCCAGTGGTGTCTGTAATGCCCAGAGCCTGGGAACCCCACAGAGCCAGCTGTGATTAGCCTCCCGGGAGAGATGAGTCAGAGTTCTCCAGAAGCTAGTATATCCTTTGAATCAGTATTCAATATATTGTACACTTTTTCCCACAGAATCTATGGTTCAGGAATCAAGGGTTGGAAAGGATATAGTTCCACTCACTATCAACTTTAATAAACCACTAGGAAGTTTTTTGTTTCCTGTTTCCATGGCCTCAAGTTCTGATGGCTTAGAAGTGTTGGTTTCAGAGGGAAGAGCTCTCCTGCCTGATGTGTTTATAAAGAGATAAAGAGATATAAGATATGTTTTATGGGGGTGTGTGGTGAGGTGTGGGGAAAGAGGGTGCCTCAGCAGACCCATGCCAAGTCATCCCTTCTCCCTGAGGGACCAGCCACACAATGGTATAATATAGAATAGAGTTTATTCCGGGTATGGGGTGGGGAGTTAAGAAGGTAGTAGAGGCAGAGAAAGGCAGAGAAAAGGAGAAGTAGAGGAGAAGAATAGAGGCCAGCCATGAACACGTGGAGAGAGGGGGAGCAAGAAGACAAGAGAGCAAGAGAGGCAAGAGATCAAGAAAGCAAGAGAGGGAGGGGGGCAAGTAGCCCCTTTTATAGTGGGCCAGGCCTACCTGCTTTTGCCAGGTAACTGTGGGGAGGAGCATACCTGGCTATTGCCAGGTAACCGTGTGGTGGAGTTTAGACAGAATGCTAACACTGCCAGCAGCCACAACAAACGTTTCATTGAACTGGAAGCTCAGACTTCTCTGGGGCCATTTGGGCTTCTGATGCCATTAAACCAATAGGCTAAGAAAGAAACAGTTTTAAGAGGGATGATTAATCCAGATTACTATGGGGAAATTGGATTGCTTCTCCATAATAGAAGTAAGAAAGATTATGTCTGGAGTTCAGGATATCCTTTAAGGTATCTCTTGGTGCTAACCACACCCCACGTTTAAAGTTTAGAAAACTACAACAATCTAATCCAGGCAAAATGACAAAGGGCACAGACTCATCAGGAATGAAAGTATTGGTCATTCCTCCAAGGAAAGAGCTAAGATCTGCAGAGGTATTTGCTGAGGATGGAGGAAATATAAGATGGATACTAGAGAAAGAGTAATAAATACCAGCTAAGGCACATGACCTTTGCAGAAAAGAGGATTGTAGTTGACATGAATGCTCCTGTTTTGTTAAGAATGTGTTTGTACAGATATTTGTGTTTGTTTCCCTCATTTTTTTATCATTTGATGTAACATCAATTGCTATCATATTTAAGCTTGAGATGCTGAAAAAAATGACTTTCTAGGGGCATAGTTACCTATTCTAAATTTATAATGTGTTTACAGTTGTATGAGGGATATACAGTATGAGGGATACAGTTGTATGACCTGGTTAAATATATAATACATTTGCAATTAATTGTACATAGGATACTTATATGATGTTTAAATGTAGTTATGACCTGATTTTTTCCTTTGGAAATTAATCATGACATAAGAAGATATGATAAAGTGTCAAGTTTGCAAGGGATGGATTTGTGATAGCTACTCTTGTTTGTTAACTTGACTACACATCTAGAATTACCTAAAGTCACAGGTCTGGTGGGCACACTTGTGAGAGACTTCAGTTTAATTTGAAATGGGAAGATCCACTTCTTACCCACATCTTTGAGATGGCAAGACACATTGTAGGGGGAGGTGTTTCCCTAATTAGTTCTTGATTGTGTCAATAAAAAAGGCGGAAGCCAATTGCTGTGTGAAAGGAAAAAGGTGGGACTTCTGGGTTCCAGGAGAAAGAGAAGGGACACAAGAAAAGGGGGGAGGAGTTTGGACATAATCCAGAGATAGAATAATAATTCTTTTCAGTTAGGAAATATGGTAGAATACTTTGTCTAATTGATAAATTGATGAACTGAATGTCATTTGTACCTCATACTGTGTAATTTACTTAATTGTTATGGTTTTGTTCAATTTATATATGGGAGAAGCTTTTTGTTTTGTTTTGATTTTTTTTGGTTTGTTTGTTTGCTTGCTTGTTTGTTTGTTTGGACAGAAAAAGTGAGATGTAAGGGAAGGTGTTGTTTCCCTAATTGGTTCTTGATTGTGTCAATAAAAAAGGTAGAAGCCAGTTGCTGGGTGAAAGGAAAAAGGTGGGACTTCCTGATCCTAGGAGGAAGAGAAGGGACACAGGAAAAGGGGGAAGAATTCAGACCAGGCTCTGGAATGAAGAGGAAGTTGCAGTCATGTAGGTCTTGGGAATACTAGGGCTTGTAGCCTCTGCAGAGAGCAAGAAGTAGCTAGTTGATAAGATTAGGGCAGGAAATTCTTCGTCTAGTCGTTGAGTTATCTGGCTAGTTTTAAAACAATATAACTGCCTAGTGTTTTCCATCTGTGGAGCTGAGTTGGGCAGGAGGAAAATGAGGGCCATTGTTGGCAGCTTGGTGAAGCCAACTATGAGGGGCTGTTCCCAGGAAAAAACGGCCAGCTCGCCGTTGGCAGAGCTGAGTGAGACTGGCAGAGCCTAGGAGGCAGAGTACAAACAGCAGCTCCCGGCAGGCCGTTGGTGGAGCTAAGTCAGGAGCTCAGGCTGGTGAGAGCATGATCTCAGAGCATGGCCCAAGGCAAAGGAGCAAGCATGTTTTTAAAATTACATGCAGCAATACATCTTTAATCCAGACATCTTGAGGTAGGAAGACACACCTCTAACCGGGGCTACACCTTCTGCTGGAAGCCTATATAAGGGTGTGAAAGAAAGAAGCTTCACTCTGTGCCTGTTTGCTCCTGCTTTGCTAGCAAGTCCATTCCTCTATTGGCATCAGAACCTACTTCTTTGGGATTTTGGCATATACTGAAGACCAGCTGAGACATCCAGCCTTCTGGAACAAACAACTAATGGACTCTTGGAACTTCTGTTCATAAGCAACTACTGTTGGATTAGCTGAACCACTCCCTGTAAGTTATTCTGAATCCCTTTTATATATAGAATACTTTTGTAATTTCTGTTACTCTAGAGGATTCTGAATAAATATATAGGAATATAATAAAAAAAAACACATGGGTTTATCATCTTGAAATTTATACTCTAGTGGGAAAGAGACAGACATAGATCAGGTTTCAGCATCCAACTATGGACTAACAAGTTCTGCTGAATAACTTGGGGCAAACAGTATCATAAGTATAATGTTAAGTGTGCTCAACCTGACACAAACATTAAGATTCTGGGAAGAGATTAACTAAAAATGAGTAACTGCTTCCCTCAGATTGGCTTGTGGCCACCCGTATGGGCATTTTCTGAATTAGTGTTTGATATGTAAGGGCCCAGCTCACTGTGAGACACATCACCCCTAATCAATCCTGGGTTGTATAAGAAAACAAGCTGAGCAGGTTAGTAGGAGAAAGCCAACCTGCAGCATTCCTCTGTGGTCTCTGCTTTTGTTCCCAAAACCAGGTTCCTGACCTGGATTT
This sequence comes from Uromys caudimaculatus, assembly GCA_028551405.1. Lineage (NCBI taxonomy): Eukaryota > Metazoa > Chordata > Mammalia > Rodentia > Muridae > Uromys > Uromys caudimaculatus. Next base: position 46,608,729 of record CM052710.1, read on the forward strand.
TCTGAATGATTGGATATGATTTATAAGCCAAATAAGTGCCCCCCAAAGTTGTTTTTTGACAGTGTTTTATCACTGAAACAGAAACTAAATTAAGACAGTGGTAAAGGAGGGATTGTATTGGAAGGTCCAGAAGGGCTTCTCTGAGGTCTGAAGGAGAAACAGACTGGTAGGTGGGCCAAGCTGGGGACAACAGCCCAGGCAAAGGCAGAGTTGGGAAAGCTCTGGAATAGAAAAGGGTTGGAGCTGTGGAGGATCAAAAGCCTTTACAGGAGCCTTAGGTGGCTGTGTGTACCTGAAATGGTGTGATTCCTCTTCCCCTAGAGTTTCTTGCAAGCTAGGAAAGCCTCCAAACTACAGTCTTGGAGACCCATGTCCTTCATGCAGCCTCTTCATGCTGTCTCTAGGCACCTCCCTCTCCTGTCCTTCCACCTCCCCAGCACAAGACATAAACAGTGTCTACAGGAACATCTCCCAGAGGTTGCTTGATCTTAGAGCCTGAGCACTGGAGTTCTGTTTAGGAAATTTCCCCCATGTCCATGAGTTCGAGGCTCTTTCCTACTTTCTTTTCTATTAGATTCAGTGTATTTGGTTTTATGTTAAGGTCTTTAATCTACTTGGACTTGAACTTTGTGCAAGGTGACAAATATGGATCTATTTTCATTTTTCTACATACTGATTGCCAGTTAGACCAGCACCATTTATTGCAGATACTTTCTTTTTTCCATTGTATATTTTCGGCTTCTTTGTCAAAGATCAAGTGTCCAAAAGTGTATGGTTTTATTTCTGGGTCTTCATTTCTATTCCATTGATCAACATGTCTGTCTCTGTACAAATACCATGACGTTTTTACCATTATTACTCTGTAGTATAGCTTAAGGTCAGGGATAGTGAGTCTCCCAGAAGTTTTTTTATTGCTAAGAATTGTATTTGCTATCCTGGATTTTTTGTTTTTCCATATGAAATTGAGAATTACTCTTTCCATGTCTTTGAAGAATTGTGTTGGAATTTTGATGGGGATTGCATTGAATCTATAGATTGTGTCCTGGCCTGCAGGACCCTCGACCGCTGAGGAGGGAGCTGCCAGATAAAGGAAAGAGACAGGAGACAAGAAATACCTTGGGAGCAAGGTGGTAATACGATCAAGCTCCAAAAAAAAACCTTTATTTCGGAGTTGTATATGAAGCAATTTAGATGGGAAGTAAGAGGGGTGGGGAAGTTCCAGAAGGTCAACATTCCTGCCAGATATCACGTATTGTTGCAAAAACATGATAACAGAATATCACAAGATCTCCCTTAATCCACAGACAGAGACAAACGAAATGTCTCTAAAACCACAGGCTGGTCACCTGATTTCTGAGGAGCCTGAGGCACTGGGTCCAGGAAACTAAAACCCAGGCCTACTAGTCAGGCCAAAGCCTGTTGGTTCCCAACAAGATTGCTTTTGGCAGGATGGCCTTTTTTACTATGCTAATTCTACCAATCCATGAGCATGGGAGTTCTTTCTATCTTCTGAGGTCTTCTTTAATTTCTTTCTTGAGAGACTTGAAGTTCTCGTCATATAGATCTTTCACTTATTTGGTTAGAGTTACCCCAAGATATTTTATATTATTTGTGATTATTATGAAGGGTGTTGTTTCCCTATTTTCTTTCTCAGCCCATTTATCATTTCTAAAAAGGAAGGCTACTGATTTTATATTGCAACTTTAAGAATTATATCAGGTATAATATCTCAAATAAACATGAATAACATATTATGTGTATTAAATATTAATATAATAAATATTAATGTGTTAATGTTTAAATATCAAATATTAAAACATTACTAACATAAATATATTATGTGTATCAAAAATAATCTTATGGAGGGACCCATGGTGCTAGCCACATATGTGGCAGAGGGTGGCCTTTTTGAACATCAGTGGGAGGAGAGGCTCTTGGGCCTGAGGGTATAGATGCCCCAGTGTAAGGGAATGCTAGGGAGGGAAGATGGGATTGGGTGGTGGTGGAGCACCCTCATAGAGGCAGGGCTAGGGGTGATGGGATAGGGGGTTTTTGAAGGGGAAACCTGGAAAGAGGGAAAACATTTGAAATGTAAATAAAGTAAATATCAAAAAAAATCTTACATTTGTATCAATATATGATAACCAATATCAATGTATTAAAAATAACTTTATTTTTGTATCAATATACAAAATTCTATACCAATGTAAGATTATGGCTACAAAATGATTTATGGTTTAAGAGTGGGTTTAATAATCTACCCATATTTGTCTAATTTTCTATAATGTTTATATATTTCTCCCTTTCCTTTTCAACCCCCCTATCCTTTATCTGAGAAAGAAAGAAGTATACAGAAGAGGAAAAGAAAGATAGAAATCCCTGAGTCTAAGCTCCACATTTTATTTCCTGTCCAAGACCATAATTATTTGTAAATCATCCCCTAAAATGAAAATCAGTCATAAAATGACCAAAACCATCCCCCTCCAACTTAAGGGATTGGGACTACATTCTTCCTATAATTACTGCTTCCTGATGAATTGGGGTGAATAATTCCTTTTTTGGGGGTCCCAAGAAAATCAGGAAAATGGGTAAGCAAGCTAGCTCTAGCTTTTCTTGACAAATCCCTGTATGCTGACAAAGTGCAGGCTTAAATGAAGTCCTAACTGACTGCAACAGTCTGAAAGGCTAGACCAAGTGAGCTAGCTGTTCTTAAGTTGTCCCAGAAGCAGGTCTTTAGAGGAAACAGCCTTGATGCAGTTGAGTTAGCATCAATGCAGGGAGCTGGAACAGCAAGTCTCAATATCCCGGAATCCCCGAGGATGAATCTTGTCATAGCTTCATTCTTGGTTGTTTTTTTTTCCCTTAGAACATACAGTTTTTAGAGATAATATATTTTCTATATTAACATAATATATGGAATGTGCAATGTGCACAGATCAATTAAAGATTATTTTTGCTCCTTGTTTGAGCAGGAGAAAGACAACTATCTTTCTTTATGAGTTAGTTTGATCATATAAACAAACTGTAATATAAATCTTCACTCATGCCATATAAAAGGATGGCATGATGAATCTTGAGGATTCTGTTGCCAACCAAACCCACTGGCTGTGTGTAGCTGAAGTTCTGACCAGAGACTTTCTGTGTCTCAGCTGGTTTCAGGGTTGTTTCCGTGTAGGAAGATCAGCAATACATGTTCTCTATCCTGTGCGGTCCTTTTGATTTCTTTCTTCCTTTTTCCAGTCAAGATCTTCAGGTGTCTTTATCTATCAAATCTGATTTTTATTAATTTGGAAAGACTCCATAGTTTTTCTTTTCCTGTGGAAACAAGAGCATATTCTCTCCCCCAACATAACATTTTATATCTGTCCCTGGGAGATTTCTTATCCTGTTTTTTATTAAGCATCTCTGTCTGTATTAAGTATCAGCTCCTGTATCATTAAGCCTTTGGTATCTCTTGAGTTTTCTCTTTTATCTATTGAAGTTTCTCTGGTTTTAATGATTATATGCAGAGCAGTATTATTTAATTGCTCTGCAGATGAGTTTCTCTGCTTTCAACCTGATATGGCTAATTTGAATTTGATATTTAGGCCTCTTGGGGCATTTCTTAACAAGGGTTCACCTTACCTTTTTGTCCCTTTTTTATCTACATTCATTAGATGAGTGCCAGCCTTTACCACACCTTCTGCATATCCCAGAAGGCTGGGGCCTTCTTTTGGGATTTTCTCTAGGAAAAAACAAAAACAAACAAACAAAAACATTGTTTCTAGGAATGCTTTGCCTATGATCTCTTTTTAAATGACCTTGGTTGCCAGAATTAAAACATTTGACAGTTTGGCTTTGCTTAAAGCATTTGGGGATTGTTTTTTTCTGTTAAAGTTGCACTTTTATAATTTTTTTTTAAAATCCAGCCTTTCTATTGGATACTATCTAAATTCTTCCTGAAAGTGGCCATTGTTTGTTGGCATTTGTTATATAGTAACCAGATAAGCTAAGGTTAATTTTCTAACACCCTTTCATTGACTTTTCTGATTTTCTTTATCCTGATTTATTAATTTTAGCAAAGTCTCCTCTAACCTGTGTGAAATTTTTTCTAAGGCCCTGGTTTTCAAAAAGATATAGCAAACTAAAATGTTTATAGGATAAGAATGAAGCTTAATATTGCAATAACTATAAAGGACTATACTTTAATTTCCTACAGATCTTCTATTTCCCTTGAACCTTTTAGAATAGCATTATATAAAGCCCAAAACATCTTATTATGTTTTTCATCTTTATGTGTTTTAATTCTTTAAAATTATTCATTTCAATGCATTTATAACTATCTATGTTTTATATTTAGTTCTGTTTGTTTTTAGCATAAAAGTATGATGTTTAAACAATTTTCCAATTGAGAGAACTGTTCTTCGTCTGAGTTTGGCTTCTACTTTTGTGCTATAAGCAGTTCCATCTCATTTTATTCAGCTCACGGAGAACAGGTGTATTTCTGCTGCAAGAGGACTCCTCCCTCTGTGGCCACAGGCCAAGTGTTTTGAAATTTCCAGGCAAGAGGGGATTTCTTGGTTTCTAGTAACTCTGTTTTAAGGGACTGTGGTCGGTATGGCTCTGGCCTAAGATCTGATCACATCCCAGCCATTTACTCAGGCCCAAGTACCTCACCAGATCCCTGACTGCTGACAAGTGGCAGGTACAGCAGGTCCTTTAGGAACAACCTCAGAGAAAGTGCCCTTGCTAAAATGTCTTTTGTCATGGGGAGTGATAGTTTGCACTTTACCTCCAGAACTTTTTGTTTTAAGGCCTGAATATAAATTTTAAGAGTATGGATAGCTGGGCAGTGGTGGCACACGCCTTTAATCCCAGCACTTGGGAGGCAGAGGCAGGTGGATTTCTGAGTTTCAGGACAGCCTGGTCTACAGAGTGAGTTCCAGGACAGCCAGGGCTACACAGAGAAACCCTGTCTCAGAAAAAAAAAAAAAAATAAGAGTATGGATAACATGCCTTTCTGTTGGGCACCATTTATAAAAGCTAGGCCCTGGCTCTTCCTCCCAGCCTCATGCTCTAATAAATAAAACTCAGGCTCAAAATATATTTACAAATACCTTGGCCATATAGCTAGGCTCTATTCTGACTAGATCGTAACTAAAACAATCCAATTATTTTAACCTACTTTCTTCCATGTGGCTCGTTACTTGTGCTCAGGTACCATGCATCTGTCTCCTCAAATCTTCCTGGGCAGATCTCCCCATACCTGACTCTATCCCAGAATCCTATTTCTCTTTCTCCTAGATGTCACATCTTCTATTTCCTGCCTAAGACATAGGCCATACACTTTTTAATTGACAAGTGATACATCCATACAATATATAAGATATTCTTTCTACAAACCGAAGGTCATATTGCTTCATTCATTTGAACCTGAAGGAAGTCAGTTTATCATGGCAGTGAGAACATGTGACAGAGGCTGCTTGCCTGATGTAGGCCTGAAGGAAGAGGGGAGTAAAACAGAGAGATAGAGACACAAGCAAGATAAGCACTTCTAGATCTGCCACAGTGATCCACTTCCTCCAACTGTTGCATCTTTTATAGCCTCTTCTGGTCTTCTCAGTATGCCATTTAGTTAAGCAAATCAATGTACTGATACATTCATGAAATTATAATTCTCATTACCAGTCACCTCACCGCAGTAGTCCTTTAACACATGAGCTGGGGAGGGACCCATTCTAGCCAAACAATTACATTCTAAGAACCCAACCACACACTATTTTTATGTCTTGTACACTGGTGTACCTATTTCCCTTTAATTGTGAAGTTTTTATGTCTACAAGGCTTCTGGCACCATTTCACAGCTTTAAAACAAAAAAGTGAGCACTCAGTGGTTCTAAGGTGATCAGACAACAGTCATCTGCCTGACCTGGTGGTGCCTGGTGACCTGAGTGTAATCCCAAGATCATACATGGTTGAAGGAGAAAACTGACTCTTACAAGTTGCCTTATATCTTGCAAATGTGTTCCATGGCATGTTCACATGTGCCTACATACATGCACACGTGCATACATACATGCATAAATAAGTAAATAAAAAGAATCATCTATTGGAGACTGTGAGCACCCATTGTGCTGATATTGTGGGTCAGGCTAAGTTCTGTCTTCCAAGAGCTTCCATTCTCTTTGTAGGTAGAGTGACAGAAAGAAAGTAAGTTTGTGGTGTTGGGTGGTAACAAGTGTCAGCAGGAGAATAAAGGAGGATGGTAAATCTAGAAGGGCAGTATTGCTTCAGAAAGCAGGTAGCCAACTTCTAATTGGTGGGAAGACATTCCAAGAGAATGGTGAAGCCAGTGCAAAGGTCCTGAGGTGAGCAAGTTCCTGGTGTGTTCAAGGAATAGGAAGGTAGAGTCGATGACAAACAGCAGAGTGAGTGAGAGCATGAAGTGGGATTTAATGCCAGAAAGAGGACAGGACAGGGCAGTCAGGTCATGTAGAGCCTTGTGAACCAGTGGAAGAAACTTGTGGGGAAGATTTAAAGATATAGATGAGGAGATTATTTAAATTAATTTGCATATTACATAATATATGTGTGATTATGTCATCAAGATGGAGAATAGACCATAAAGCACTAGCATGGAGAAGCTAGACCAGTGACCCAGGATGCTGGAGGGACTAGCATTCTTCTGGGACATAGTGAAAAGAGTCAGATTGCAGACTTTTTAAAAAGACAGTGTCAGGACTGGAGAGGACTCAGTAGATAAAGCACTTACTATGCAAACTTGAAGACATTTTCTCTGATTCCCAGCATCCTCACAAATGCCTGCTTGGCATGGTTATATACTTGTAATCCCAGAGCGCAGGAGAAGGAAACAGAGAATACTCCCAGTTGGCTGGCTAGCTGGACTGTATTAGTTGGAGTTCTCTAGAGTAACAGAAGTTGTAGAATGAATCTCTTTCTAGAGAGAGAATGGGGATTCATCACAATGACTTAAAGGCTGTGGTCTAGCTAATCTGATAATGGCCACTTATGAAGGAAAGGTCCAAGAATGCAGTAGTTGTTCAGTCCATAAGACTGAATATCTCATCCAGTCTTTGGTATAAATTGGAAACTCTAAAACATTGATTCTAATACCTGTGAAGGAGTGGACTTACTATCTAGGCAAATGCACACAGGCAACCAGCAAAAGCTTCTTTTTCTATGTCATTCATCTAGACTTTCATCAGGAAGTTTGATCCAGATTAGAAGTGGTTCTTCCCACTTCAATTAAATAAATTTTTTTCCACAGGCATACTTCATCATTGTTCTTAGTTAATTCTAGATTAACTTGGTGGGCAACCAAGAATAACCATCATATTAGCCAAATCCATAAACTCTCAGGTCACACACATGCATACACATGTGAGTACATGAACATGCACACATACCACACACCTACAGAAAAAATATGATGTTAGTGGGAATCAAAGGCTGCGTGTGAGATGTAGGAGAGACAATGGATCAAAGATACGCAGGGTTTGGCAACTAAGAGGCATTTACTGAAATGAAGGTCCTGTGCCTGGGGAGGCTACAGGGGAGAAGAGGAAGCACAGATATCCAGAGTAGAAATCTGGGGAGATCTAGGAGCTTTTGCTGAACTGAGACCTTTTGCCAAACCTCAAGATGGTCTCAAATTAATAGATGAGTGAACTGAAGATCAGACATGAGTCCTGCACTCTGGAAGGCATGGCCTTTGTGAGCTCAGATGAAGTTCTGAAGTCTAGCCCAGGCATCTGCAGAGTTCTGGATATATTTCACAATAGAAAATGAATTGAATAATATTGAAATTTTATTCCTAGAGTTCAGAGGAAGAACATCTGCATAGGCTCTCAGATGCATGTGTTCCTGATTGAGGAGCCAGAGTCTCTTTCACTTTTAAAGAACATGTTTACTAGCAGAGAGCTCAGAAGAGCCTTCCCGGGGATACACACAACAGTATGCACCATAGAACAGCAGGGTGAGTAGTGGGACCAACCACCAAACCACGTGAGTTATGGAAAGATAAGGCCTTGCCTGACTTCACTAAAGTGTCTTGTGTGCTGCAGACATGAGAACGTGTCCTGAGAGCCAGGGTCTAGGGCCCCATCCTCTGCTTGGAGAGTCTGCTGGCCAACTCTGGAGCATGGTAGACTGCTGAATTCACCTGTATGCTTTGTGTGCCTGCCTCTGTCACAGGCTATCCTGCACTCTCCTGTCTGAACTAACCCTGCAGGAATAAGGGTCCTGAAAGCTGAGGTATTAAGTGAGAGAATCAGGGATGAGAAATAAGTAGATAAAAGCAATAGCTGGGCACAGAAGGACTGACATAAACTAATGTATTATACTAATCAAGTTTATTAAGATATATTTATATATTTGTCAGGGGCCAGCCCCAGAGTGGGTTCTTCTTTCTTGTCAGTTCTTCTTCAAGCAGCGGAGGGGGAAGAGAGTCGGTGGAGGGTAAGACTTTGTCTTACAAGATATTTAGAGTTGCTGTATAATAATAAAAAGTTTACTTATACAAGTCTAAGTTACTGTGCTACTGTAGCTGACCTGCCTTCTGTGATCCTCTGAGGCCAGAAACTGCAGTCTCTGGCACTTAGCACCTCATCCTAAAACAGCAGGAGATAAAGTAAAGGATTAATTGCTAGAGCCTTTTCCCTTTTGTCCAGATGCCTCTTGCTTGTTGTGCTAGGGGGAAGTATGAAGCAATAAACTTCTATTGAACCAGGAGAAGAGAATAACACTCACAGAAGGAAAAACTTTTACATTAGCAATTATGCATAAACTCACATGAGTTCATATATAGATTCACGCATGTTCATCTATACATTTTCATTCAAACCATTTGGGCCCAACTTACATGCATTCTCACAATTACATACTTACACACTTGCATGCATTCTCACAATTACATACTTAGACACACACATCCATACTTACATATGCATATGGAGCAAAAGACCAAGCACTGGTGCAGAAAGAACTCATTCATTCTGGATGAAAAATGAGCTCCAATCTTTATTGCATAGAGAAAGAAAAAGCTTCTAACCTTTTACTGCTAAATGAATTAAATCCATGCTTATAAGAAAAAAGCTTTATTCCTTTTAATAAGACTAAGCCTGCTTGTCCTTATCATGGGACCTGTTCTGTCCCATGGTAAGGAGAAGTCTGCCTGCCTTCTGCTCTTTGCAGCTTCTTTTTTAAGTCTTTCCCTCTGCATTCTGCACATTGCTCTCTTACGTTTTTTTGTTACCTATAGTTTCTAAGTTATTCCACTCTGCATTCTCCTTCTAATCTTGCTCTCTCCTCCTGCTCTGATGTCACAACAATGCGCTTACTCTCAATGCCTTTTCTCCCAATGCTGTGCCTATACTTCTAAGTTCTTCTTGAGTTCTTCTTCAGTTCTGTGTAAAAAGTGTTCTGCCTAAAACTTCTCCTCAGCTCAGTTCCCTCTCACAGTTCAACTTAGCTCTTCTCAGCTCAGTCCCTCCCTTCTCTTTGTCCTCAGCACTGAAACATCTTTCAGAATACATGGTCACGTGTTACAAAGTTCATCACAAGTTGACGCAAAAAAGTCAAATCATAAATTGAAATAGGAGTTTACAACAGAGAATGTTTACATGCATATCCATTAGGAGTAATTATCTGGCTAAACATCCATTACCTGTCACAGCTCCACAGGTTCACTGAAGGTTTAAAACCATAACTAAGTTATTAGTGAAGTTTTGTATAGATAAACCCAGTCAATACTTTATCTTCTGTTCTAGCACCTACAATAAATCATTAGTTCCCTTTTTATGACCTTTGATTAATCGTTTCACAACCTCTTGGAATGTGCTCTGAGTAGGAGAAAGTCTGGTTACTATCTAAGAGCAATTAACTGGTGACACTTGGGACACTGACAGAGTTCTCATTGCAATTTTGACTATTAGAAAAGGACATAATAGCAGTCCCACTATAAAATAGCTTAATAATCACAGATATAATTTTAGGAATTCTTATAGGATCATCATTAAGACTTATGTCATCTATTTGTCTATATAGCATCACCACAAGATAGTACATCTTTGTGGATCTGCAGAGATCTGTCTCAAAGGGGTGTGGTATTACTTAGTGATTGTTATATATGTTTTCTAATAACAAGAAAAGCATATTAATAGCGGAAATCTTTCCTAAAATGAATCCCTTACAATCTTGCTTAATAAGGGAGCACCTGTCGCAGATTGTATAATAATCTGAAGCAGGACATCTTAGGACGATCACCTGCTAGTTATTAGCTTGTCCCATTAAGGCTCTTATCTATAGATAATATAGATAATATATAATATAGATCTATATTATCTATAGGCATGCAGGAGGTGGGATGGAGCAGGAAATGGCCAAGGTCATCAGAGAGCTAAGTCAGACAATATGGGGAAAGAGAACATGGGATATCTCAGACACCAATGCCTTTGGACTGATAACTATAGCTCATAGGAAGGGTCTGGTCTCTAGAAGCCACAACATTTATTTTTCTGAGGCACTGGCTCTAGTGTCAGACCAGTTTTGGCAAGTCTACTCCTGGACAAGGACACAGAACTAAAGTTCCTTTTGCATTTTCATCATAACTTCTTGAGAATGCCTTGGGTCAGTCTGGCTCCTCACATATACACCCCCATTTAAAATCATATAAGTAATAACTATCTGACTGTCTAAGAGACCTTTATATCCCTTAAATCAGCAAATGTCTCCTAATAGTGTCAAAAATCAACAATACATTCTGAGTATAATAATGAATGTTGAATGATGTGAAAAGGGTTAAATCCTTATAGCTTGTATAATAAATCTTAGTCAGCTCCAAAGGAGAATTCAACACAAAATGTACATGGCCCAGGTCAGTGACTAATTGCTTAAGGGTTAATAAATCTAAACTAATATGTTCATGATGTCATATTTTCTGTAAATGTTTTTAAATTTCATCCCTTCTTAGTACAGGTTTATTATACCCTATATTTACACTGACATAGCTAAAGCCAGTATTGCACAGTAAAGTTAAATGATATTGTATAGGTTTTACAGTATCGCCTAGGTGTATTTCCACACTTATTAAAGCACTTAAGTTAGCTTTTCATTTTTTCATCTATATGTTTTTTGTGTTGTTAAAGATACAGAAGTCTTATGAGCAAGCTGATTAACAAAATGGGTTTTTTTTTACTTGTTGGATAAGGGCCACTATGGAAGAAGCTATAGATAATTTTGAAGTAGTCCATAATCTTGAATTAAAGGACTCCCAGTCAGTAACATATATGAAGGGTTAATATAGACAGTGATTCTAATCATGAGAAGATGTCCATGTCATAACTGTTCATAAATGGTAACATTGTTCAGGGATGTTGTTTTGAAACAAGCCTGGCACAGTGGGAGGAAGCCCCACGTGTCTGTCCTGGGGAGCTGCGACTCTGGGTGGGACAGCAGACACGCAGGAAGTGGCCGTGCATCTTCCCACACAGTCCGAAGGGCAGGTGGGGGCTGTGGGAAGCCTTTGTGGGCCCTGCCCGTGGGTGGAGGAGGGGGCCATTCTCGGGGAACTCACAGCAGCTGTCTCCATAGATTCTCTAGCCTGGGGCACTGCAGTTGCCACAGGGTGCTGCAGACAGACTAGCTGGAGTGCAGCTGGGGTTCCCACCGAGACTGGGTTTCAGTGGCTTGGGGCACTGGGCTAGCAGCTTAGGCTTGGGTGAATGGGTACCATCTGGGAGCACTGGGAAGCCCTCAGCAAGAGATTAGACGTGGCTCCTTAATCGAGGGCCGGATCCCTCGCTTTCCACAGCGGGTCCAGATGAAGAGACACTCCATAATTCTAAGACATTTATTTTCATCGTGCAGAGTGGCGTGGATGGAATTGTACCCCCTGCCTTTCTAGGAGATTCGAGGCAGATATAGTAACTGGGAAGGGACGTGGCTAAGCCCCTAGGTGTCTCATTAACATGGGGATGGCTTGGGGCTGTGTGACCACGCCTTTACCTGAGGAGGGGTGGTATGTAACCTTGACTGGAGCCAAAAGCCTCCCGGGAGCATTGGCATAAAGTTTTCCGGTCCCTTGTGGATTATTCCACGGGATCACCCAGATTTTACGCCTGTGCTCAACCAGGTGTCAGATTGCCTGTCACAGATCACTGCTCCACAATGTAGCTAACAGACAGTGGTCTGGCTGATGCTTTTCCTGTGGAGACATTATAATGGGACATGGCCAATGAGGGGATCCTAGGAATTTATCTTCATCCAGACCAGTTGGATATCTCCAGGACAAGTTGACCAGATTCTCAAGCTGTCCACTCAGAGACAGAGTTCTTCAGAACCATGGAACATGCCATCTGAAAGGAAATTCCATTCTGAAATCAAGGCTCCAGATTATCACTATATACTGGGAAACATTCATTCAACAAGGAAACCTGTGGTTTTAGGCTGGAAAACTGAAGTGATAAATGAATTGATGATGTTTTTTTTAAAAAAAAAAAAAATACAATTGATCCCTCCCAAACCTCAAAGCCATCAGCTCAGATGAGAGGATCACACTTATAATGACCTACCAATGATAAAGAGGAGTAGTAGATGATACCTCAGTATAGTTAAAGAAAGCACAACAAACACCCAGAAAATCAGTTACCTCAATCTGATACTTATTATAGAATATTATAATAACCATACATTTTTAAAATTATTTATTTATTTATTTATTTTTTGATACTTTATTTACATTTCCAATGTTTCCCCCTTCCCAGGTCTCCTCTTTGGAAACCCCCTATCTCCTCCCCCTCCCCCACCTCTATGAGGGTATTCCACCTCCCACCCACCCACCCACCCACCCACTCCCATATTCCCAACTTGACATTCCCCTTTACTGGGGCCTCTAACACCCTCAGGCCCAAGGACCTCACCTCCCCCTGATGGCCAACAAGGCCCTCCTCTGCCACGTATGTGGTCCGAGCCATGAGTCCCTCAATGTGTATTCTTTGGTTGGTGGTCCAGTCTCCAGAAGGAGCGGGGGGTGGGGTGGGGGTCAGGCCCATTGACGCTCTTGCTCCCTCCATGGGACTGCAAACTCCCTCAGCTCCTTCAGTCCCTTCTCCAACTCCTCCATCTGGGACCTCACTCTCAGTCCAGCGATTACTGGTAAGTGAAACTTGGGCGTTCTGAACTTTTGGGCTAATACCCACTTATCAGTGAGTACATACCATGTTCGTTCTTTTGTGACTGAGTTACCTCGCTCAGGATGATATTTTCAAGTTCCATCCATTTGCCTGCAAATTTCATTAAGTCATTGTTTTTAATAGCTGAGTAGTACTCCATTGTGTAAATGTACCACATTTTCTGTATCCATTCCTCTGATGAGGGACATCTGGGTTGTTTCC
>CM052710.1:46629049-46673834 GCA_028551405.1 Uromys caudimaculatus
TCTGATGTTATCTGATCTTACTCTGTCTGGTTGCAGCTTGCCCCTCCTGCAGGCCCCTGTGTCAGTACTCCTTGAAGACCAGCTCTCTCTGAGAGGTGTTTGGGTTTGGAGAGCTGTGGCACCGGCTCTGCTCTGGGGTGCAGAAGGAAATCGAAAAGATCTTGTCCCCAGCTGTCCCTTGGTTCCTATGCCCTGATGGCTCTGCAAGGGTGCCTCTTGGTCCAATGGGTTTGAGCAGAAGTGGTGGTATTGCCTGTGCTCAAAGGTGTGTCAGCACTCCTGGGATACCCACTCTTTCCTGGAGCCTTGTGGCCCAGGCTGGGGTCCCCAGGCACAGGCCCCTGGTGGCCCAGGCAGAGGTCTCCACCCACAGGTGGGAACCTGAAGGTTCAGAGATTTTGTGTTCCCTGGCTTCTCAGGCGCTGGGTCCTGGTGGATCCGGGCGGGTCCGGGTGAGAGGTGTTGCTCCCCTTTATCCCACTCACGGCTTTCCCAAGCTCCTGGGAAGGTAGCTTTTTCTGGTCCTCGTTAGCTATGGACTCCTGGTGGCCCAGGCAGAGGTCCCCGCCCACAGGTGGAAACCGGAAGGTTCAGAGATTTTGTGTCCCCCGCTTCTCAGGTCCTGGGTCCCGGCGGATCCGGGCGGGTCCAGGTGAGAGGTGTTGCTCCCCTTAACCCCACTCACTGCTTTCCCAAGCTCCTGGGAGGGTAGCTTTTTCTGGCGCTCGTTGGCTATGGACTCCTGGTGGCCCAGGCAGAGCTCTCTGCCGCCAGGGGGTTTCTATGTCCGCCTACCTCAGTCCCTGTGTCTCCCGGGTTCGGAGCAGTTCCTGGTGAGCTGTGGAACTTGTCTTGGGCCCACTCCCGGCTTTTCCAAGCTGCTGGGAGGGTATCTTTGTCCCGGCGCTAATTTGCTATGGAGCCCTGTGGCCCAAGCTCGAGTATTTAATTTTAATTGGGCATGTTAATTAGTTGAGCAAAAGGGGCTTTTATTGCTGAACCTTAGCACTTTGATAGCTGGACCTTGATAGTCAGCTTCAGGAGGATGAAGTGGTCAAATAAGGGAATGGACCTTGGGGGATAGTTTTAGGAATGTAACCTAATGGTTTTTAGCAAGGCAGATGGAATAAGAGAAGAAGAATAACGCCTTCCAGAACCATGTTTGCCATATTCTGGCTGGCTAGAGTCCCTTTACTAACTTCCTATCAAAAGCGTTCCCAGACCTATGAGAAGCTGTAGCCGGAAGGCATACAGAAACCCCTATGTGAACCTTAGAGCTCCACATCCTCTTCTACAAAAGTGAATTCTCAAGCCCCTTTGTGGTCCCTATAGTCCCTGAGAAGGAACATTCTAAATCTGTAGATTTAGAAGAGGCTGGCATTAAGAACAACTCTTTTTTTCCAGCTCTTAAAGGGGTGAGACCAGGGTTCAAGCCAACTCCCAAAAGGAGTGCTTGGCGACACAGAAGTTGCAGGCCCAGACTTTGGATCTGGGCAGAAGCAGACTCCAGTACTGGTTCAACAACTCTGGAAAAGTCACCTTACAGTCGTCTGCCATCTGAGACATGGAAGCAGGGTTAAAAGCTCATCTCCTTGGGCTGTGGGAATAAAGTGATAATCCACATAAAATGTTAAACAGAGTCAAAAATGTCCAATAATTGTAAGTACAAGCCCATGTGATTGCCACTGCTGTTAGTATAGTGTGCAACCCTGTGCAACAGAAGCACAGAGCCTCACATGAGGGAGATGAGGCTCAGAAAAGAATAGAGACTCCACAGAGGACAAGAGTAGACTCAAAACAAGTGTGTGACCTTCATGGTTACAAAGCAGGACCATTTTCCAGCAGTACCTGTGAAGACCCGATTCTCTCCTATGTGACCATGGAGAAAGGTATGAGGGTAAGCAGGTAGGACTCTAGGCTTTCTCCCCCAGCTCCTATTGCTGTATCTATGATAAGCACACAACGGTCCCCTTTCCACAGCCAATTCTTCCTCACTTCAGGTATCCCTGAGGCATCTAACATGGAATCTCTTAGCCAAGCCAGCTCACTAGAACTACTAAGCTTAGGCCATGAATCTTCAAGATATCCTCAAATGTCAAATAAAGAACTTGTTAAAGGAGGATCTGATGAATCTAGATGCAGAAACAAAGGTAAGATGAGCTAAGAACTGTGACTAGGACATTGAGTCTACATAGATGGCGGCTCTTCACAAGTAAGCCTCCATGTTACGGGTTACTGTCATGAGAGACTTGATTGGAATGTCAAAGGAGCCATGGTGGAGTGCTGAGTTACAGGCTAGAAAGGATCCTGCTGGGTTCTGCAGTGCAGAAGTGCATTTGATAGGTAGGAAAACAGGAACTGATGTGAGTCAGCAGTGAGCTTAGGCTAACCAGCACCCAGAGTTCAGCTCAGAGTCTGAGTGGGAACTGAAGATTCTGGGAGTCAGGAAGGTTCTGAAGCTCCAAGATGGTCTCTTCTCTTGAGATGGACCTGAGAAGTGAATATGCTCCTGCTTCAGCTTCAGACAGTTTCTTCTACTGAGTTCCTTCATTTCATTTGCACTTACTCAAGCTATGCCCTTGCCTCTTCCTCTTCTCAAGTATCAAAATAGCCATCTCTCTCCAGTGCACTAGGCCTAGAGATACAGGTTAACTTGTCCAAACTCAGCATACAGAAACAGACACAAGGTTGGAATATAGAACAACTGAACCAGTGCCTGAGAAACAACTTTCTCCTTCATTTGTTGCTGCTCTGTGTAAGTCCTGCCTACACCCAACCCTTATCTTCCCTTCAAATTCCATTCTTTCCACATTAAGCCTTGAAAATGTTTACCACAGAATCAAACTCCATTGCCCTCACTTGCTACTGGTATTTCATTTACTGCGTGATGTAGAACAAGTCATCCTATCCATCTGTCACATTTTCATCATCTGAGCCTTCACACTGCTCACTGTTTATACCACTGCCACCTCTACAGCAAGTTCAGATCTCACATCTTCAAGCTCTACACAACAAATCTCTTACACATGGAGCTTAGGAAGACTCCACTGATGATATTGTAGCAGATTGAACTGTTCCCGTCTCTCCCCACACGGGTTCCTCTTATGCTCCCACCAACACTCTTCTCTCTCTTCCTACACTGTTCCCAGCTTTCCATTTGTTCCATTTAAAACAGTTCCACTCCATCCCCAACTTGCATGCTGGAGTTTCATTGCCTATCAAAACTGTACCTGACAGTAAACATGCCACCCTCCTTAGGATGCCACTTCGTAACTGTCAGCTATATTTGAGATATGGAACTCAGCAAGAAGGAAGTTTATCAGAATCTCTCTGCCTAATGTACACCATTTCCACCTAGAAGTTTTAGATCAAAAACTAAGAAACATCTTATGGTTTAAAACTAAGATCATTTCAAGGGTGTGGTGGTTCATGGCTGTAATCCTAGCACTCGAGAGGCAAAAGCCAGTGGATCTCTGTGAGTTCAAGGCCAACCTGGTCTACATAGTGAGTTCTAGGACAGCCAGGGCTGTTACACAGAGAACTCATACCTCAAAAAAAAAAATAAAAAACAGAACAAAACAAAAAACCCTATGACCATTGGTAAGGGGCATGAGCATATTCCTGTGATCCCAGAACCAAGGAAATTGAGGCAGTGATAGAACAACTTTGAGACAGGGTTTCTCTGTCTGGCCTTGGCTGTCTTGGAACTTGCTCTGTTGACCAGGTTTGCCTCAAACCCAGAGATCCACCTGCCTTTGCCTCCTGAGTACTGGAATTAAAGGTATGCTCCACCACCACCTAGCTTTTTTTTTTTTTTTTTTTTTTTTTTTTTTTTTTTTTTTTTGCAATTTCCAATACTCTTTTTCTGTACATTAAGTGTTCTAACAGTAATGTGCCATATCATGCTGGTCCTTCTATTTTGTATTTCTGTGTGCTTCTTGTATCTGTAGAGTTTGTCTTTCCTGGTTTTAGGAGAAGTGTTTTTTGTATGATCTTGTTGAAGAGCTGGTCTGTACATTGACGTAGGAAGGAGTAAATGTATGTTCACCCGTTTTTTAATATTCTCTACTTATGTGGTCTAATTCCTGTATCTTTGAGTCTTCATTTTCTGTCCTCTACTTGGTCCATTCTACTTGTAAGACTTTCTTTTGAATTTTCTAATTGGGTTCTTGAGTTTTTCAATTTCATCTTCATTTCAGTTTGAGTTCCCTTCAATATTTCTATATCTCTTTTGAATTCAGTTTTCAAATCACAGTTTTTAAATTATTGTTGTTTTGTTCAGCATTGTGTCCTTGTTTTCTTGTACATCACTTGGCCACCTACTCTCTTTAAGTTCATTGTCTTCCAGTTCACTGAGTTCCTTGTCTCTGACATCTTTAAATTCCTTAACTCTCTGAAGTCTATAGTTGTTCATCTAAGGTCTGTGTCCTGGGTTCATTTTGGTAATTCTTACTGGAGAACTTTTCTATGGACTGGTGAATTAGGAGACAGAAAACGTTGTCTTGACTTTTCATCCTGTAATTGCAATGAGGCCTTGGCACATGGGCTTCTCTTGCTGGTTCTGTTTCTGACATGGACACAGTAGGTTGTGCTGATACACAGTATGTACCAACAAGCCTGAACCTGGAGATAAGAATGGTGCAGGTGGACCTCACCAGGCTACTTTTAGGACCAGAAATGCTCTGGAGATTGGGGATGGCATAGTCCTGGAAGTGTCAGGTAGACTCACCAGACTGGGCCTGATCATAGGATATGTAGGGCCAGTGATGCAAACAGCCATGGGTTGACCGGAGTCCACAGAGTGGCTGTGCTAGGGAGCACACTGTGTACCGCATGAATAGGCTAGAAGTTTCCTGGTGGAAAACAGTCTGTGATCCAGTGAGTTCCAAAGGAAAAGAGAGGAACCAGGAGGAAATCCTGGTCCCTGGGAGGCAA
The DNA here is from genome assembly GCA_028551405.1 of Uromys caudimaculatus. Taxonomy (NCBI): domain Eukaryota; kingdom Metazoa; phylum Chordata; class Mammalia; order Rodentia; family Muridae; genus Uromys; species Uromys caudimaculatus. Next base: position 46,633,985 of record CM052710.1, read on the forward strand.
CTGCAGTGGGCATTGGTGGGTTGAGATATTGCGAAAGAATGTAGGTAAATTATCTGTATCTCCACACAATCTGGATGAACTAAGATGTTCCTGGTGATCCTGTGGATACCATGGGGAGTGAGAGGGTCCAGAAGATGAGCAGAATCCCTGGCAAGGAACTTTTGAGTGACCAGAGTAAAGAGGTGCTAGCACAACTTTTCATTATTTCTTTGAAAAGTTTATTTATGTAAATACTGTAGCTTAATCATACCCAAATCCAACTCCCCTCTTCTCACTCCCTCAGGATTCCCTCCCAATATATCCATTCCAGTTTTCATGTCCTGTCTCTTCTTCTTTGCTTTGTTGTTATCGTTGTTGTCATTATTGATTTGTTGGGGGTTTTGCCTTTGTTGTTGTTTTATAAAACTCTTAGTCATAATACTGCAGCCTGACAGAATATTGACTGATCTTGTTGGCTTACATGTGTGCACCTCTCACACAAGCAACTGTATCTGTATTGAGTTCATGAGTACAGCAGTCATATAATGTTCAGAAAAGCACATCTCACTGCACTCTTCTGTCCTCCTCTTTTATTCTTTCTGCCAACTCACTTGAAGTATTCCCAGAGCCTTCGTAAACTCACTTAGATATCCCAGTTAGGACCAAATACTCAACAAACATTTAATCAGATTTTTGACTCTGAGTCTCTATGTTAATTGCTGACTCCTGCTTGGAGAAGCTTATTTAGACAAGATTGAGGTTAATTTGTGAGTATAAACATATTCACAAGGCAGTTTAACAGTATGTCCATTTAGCAAACCAACAGTAATAGGACCTCTCTCAAGGCCCATGACCTCCTATACCATGGGCTTTAGATCACGTTTACAGTACCAGGTATGAATTCCCTCCTGTGAAATTCAAATCTAATCAGAAATTCTCAATAGTAATCATAGAACAATTGGTTACCCTATACTCTTCATGCAACTGTGGCACTAATGAGCATGACTTCCCTGGCAGGTCAGTATTGTAGCATTCAAGCTCAACACCAGGGATTAATTCCATTGATGGCTTTTCTCCACAAATGACCTCATACCATGTCCTATACTATGAAACCTAACCAGCATAGACAAAATATCATGACTTTGTTTCTTTAGGTCCTGCAAAAAATATATGTTGTGTCTTCAGCAGTAGGGTCTAACTCTAGTTCTTAGACTATGAAGAGCAATGACAACAGGCTTCTTTGTGTTTGGAGTCTCTGCCTCCTCCATGACCAATAACTCTTTGGGAAGAACTCCATGCTTGGCACTGGGACTTGAATTTAGTAACTCACGTTCTCTGAGGACTGCAAGCTCATTGCTTAATAGCCTACATTTATTTAAGTTATATTTTTTATTAAGGTAAAACTAGCTTGTTTTCATAAGGAACTTTCATACATTGTTAGTCTGGGTTAATCAATCCCTACCTACTCCTCTCCATTATCAAACAATCCTTATCTTCCCTTCAACTTTGAACCCAATTTCATATGGGAAGTGTTCTACTATATTTGCACACCTCAGGTCCTTTTACCCCTTGGACTCATGATAATTTCCTGACTTGAAGAGGCACTGAAAATAATCTTTATGTGGTGCCACCTATAGATGAAAAGCTACAGGCAATTAATGGCTGCTGAGAAAGGGATAATCAATCTTCTCCAGAGATGAGTCCCTCATAGATTATCCAATCCCAAGTGCTCAGCAGGACACACATATACATAAGAGCAGCATTAACTGGACTCATCAGAATCTGTGTATATTGTATTATGTATAACCCAGTCTCTGTTTTCTGTCCTGGCAATGGAAACCTAACTCAGACATTTGTTCTTGATTTAACTTGCTCCATAGTTTGCCACTGTGCACTCTGCTGAGTGTCACCTCTCCTGCCCTACTCTTGCTTCCTCCAAGCAGCACATCTGAGGATTCATCCTCAGATTGTGACAAGAAAACGAATCTCATCTCAGCATTTCATTGGAAGGAACTCAGGACAAGATGGATATTAAAGAAAAAAGATTCTAAATTTGAAAGGGAAGGAGAGGACTCAGGAGATGTGCACTGGGACTAGGAAAGGTGGGAATCATGTAAATGTCGCTGTAAGTACAAAACTTTCAAGAAGTAACTTAAAAGAAACATTTGAAAAACAAATTAAACATGCAAACCAAAATATATAAAGCTAGAATACATATATGACAGAAAAGTTGTGGCATTTGTCTCTGGAGGCATGGGATACCCCTCTAGATATAATATTTCACACTTCCATCCACTTTATGTGAGTTTTTATTGGCCTTTTCTCTTCTGTGTGTGTGTGTGTGTGTGTGTGTGTGTGTGTGTGGTGTACATATGTAAGTATATTTATGTTTGCATGTGTGAGAGCACATATGAGTGGGGAGCCATACCATGCATGTACATGTGAGTGCACTAAATTGATGTCAGGAATCTTCCTCAGTTGCTCTCTTATTCATAGAGGCAGAACATGCCATCATCTACACCCAGAGCCCATTAAGTAGCAAGGCCGACTAGCCATCTTACCCTGAAGAGCTCCCGTCAGCTTCCTGAGCCTGAAATTACAAGGGACCACAACGCAAACTCAGCATGTAAATGGAGTCTTGGAATACAAACTCTAGTACACATGCTTTGGCTGAAAGTTATTTAACTGCTGAGTCATCTTGTTTCCCCCACATTTTTTTCAAGTGTGATAGAACTTAAGAGAATTTAGGTGTTTGCATAATAACAGATACATTTCAACTGGAAGGTCTTAGAAAGGTGCTCTGGGTGAGCTGCACCCTCTCTTGGCACTTTGAGGAGACATGTTCTGAGCCAGGCAGACCTTGGCTACAGACATGAGTGCCAACCTTGCTGCACCCAGAAGATGGTAGAAGTAATCCTACAGAAGACAAAAAGAGCAGATCTATAGATCCTGATTTCAGAGGCAAGTTGGCCCCTAAAGCCATGCCCTCAAGCACTAATTGTGTGAACTGATGCTACACTCAGTGCTCTCACCAAATATTCCCCAATACGTCATCCCTGGCAGTACAGGCATCTACCTTGTACTTTGAGCAACTGATTGGTGTTGAGGAGTGAACTTGGATTCTGGTCCATAGATCATCCTCCTGTCTATCTTGTCTTGAGTTCCTTCCAATGAAGATATTGAGATGAGATTTGTGTTCTGGACAAAAAGTGGAGAGATGAATCCTCAGATGTGCTGGTTGGAGGAAGCAAGAGTAGGGCGGGAGAGGTGAAGCTCAGCAAAGTGCACAGTGGCAAACTGCGGAGCATTTTAAGTCAACAAAAAATGTCTGAGTTTGGTTTCCATTGCTAGGACAGAAAGCAAAGCCTGGGCAACTTTTTGTTTAAATTATCTTATTTACATTCCAGTCCTTGTCCCCCCTCCCCATTCCTATCCCACAGTTCCTCATCCCCTTCCTCCTCCCCCTTCCATCTTAATGGGTGCCCCTCCAGACCACCCTCTTCCCTGGGGCCTCAAGTCTCTCAAGGATTAAGGTCATCTTCTCCCACTGAGGCCAGATCAGGCAGACCTCTACTATATATGTGCCATGGGACTTGGACCAGCCTGTGCATGCTGCTGGTTGGTGGCTCAGTCTCTGGGAGTTCCCTGGTGTCTGGGTTAGTTGAGACTGCTGGTCTTCCTATGGGGTTGCCCTTCCCTTCAGTTTCTTCAATCCTTCCGCTAATTCAACCATAGGGATTTCCGACTTCAGTCCAATGGTTGTGTGTAAGTATCTGTGTCTGTCTCAGTCAGCTGCAGGTAGGGCCTCTCAGAGGACAGCCATGCCAGACTCCCATCTGTAAGCACATCATAGAATCAGTAATAGTGTCAGACCTTGATGCCCTACCATGAGATGGATCCCAAGTTGGGCTGGTCTTTGGACCACCTTTCCTTCAGTCTCTTCTCCATTTCTGTCCCTGCAGTTCTTTTAGGCAGGAGCAATTCTGGGTCAGAAATTTTGACTGTGTGTTAGTAACCCAGTCCCTCCGTCTGTTTATCTACTGGAGGTGGACTCAGAGGTGGACTCTTCGAGTTCTCTCTCCCCAATGTTGGGCATTTTGGTTAAGCTTACCCCCATTGAGTCCTGAAAGTCCCTCACCTCCTGGGTCTCGGGTACTTTCTAAAGGGTCACCCAACACCCTCCCCCAAGGCTGCTTATTTACATTTATTATCCTGATCCTCTAGGCTTCTCTCCTGTCCCTGCTCCATATCTGATCCTTGTCCCCCTTTCCCCTCTCCTTTTACTCTTGCACCCAGGTACCTCACTCCTTGTTCTTCCCATGATTATTTTCTTCCCCCTTCTAAGTGGGTGGACAAGTTTTTTATTCTTGCATTTGGTTGGTTGATTGAGTTACTGATTGACTGATTGATAGACTGATAGATTGATAGCCTAGGATGGTTTCAAATTCCCCATATGGAAAAGCTGGATCTAAGCTTCTGATTCTCCTGCCTCTGTCTTCTGAGTGATGAGTAATAGAGCTACAGTAACGTGCTCAGTGGGTTTTTTTTTTTTTTCAAATATCCATGTTAATTATAGTTCTGGAGACTGGGTGTCTAAGACTAAAAATTGTGACTACTCAGCTTCAAAAAGGGTGTATAAAGGCAGACAGGTGCCTGCAGGAAAGAAAGGCTATCTTCGCACAACAGTTTGCCCATTCTCAGAAGAAAAGTATTTGTCAATTAATTAACAAAAAGCCTGCATCCATGTCTCCAAATACTCACACTAGACCTGCATCTCTTATTCCTGAGTATCCCTTACTCCTACATTGGCAACTGAGTTTCAGAGGAGACAAAACACATCCAAGCAGTAGCCACAAACAAGGCTTGTTCTTACCAAAGATATCTGGAATACAGTACAAAATATACCAGAGATTGCCAAGCCAGGGGACAGGGGACCAAGTCTATGTCCTGAAACATGAACTCTATGGCTTTCCTAGACCTTCCTGTGAGACCCACTATCTCAGGATTTCAGGATGATGTTGTCAGCACTGCAATGGTGGATCCAATAAGATCTTTCAGGAGCAGACATCTGCTCCATTGTCTATAATTTCTCCCACTACTCCTCGGCCTCCTACAGGGAGAGACCACAGCTTCCAAATTACAGATGGGAAAGCAGAGCTCAGTGGAGCTACAGGATCATCTCATAGGCCAAATGAAGACAGAGTTATGTCTGTGAACTCACCCTTTCCTCTCAGCCTCAAGAGATGGTCTGGCACAGAGAAAGAAATTGATAAATGTCTGAAGCATGAATAAATGTCAAAGAGCATTATTATTAATCACATGGCCACTTGAAGGAGAATTTTCTCCTCTAAACTCACATTTTCTGTACTACACTGTTCAGATAGAAGAATGCCCACAGCTTGTATGCTGTATAGCATAGACAGATGCCTAAATGTATCCAGATGTTAAAGGATAAGAAAAGGTAGGAAGGAGGGAATGTAGGAGGGAAGGAAGGAAGGACTGAATGAACACTGAACACTAATGGATACACTTCTGCTCAAACTTTTTCTCTTTCATTTAGGAACATCTCTAGAAGTATACAGGAAGCAAGAAGGAGAGACTCTTTGTCCTACACAGTCATTGAAAGGGGAGAATTTGTTCCAAAACTTCACAAACCTACTACTCTTCCAAAAATTGTGCCCAAAAGGCTCAGAGAACTTGGTTAGAAAAAGCTCGCATCCATCTGTACCAGAAGAAGGAGGACATATGATTGAGATCCAAGACTTATTTGGCCCAAATGTAGGTACTGAGAAAGAGCCTCAATTAGTCATAATAGAGGGGGCTGCTGGGATTGGGAAGTCAACACTGGCCAGGCAGGTGAGGAGAACCTGGAAGGAAGGCCAGCTCTACAGAGATCGCTTCCAGCATGTCTTCTTCTTCAGCTGCAGAGAGCTGGCCCAGTGCCAGCAGCTGAGTCTGGCTGAGCTCATAGCACAAGGTCAGGAAGTGCCCACAGCCCCCATCAGGCAGATCCTGTCTCACCCTGAGAAGCTGCTCTTCATCCTGGATGGCATAGATGAGCCAGCATGGGTCTTGGAGGAGCAGAATCCTGAGCTATGTCTGCACTGGAGTCAAACACAGCCTGTGCACAAACTTCTGGGCAGTTTACTAGGGAAATCCATCCTTCCTGGGGCTTCTTTCCTGCTCACAGCTCGGACCACAGCGCAACAGAAGCTCATTCCTTCCTTGGGGCAACCATGTTGGGTGAAAGTCCTAGGATTCACTGAGTTTGAACGGAAAAACTATTTCTACAGATATTTTGCAAAGGAAAGAGATGCAATTACTGCTTTTAGATTTGTTAAATCTAACCCAGTGCTCCTGACCCTGTGTGAGACTCCCTGGGTATGCTGGTTGGTCTGCATTTGCCTGAAAAGGCAGATGGAACAGAAGAGAGACCTCTCACTGACACAGACCACCACAGCCCTCTGCCTGAAATACCTTTCCCTGACAATCCCAGGTCAGCACCTGAGGACCCAGCTCAGAGCCCTCTGCTCCCTGGCTGCTGAGGGAATCTGCCAAAGAAGGACTCTGTTCAGTGAAATCGACCTCTGTAAGCAAGGGTTAGCTGAGGATGCCATTTTCACTTTCCTGAAGATTGGTGTCCTTCAAAAGCAGCCCAGCTCTCTGAATTACAGCTTTGCCCACTTGTGTCTCCAGGAGTTCTTTGCAGCAATATCCTACATATCGTGGTATAGTGAGGAAAGACATGGTAATATGGAAGAGAACAGACTTGTGGAAACACTGGTAGAACGTTATGGAAGACAAAACCTGTTTGAGGCACCCACTGTGCGCTTTCTATTTGGTCTTCTGAGTACAGAGGGATTAAAAGAAATGGAAAAGTTCTTTTCCTGCAGCCTTCCTGGGAAGACAAATTTGACACTGCTATGGCATATCTTAAGGAAATCCAAACCCTATCAACTACATTGTTTGGGTTTGCTCCACTGTCTCTATGAAAATCAGGAAATGAAGTTCCTAACAGATGTGATACATGATCTTCAAGGAACAATAGTGCCTGGCCCAAGGGATATGGCACACACAGTGTTCCAGACAAATATGAATTACCTGGTGATACAGACAGACATGGAACTCATGGTGGTCACTTTCTGCATTAAGTTCTGCTGTCATGTGAGGAGTCTTCAAGTGAATATGGAAAGACAGCAAGGGTATGAGCTGATGGACCCAAGGATGGTTCTGTGAGTATTCAGACAGAGCCTATTCTCCAGATTCCCTGTGGATCCCATGAGCCCACATGTTCTGAGCACCAGCAGCATTCTTAGCTGTGCTGCTAAGACACAGGACAGTGGGGTACATGTCATCAATAACATCTAACTACTGAATCATTCTTAGCTGTGCTGCTAAGACACAGGGCAGTGGGGTACATGTCATCAATAACATCTAACTACTGAATCAGACCACTTTCCTCTACTTGCTTTGGTGTGCTTGATTATGGAATGGAGCTATGAATCTGTCTCTCCCTATGCCTTGGTGAGGAACACCCAGTGTCTCTGATTCAAATCCTCTTCACCCTTCCCCCATTCCAATGACTGCAATTACTGATCCTCCCTCTTAACATGCTTTCTCTCTGAGAAAAAGCTCGTTCCTGCAGGCACCATTTCTTATGCCCATGAAAGTAACCATGGCTTTGAAATCTTTCCCCATCACCTAATAATGCATATTTATGAAGTCCCTATGGTTTCACTGCCCAGATAATAAGTGTGTGTGTCAATGAAGGAAGCCTGGCCTTGGCACTCACCTGAAAGACTCCCTAGATTTCTGCCAATCTGAGCAGCAAAGTACACATCTAACATTTCCTACCACTATGCAGTACAGATTACTTAGTATCAGTGTTTATTTCCTTCCCTCTTGACCCCATAAATATTCATTAAGTACTTATATTATACAAGACCCTACCAATCAATCATGAGAGGAGAAATGCATTTGCTGTCCAAGGACCAGAGAAATTGTGAGAGAAGACAGCCAATTACTCTTAATTATATAAGGAGTGACTCTTGCCATGATCAAGCGCATACCAGGGGTCAGGGAAGGGAGTGTTTACTTAAGTGGAGAGATTTTTATTTAAGACTTCTGTTTTTATGTGTTGAAACTTTTTCTCCTAATAATCTGAGCTGGACTTGCTGACATAAGCTTGAAATCCTATCATTCAGGAGGTTAAAGTGGAAAGATTCTTTGATGTTGATGCCATTTGGACATGAGAGCAAAGCTTGTGTGAAAAACAAATGACTTGAAAGTAGTGGAGTGACTGTGAGAGAAACAGGATGGGGTGAGGAGAAGGGGAAAGTAGGGCAAAGAGCACATGTGGCCAAGCCGTGTTACACACATGCAGGAAGGTGTCAATGACTATTTTATATGATTAGGGTGGACTAATAAATGCTTGCAGAAAAGTGAGTATATATCAATTATCAAAACAAAAAAGTATGAATCAGAACTCCATTTCTCATAGAATACAGAGTTAAGAATTGGAGAAGCTGAGCTTGGCTGTGCACACCTGTCATCTAAAAGTTCGAAAGCAGAGGCGAGAAGGTCAGAAGTCCCAGTCAAGCCTGGGCTACATAGTGTGATGCTGTCTCAAGATATCATGTGCTAAGGATGTAACTCATTGATAGAGTGATTTCTATCATGTTGGATAATTTTCTGTTGCTCTGATAAAGCACCATGTACAACACAACTTATACAAGAGTTGATTTGGGATCATGGTTCCAGAGAGGTCAGGGTCCATCATGGCAGAGGGAAACCATAGTAACTGAAGTCAGCAGCTGAGAGCTTGTTTCTTACACCACAAGAAGGAAGTAGAAACAGTGTCCTGGGAATGGCTCAAGATTTTGAAATGTTTTTATTATTACTAATAATTAAGTTACTTATTTGCTTTACATCTGGATCATAGCTTCCCCTCAATCCCCTCCTCTACCCCACCCTTTCATCTTTTTTTTTCCTCTTTTTTTTATTTTTATTTTTATTTTTTGATACTTTATTTACATTTCCAATGTTTCCCCTTTCCAGGTCTCCTCTTTGGAAACCCCCGATGCCTCTATGAGGGTGTTCCTCCTCCCACCCACCCACCCACCCATCCCCATATTCCCACCTTGACATTCCCCTTTACTGGGGCCTCTAAAACCTTCAGGCCCAAGGGCCTCTCCTCCCCCTGATGGCCAAGAAGGCCCTTCTCTGCCACATATGTGGTCCAAACCATGGGTCACTCCATGTGTATTCTTTGGTTCCACCCTTTCATCTTATCCCCCCATTCTCCCCTCCCATGTATATCAACCAGCCTCGGCATATCAAGTTGCAGTAGTACTAGGTGCATTTTCTTCTATTGAGCCTAGACAAGGCAGCCTAGTTAGGGGAAAGGGACCCAAAGCAGACAATGTAGTTTAAGACAACCCTGATCCCACTTTAGGAGGCCCTCATGAAGACTCAGCTGCATAAATGTTACATACGTGCAGAGGGCCTAGATAGGTCACATGCATTCTCTCTGTTGGCAGTTCAATCTCTACGAGGCCCTGTGGGTCCAGGTTAGTTGATTCTGTAGGGGTTGTTGTTGTTGTTGTTGTTGTTGTTGTTGTTGTTGTTGTTGTTTTAGTTTCTTGTGGTATCCTTGATGCCTCTGGCTCCATCAATCCTTCCTCCCCATTTCCACAGGATTCCCCAAGCTCCATGTAATGTTTGGTTGTATGTCTCTGCATCAATTTTCATCAGTCACTGAGTGAAGCCTCTCAGAGGACAGTTATGCTAGGCTCCTGTCTTCAAATGTAGGAGAATATCATTAACAGTGTCAGGGGTGAGCTCCCTCTCGTGGCATAGGTCTCAAGTTGGGCCAGTCATTGGTTGGCCTTCCCTCAAAATCTGCTCCATCTTTTACCCCTGCCTTTCTTGTACAAAGGACAAATTGTGGGTGTAATGGTTTTTGACTGTGTTTGTGATTCAATGTATCTCTCCACTGAAGTCATGCCTGGTTACAGGAGTGGCCAATTCAGATGCCATATCCCCCATTGCTAGCAGTCTTCTCTAGGGTCACCTTCCTAGATTCTTGGAAGTTTCAACTTTTGTATATTTCTAGCTCAGCCTAGAGATGTCCCTCAAATACAGTTTTATCTCCCAGTACTCTCTCCCTAGGTCCTTCACCAACTCATGTCTCCTGTTCCTTTCTCTACTACCTTCCCCACAGAAACCCACACCTCTATCCAGCTGTTGATGTCTAATCTATTTCACCTTCTCAGTGAAGGCATCCCTCCTTGGGTGCTTCTTGTTACTTAGCTTCTTTTGGACTGTGAACTGTAGCATGGTTATCTTGTACTTTATGACTTATATCTGCTCATAAGTGAGTACCTACCATGTTTATCTTTCTGAGTCTGTGTTACCTCATTCAGGATGATCTTTTCCTAGTCAATCCATTCGCCTGCAAATTTCATGATACTATTGTTTTCAACAGATGAATCCATAGTGTAAATGTACCACATTTTCTTTATTCGTTCCTCTAGATTGTTTTCTATTTCTGGCTATTACAAATAAAGCTACTATGAACACAGTTAAACAAGTGCCCTTGTGGTATGGTGGAGATTCTTTCAGATATATGTCCAAGAGTGGTATAGTTGTGTCTAGAGATAGATATATTCTCAATTTTCTGAAAAACTGTCAAATTGATTTTCAAAATGGTTGTACAAATTTGCACCCCCACCAGAAATGGAGGAATGTTCTTCTTTCTCCACATCTTCACCAGCATAAGATGTTCCCTGATTTTTTGATCTTAGCCATTCTGACAGGTACAAGAAGGAATCTCAGAGTCATTTTGATTTGCATTTCCCTGATGACTGAGGATGGTGAATATCCCTTTAAGTGCTTTATAGCCATTAAAGATTCCTCTGTCAAGAATTCTGTTTATATCTGTACCCCATTTTATTCATTAAATGATTTATTTATTTGCATCCCAATTGCAGCTTCCCCTCTCCTCTCTTCCTAGTTTCACCCTTTCACCTCACCTCCCCACCCCTTGCCTTTTATGTTCAGAGAAGGGGAGGCCTCCCATGGTCTTCAACCCAACTTGACATTTCAAGTTGCAGGTACATCTTCTCTTCTTGAAACTAGCCAAAGCAGTGCAGTTGTGGGAAAGGGATTCAAAGGCAGATACCAGAGGCAAAGAGAGCTCCAGCTCCTGCTGTTAGGGATCTCACATGAAGACCAAGCTGCACATGTGTTACATATGTGTAGGGGGCCTGGATCCAACACATGCATGCTCTCTGGTTTGTGGTTCAGTCTCTTTGAGCCAATATTGACCCAGGTTAGTTGATTCCGTACATTTTCTTGTGGTGTGCTTAATCTCTCCTGCTCCTTCAATCCCTCATGCACCTCTTCCACAAGATTTCCCCAGATGCACCTAATGTTTGGCTGTGTCTTTGCATCTGTTTCTATCAGCTACTGAATGAAGCCTGTGACATTGCAGCTATGCTAGGAAACTGTCTGCAACTATAGCAGAACACTATTAGTAGTGTTGGGGTGGGCTCTCTCATGGCATTGTCCATCATAGATTCTTAGGTTCTTTATACATTTTAGATACCAGCCCTCTGTCATATGTGGAGCTAGTGAAAAATCTTTTGAATTCCAAAGGCTTCCATTTGTCCTTTTCACAGAGTTCTTTGCCTTACAGAAGCTTTCCAGTTTCATGAGGTCCCATTTATTAATTGTTGATCTGATGGCCTAAGCTCTTTGTGTTCCATTCAGGAAGTTGTCTCTTGTGTCAATGCATTCAAGGCTACTCTCCACTTTCTCTTCTATCAGATTCATTATTTCTAATTTTATGTTGAGGTTTTTAGTCCATGTGGAATTGAGATATGTGCAGGGTGATAGATATGAATGTATTTGCATTCTTCTACCTGGAGACATCTAGTTAGACCAGCAACATTTGTTGAAGATGCCTTCTGTGTTCCATTGTGTAGTTTTGGGTCCTTTGTCAAAAATCAAGCATCTATAGTTGTGTGAACTTACTTGTGATTCCTTGATTTGATACCAATTATCAACCTTTCTGTTTTCAACCCAGTACCATGTAGTTTTTATTACTATTGCTCTGTAGTACAGCTTGAAATCAGAGATGGTAATACCACAAAAAGTTTTTTTTTTTTTTTGATATGCACAGGATTGGTTTAGCTGTTCTGGTTTTTTGTTTTTCCCTATGAATTTGAGTATTGTCCTTTCAAGGTCTATAAAAAACTATGCTAGTATTTTGATAGGAATTGAATTTTGTAGCTTGCTTTTCATTAGTATGGCCATTTTTACAATCATACCAATCCATGAACACAGGAGATCTTTGCATCTTCTGATGTCTTCTTCAATTTCTTTCTCCAAAAATTTAAAGTTCTTGTCATACAGATCTTTCATTTGCTTGGTTAGAATTACTCAAAGATATTTTATACTACTTGTGGCTATTGTGGAGGGAGTTTTTCCATAATTTCTTTCTTAGCCCATTTGTTGTTTTATATAGGAGGGCTACTGGCATTCTTTTTAGTTAATTTTGTATCCAACCACTTGCTGAAGGTATTTATCAGCTGTAGGTGTTTTCTGGCAGAACTTTTACAGACACTTATATATACTACCATGTCATCTGCAAATCATGATACTTTTTCTTCCTTCCCCATTTGTATGCATTTAGTTGCATTATTGCTCTAGTTAAAACTTCAAGTTCTATACTGAATAACTATGGAGAGAGTGAACAGCCTTGTCTTGTCCCTGATTTTAGTGGAATTGTGTTAAGTTCCCTCTATTTAATTTGACCTTGGCTGTTGGTTTGCTGTATATTGCCCTCATTGTGATTAGGTATGCACCCTGTTTCCTTGATCTCTCCAAGACTTTTAATATGAAAAAGTTGTTGGATTTTTTTTCATATGATTTTTTAGCATCTAATAAAAGAACCATGGGTGTTTTTCTTTCAGTTTGTTTATATGGTAGAATACACTAATGGATTTTCATATAATGAACCATCTCTGCATCCCTGGGATGAAGCCTAATTAATTACAGTGGATGATGTTTTTGATGTGTTCTTGAATTGGGTTTGCAAATATTTTATTGAGTATTTTTCCTTCAATGTTCATAAGGGAGACTGAACTGAAATAATCTTTCTTGGTAGAATCTTTGTCTAATTTAGGTATCAGAATGCCTGTAGCCTCCTAAAAAACAAGTTTGACAGTGTTCCTTCTGTTTCTATTTTGTGGAATAATTTGAGGAGTAGTGATATTAGATCTTAGTTGAATGTCTGATAGAATTCAATAATAAACTATCTGACACTGGGGTTTTGTTTGGTTTGGTTTCATTTGGTTTGGTTCAGAGACTTTTGATGACTGCTCCTATTTCCTTAGGAAATATGGGTTTATACAGATTATTTTCCTGATCTTGACTTAGCATTGGTAAGTGCTATCAATTAAAGAAATAGCACATTAAGTTTAGATTTTCCAAGTTTGTGACATATAGGTTTTTGAAGTAAGAGCTAATGATTTTTTGAATTTCCTCAGTGTCTGTTGTTATATCTCCCTTTTCATTTCTCATTTTGCTAATTTGGACATTCTTCCTGTCTTTTATTTGGTTGGGTGAGGGTTTGTGTATCTTGTTGATTTTTCTCAAAGAACCAACCCTTAGTTTCCTTGATTCTTTATATTGTCCTCTTTGTTTCTACTTTATTGATTTCAGCCCTGAGTTTGATTATTTCCTGCCACCTGTTACTCTTGGGTGTGTTTGCTTCTTTTTGTTCTAGAGCTTTCAGTTGTGCTGTTAAGTCACTAGTATGAGATCTTACTAATTTCTTTATGAAGGCATTTAGTCTTCTTACCACTGCATTTATTGTGTCTCATAAGTTTGGGTATGTTTCATTGAATTCTACAAAGTCTTTAGCTTATTTATTTTTTCCTTTACCCAGTGGTCATTGAGTAGACACTGAGTATTCAATTTCCATGAGTTTGTAGGTTTTCTGTTGTTTCTTTCATCCATGTAGGACAGATAAGATACAGTAGGTTATTTCAACTTTTTTGTATCTGTTGAGACTTGCAACTTTGTGACTGAGTCACAAAGTCAATGTAGGAGAATTTTCAGTTAGGTGCTGAGTGTTCTGGAGGATTTTTTTCAATCTGTTAGGCCCATTTGAGTCAGAACATCTTTCAGTTCCATTGTTTCTCTGTTTAGTATCTGTTTAAATAACTTGTCCATTGGTGTTGAAGTCTTCCACTATTAATATGTAGAGTTTTATATGTGATTTAGGCTTTTGTATTTTTCCTTTATAAATGTGGGTGCCCTTGGATTTGAAGGCTAGATATTTAAAACTGAGATGTCATCTTGGCAGATGTTTACTTTGATGAGTATGAAGTGCCTTTCTCTGTCTTTTTTTTTATTAATTTTGGTTGGAAGTCTATTTTATTAGATATTAGAATGACTACTACAGCTTCTTTTTTGGGTCTATTTGCTTGGAAATCTTGTTCCAGCCCTCAACTCTAAGATAATGTCTATCTTTGATTTTGAAGTGTGTTTCTTGCATGCAGCATAATGATGGATCCTGTTTTCATATCCATTTTGATAGTCTATGTCTTTTTATTGGGAAATTGAGACCATTGATGTGGAGAGATATTAAAGACAAATGATGTTTAATACATTTTATTTTGATGTTGTTGTTGGTAGTGTGTGTGTGTGTGTGTGTGTGTGTGTGTGTGTGTGTGTGTGTGTTCCTTCATTTGTTTTTGCTGGTGTGAAATTATTTATTTCCTGTGTTTTCTTGGATGTTGTTAACCTCCTTAAGTTGGAGTTTTCCTTCTACTATTTTCTCTAGGGTTGGATTTTTTGATAGATAGTGTTTAAATTTGGTTTTGTCATAGAATACTTGTTTTCTCCATGTGTGGTTATTGAACGTTTGGCTGGGTATAGTACTCTGGACTGGCATCCTGGTCCCTTAGACACTGCAAGACATCAACCCAGACCCTTCTGGCTTTACAGTCTCTGTTGAGAGGTCTGATTAATTCTGATATATCTATCTTCATATGTTACATGGCCTTTTCCCCTTGCAGCTTTTAATATTTTTCTGTATATTTAGTGTTTTGATTATTATTTGATTATTTTGCTCTAATCTATTCAGTATTCCACAAGTCTCTTATATGCTTATGAGCATTTCCTTTCATTGGGTTAGAAAATTGTTCTATGATTTTGTTGAAAATTATTTCTAGGCCTTTGTGCTGGGAATCTTCTCCATTTTTTATTCCTATTATTCTAACATTTGCTCTTTTCATAGCCTCCCAAATTTCCTGGATATTTTGTGTCAGAAACTTTGTTGATTTATATTTTTTGACCAATGTATCAATTTTTTCTATGCTATATTCTACCCCTGAGATTCTCACTTTTATGTCTTATGTTCTGTAGGTGCTGCTTGCATGTATACTTTCTTTTCTCTTACCTAGGTTTTCCATCTCCAGGATTAATTCTCTTTGTGTTTCCCTTATTGCTTCTATTTCCATTTTCTGGTCTTGAAGGGTTTTATTCATTTTCTTTCCCTCTTTGCTTGTATTTTCCTGTATTTCTTTAAGAGGTTTATTCATTTCCTCTTTAAGGACTTCTATCATTTTCATAGGTTTGGATTTAAGGTCATCTTCTTGTGCTTCAACTGTGTTAGGGTATCTAGGACTTGCTGTAGTTGGAAAGCTGGGCTCTTTTGTGGTCATATTGCCCCAGCTCTTGTTGAATGTATTCTTATGCTGGCTATTAGCCATCTGCCTTTTGTGGTTAATATATTCTTAGGTGCTGATTTCTGACTTTATCTTTGTTGGATGGATATTTTTGGATCATTTTTTCCTTGGTTTACGTTTTCTCTTCGTCTTGTGATTCAAGTGGCCTGGAGTTCTGGTGACTAGTGAATCTTCAGGTCCAGTAGGGTGTCTCCCCTGGAGTTTTGTGACCTGCACAGCATCTGGGATTTCAAGTCTAACCTTGCTTCTGGGGTCCATAGTACCAGTGTCCGGTATCCTTGATGCCACAAGGGCCTCTGGGAAAATAGGCAGAATTGTAAGCCATGAAATGGAGTTCAGGGGGTGGATACAGTTTAAGGGTGTTGGTTGTACTTTAAGGGAACATGGCAGGCAAGGGCTTGGAATGGATTATCTGTGGTGCCCTCAAGCTTCTGGGAATGCAGGCAGAGTGGTGGACCTGAAAATGGGGCAAAGGGAACAGGGTGAAATTTACCACTATTGGATGTGCCTTAAGATATTTGGTAGGCTGGTGATTTTTGGAGGGATGGGTCTTAACTGGTTTTCCCTGATGCCTGAAGGCTTCTTGGACTACAGGCAGAGTGGAGGGATGTAAAATGAAGCACAGGGAACAGACAGGGACATGATTTGAAATATTAAATCCTGTTCCCAGTCACAAACTTCCTGCCACAAAGCCACACCTCCTAAGCCTCCCCAAAGAGTACCATGAGTTGAACAAACCACTTAAATGCCCATGACTCAGGGTGACATCTCATTCAAAACACCACATTTAGCACCTCAAGACCCTGGCTTTGACCCACAACAGAAAGGAAAAATTGTGTTATACCCTTTAATCTATTCTCTTTGTACTTCCCTGTGGGAAAACTGGGTCATGTTTTCTTATATTCACATTTGTTTTCTTAATGAATCAAGGTTGTCTTCTCCTAGAACTAAATGTCTAGCACAGTATCACTCTTAATAGCTTACAGAGAATAATGCCTATAGAGAATAACATGATCAAATGGATAATTTTCCTATTATTGGTCATTTTAAGTTGTTTCTAAGTGTCTATGGTTATTAAGTTAGTCTTGAAGGACTTGATACAGATGTTGCAAGTAGGCATCATCTGATATGAAGATTCAGAAGAAATCTGAGTATGTACAGAGACAGAGGCCAGATAGTACAGGACAAACCAGGAACACCATTCTGATTGAACAGAACAGTGCCATTAAGACCATAGGGTGATCCAATGGGAAAGTGTAAATCTTCAGATGCTAGGAAGAAAGTAAAGTTGAGAGGAAAAGCCACCAAGACAAGACAGGAAAACAAACACACAAACAAAATCCAAAAACAAAACAAAAATGCCATTGCACACAAGAAAAACAGTTCAAAGGTTGAACTGGCCAAAACCAAGGGAAGGGAAAGGACCATCTCAGGAAATTAAGGCATCAAAAATGGCAGGGTGAGCAATTTCTCTGTGTGTGGCCCATAATGGCATCTCATACTTTTTAAATAATATATTCTGAATTTCCAAGTTCATTCAATGTAATACTAACCATGCATCAAAACTGCCATCCTCTAGGGGATAGGGAAGTGGGTCAGCCAGAAAGAATGCTTGCTGCTCTTTCACAAGATGTGGATCCACTCCAAATACCCACATTAGGTTGCTCACACTGCCTTAACTACAGTCCCAGAGGATACCAGGCCTTCTAGCCTCTGCCAGCTCCTACATTCATATACAGCAAAGACAAGCAGGCATACTATCATACATACAAAGTAAAAATATATAAATCTTTTTTTTAAAAAATCATTCTTTGAAGTTTAGTACTTGGTTTCCCTAATATTTCTTTGGTGTTGTAAATTTATCTGTATCACTATCTTTCTCTGTGTCTGTGTGTGTGTGTGTGTGTGTGTGTGTGTGTGTGTGTGTGTGTGTGTGTGTGTGTGTGTGCGTGCGTGTGTCTGCGTGTCTGCTCTCCCTTCCCTCTCCCCTCCCTGTGGTCCTCTATCCTCGGAAGGATGTAAGGTCTATGTGAACCAACACAGCTGTAGTGTAGATCATGCTTACCATACCGTCACAACGTCATTCCCAGCTGCCAATCCTGACCTTTCTTCCTTTACCTTTTCCATCTTTCCTTCATGAGATTGGAGAAATAAATTCCCCAAAAAGCAGGTGCACTCACAACAAAGAGAAGAAGCCCATCTGAATTTACAAGGTCCCACTTTGTGTCAGGCTGAGCACCACAGATTGCAAAGAAAATATGCAAGTCATTTGTTCACACCCTTTGGACACCTAGACTGAGTCAGAAACATACGCATAAAATGAGCATACAGCATGCTATCCTAAAGGATGAAGATGAGGAACCATGAAGATGAGAGGATCCAGAATTCGGAGCAAAAGAACATGTATAAGGCTAGAGAATTCTGGGGATGGCATACCTGTGCCTGCAGCTCAGGCAGACAGAAACCCATTCTGCTATGTGGGGCTGTGCACAGACCATACACACACAAGTCACACCCCACTGCTACCTCTCTCTCCACCTCAGGTACAGACGGACCCCAATCACCAATGCCAGTTGGAAGATTTTCTTCTCCAACCTTAAATTCACCAGAAACCTGAAGGAGCTGGACCTAAGTGGAAATTCACTGAGCTACTTTGCAGTGCAAAGTCTCCTTACAACCCTTACACACCCTGGATGCCAACTAAACACTTTGTGGTGAGTCTGGTCTGGGTTCTCCCCAGAAGCAGGAGTACATGGAAGGTGACTGAAGGCAAAGGATGACTCTAAAATGAGGGTTAGTATTTTATCAAATATTCACTGAACTCCCTTTACCACACTTATGACACACGCCAGATTTGTTAAGATAAACAAATGGGATTTTGTTCTTGGGGACATGAAACACTGGCATTCATCAAGAAATCCCACTAGCTAATGATAACACTGGACTCATGAGCACTTCAGTGGCACACACTTCCTGAGGACATGGCTAGAGCAGAAGTGAAGGGTACAGAGGCAAAGGGAAGCCTGAGGGGGTAAAGCTCCAGGTCCGAGGAATGGCATCTCCCCATTTCCTCCTGCCCTCTGCCCTCATAATCAGACTTCTACTTTATTTCTATGGACTCTATCTTGATTAAGATTTCATTTAATGAATGAGATCATGGCCTATTAACAGAAGGAGAATTCATGTCATATAACTTTTGAAATATAGCCGTGAGCTTTCCTAGGCCCATGGTGCTCTACCATGGCCAATGCAGCAGAGCATTTGTCCTGATTTATATCCATTGCTCCTGCAACTTAGCTGCAGAGAGCATAGAATTCTCTTCCTAGACCAGAAAAGGCACATAGAGAGCTAACCACTGGCAGCTCAGCATGCCAAGGCTCACAAAGGGAGACCTGAGATAAGTTCTCAAAAGCAATGAGCCCTGGAGAAGCTGACGGTGAGCATCTCCCATGCAGGCTTGTTAAATGTGGTCTCACATCCACATGCTGCTCACTCCTGGCTTTACTCATCAGTACCTGCTCAAGCCTGATTGAGCTAGACCTACAGCTAAATGACCTAGGTGACTTCGGTGTGAAGCTGCTATGTGCAGGGCTCAGGAGTCGCTTCTGCAACCTCAGCATCCTGCGGTAAGCAAGCCCTGCAATTTCTTTCTGGACATAAGAAGGGGAATGGACATAGGTGAGTATCCAGATGACAAACTATAGAAAAGAAAAGGAATAGATAATTCATAGTTACCCTGGCTCCTGACCAGCTGTGCCACTTACACCTTGTGATAGAACAAGTTACTGCATTCTCGAAAACTCAGTTTCCTCATGAATTAAGTGGAATGTTATACCTATCTCATAGATGTGTAATGTATATTACATAGTACATATGAAATGGTATACAGTATACATATGTAGAAACAAAGATAATACTAGGTAAGTAGCTGGGCATAGTGGAATCACATGCATTAGCATGGTTATCTAGAGTAAGGGACTCTGAGGTTTGCTTTCCTCCAGGAGAGTGCCTCAATCATTTATTCATTTATTCATTCATTAATTCATGTAGGTATGCGTTCATATCAGCTTCTCTGTATGCTGAGCATTGGTGCAGGCCATAGGAAATAAACACAAACACACATGGCTCTCTGTCCTCTGAGTTATGTGGAAAGAGACAGACATTGATCACCCATCAGCCTGTGACTCTGTATTGACAAACTGCTGAATGCTGTTCAGTCAACAATATTATGAGAGTATAATTCTGTGAGAGACATAATTTTACTGAATGGCCCAAGGGGACTCTCTGAGGCCTGAAGGAGAAATCGACTTTGTCAGCCAACAGTAGGACAGCAGCCCAGGGAAAGGCAGAGTTGGGGAAGGTGCTAGAACAGATAGGGGCTGGAACCATAGAGGATCACAGTGGTTAACTACATAAACCTGAGACAGATTGCTATACCTGGAGCTGTACCATTCCTCCTGGCCTAGAGTTCCATGCAAACTAAGAAAGCCTCCAAACTTTAGTCCTAGAGACATGTGTCCTTCTCCACATAGCCACTTCAAGCTGTCTCTGAGGGGCTCTCTCTCCAGTTCCTCCACCTCCCCAGCACAAGTCTACAGGCAGTTTCTAGAACAATCCCTCCCAGAGATTGCTGGCCAGTGCCCTTCATGAGCTAAGAGAACCACAGTGGCTCCATACTCCTGTATCTGGTTCATACCCTGTGCCTGCTGGTTCTTCCAGCCAATGGGAAAAGTCAGGCAAGCCTGGGCCCAAGGACTTCTCTCTGTCTGGTCTTCTGCTGTTACACTCAAACCTAAAAGGAGTATTTGGGCAGTGAAGTCCAATTTATTTCCTCCCGTCTGGTAGCTGAAACAGGCTGAGCTGGGTGGCACCTTTGTGCTCCAGCACGTTTTCAGCCATGACTGTTCTTCACACACTGAAGAGCATGTCCAGGACTGGCATCTGCTGCAGTTCTGCCTTCCAGATAACTTAGTTACATGTAAAATCTTAGCTGTCTCCTTCCTCCTGGAGATGTAACAATCTTGGACTCACAGGCTCTGTAACCCTCCACATAAAGCATCTTGGTGTCATTACAGAGCCTCTCAGAGAGAAGGAGCCTTTCCCCTCCTGCCTTGTCTGTACCTCCCAGCCAGCAGAGTGGGAGTGATGTGTCCATGCTTAGAAACTGAGGACTCTGAAACCCAGAGAGGTCAGACACTACTCTAACACCATCAACAACCCTGGAATGGACCAGAGGACCTTGGTAGTGGCTTCTGTGTAAGGACAAGCCTTCCTTCCTTAGCACTAAAGGGATGGAGAGGGGAGGTGAGAATGGAAACCAGGCTCTTTTTTTCAAGGTGAATGTCCATGAAACCTTGCATCCCTGCACTGTGTGCTCACCTTGAATAGCTGCCCAGAATCCTTTTGAGGATATGGACATGACTATCAGCATTTAGGAATGCTGATAGCTATAGATGTGCCCTTTGCCAACAAGAGTCTCCTTATCTATGGCCATGTTCCCCTCTCTGGGACAGTCTGTTTTCCAACGTTTGACCTGTGGAGAGGAGGTATAAAGGGCTAGCCCTACATTTCAGCTCTGGAATGTTCCAAAGGTCCTCTTCTTGTATTTAGATCTCCCTGAACACTGACCAAGTCCCACTGAGTCCTCCACATGGACACCTCTCTCTCTCTCTCTCTCTCTCTCTCTCTCTCTCTCTCTCTCTCTCTCTCCCCTTTGTATTGATTTTGATCAAGGGTAAGACTGAATGAGCCTCCTTACTGGCTTCATCCTCAGACAACAGAGTCCAGAATCATGGACTTTAAATTCTCAAGATCCTGTGGAGGATTCCAGAAGAAACAGCTTCCTCTTGTGCTTTCAGACTGGACCAGGAATCTCTTAGTGACCAGGTGATTGCAGAGCTCAGGGACCTGGAGTCAGAGTATCCGAAGCTGCTCATCTCAAGCATATGGTAAGGAGGAAGAGAGAGACAGAAAATTCCCTCTGGTTAACCCTGGACCTGTGTGGCTGGTCCGAAGCAGAGTTTTGGAAAGGGTTTTGAGGTGGAAAAGACACAGAGAGCCTGGAAGAAACCAGGAAACCATAGTGATTGAAGTAATTAAGGGTTCTGTATGTAAGGAGGTCGTATGATTTTTAAGAACAAGTAGAATCATATAACATCCCTACTTAAGCTCTTTCATCACAAAAAAATTATGAAAGGGTGAGTTAGCGAACAGTCTTCTGGGAACAGAAAGTGTGATGACAGTAGCCACCAGTAAAGCCAGACCACTGGAACAGTGAAAGTAGAAACAACAGTGAAGAAATCCATAGAGAAATGCTTAGTGAAAAAAATACACTCTGGGTATTACTCTTTCAACTTTAATGCTCAGACAGACATATACACACACACTGTTATGGGATATGAAGCCTCAGGGAAGAAAAAGTCTGTTTCCACCCCCCCCCCAGAGACTTTGCTAAAGCTGGTTTCTTGGCACATTTCAGTTTATGACCATGAATTCCATCTGTTCTCAAGTTCCTAGCTTCTGTGCCACATGTGAAATGGAGGGGCCGCTAGACATAGGACAATCATCCATTCATTGAATGGAGGGGCCTGCAGAAACACTGTGCATCGTACACGATTTAGGCATCTGAGGGAAGATTCATAAACAAGGTACCTTAGTAGTCCAGGAAAGAGGGAATACTTGCTCCCCAACTGTCCACATAACTGTACCTGGGGATTCTGTGAATGCAAGAGTGTTCTGTCTGACATCATGAGGTGAGCAGTGGTGACCTCTCAAAGAAGGGAAATGTGAGAAGAGCCAAGTAGAAGAAATGCCAGGTATAGAGTATAAGGAAGCAGAAAGAGCAGCTCCTTGGATGGAGAGGAAACCACATGTGGAGACCTTCAGCTCTGCTTCACCATCACCTAAGAGATCCACAGAAATGCAGGTTCTCAGGCCCCACTCCATCTCTCCTGACTCAGAATCCTGAGTAGGGCAGCTTCCTTCAATGAGATTTCTAATTTAGGAGGCTAGAGGTCAGTGAGCAGGAAAGGGAGGTATAGAAGGCCCTGGAGGGGAAAGACCACAGCAATAATAGTGGACAATGCCAAGAAATTTCTACTTCTGCCAAGAGACAATGAGAGGCATTCCAAGTCCTTAGCCAAGAAGTGGCATCTCCTCCCATATTTGATGGTCAGCTACTGTGTAGAAAATGGGCTAGAAGGGACCACATCAAAAGCAGGAATACCTGTCAGAGGATGTAGGCAATGGCTCAGGACACTGCTCGCTCCATCCTAGGACTAGGATGGAGGCTTTGTGGGTGTAGAAAACAGAAAGGAGAAGAGATTTAGAAGATATTGTCTAGGTGATTAGCATTCAGTGAGTGATTATTAGTTTTCTGGCCAAAACACAATATCTGACACTGGATATAAAGGATATAAAGGACAGAGATTCTTTCTCGCCCTTCTGGATATAAAGGCATGGGCTCTGCATCTAGAGAGGTCCTTCTTGCTCTCCCATCTGATTTCACAACAGGGAATGTTGGAGCAAGAAGTTATGCTAGCTTTCTGGCAATCCTGTCAGAACACTGGAATCTACATCTGTGATAATGGTATTGACCACTTCATGAAGGCAGAGCCCTCATGATCTCCTTGCATCTGACTCTTATCCTATGAGCACTGTGTCATTGTATTGGGGATTAACATTCTAATGAGTGAACACTGGGGAGCACATTGGTATAAAACAAAGCAGGAGTTGAGATTATCCTGGTTCTGGCACCATGGATGCACAAGAGGATGGGGGCCTTCATACAGTTGTGACTCAGAGAAGAAGAATGGTTTTTAAAGGCAGGGGAGGGGGTATGGGATAGGGGGTTTCCAAATGGGAGACCTGGAAAGGAGAAAAAAATTGAAATGTAAATAAAGTATCAAAAAATTAAAATTAAAATTAAAAAAGAAGAAGAAGCATGGGACAGAGTTAAAATCTAGATGGGTTGGATTTTATGTGGGGATATTGTACACACAGCCCTGGCCCTCTGCACTTTTCCTGACATCTGAGAAAAAGAATATGTCTATGTATAGGAAGTCACATGTGATGGTCCCTACTAAGAACATGGATAAAGAAGAAATGGGTGATAGCCCAACCTCACTCAAGCAGGAGCAACAACAGTCAGGTATGTGAAGGGATCAGACCGAGCCTGTGAGTGTTGGATGCAAGAGCATCTATTTGTAGGGAGATGTTGTGTCTTTCTTGTTTGAATTTCTTTATTTTATACACAAGTACTATATTTACATCATTTCTACCCCCCCCATCTAGTCACTCCAACTCCTCCTGTGTTCCATCTATGAACTCTCAAATTCCTGACCTCTTCTTTAATATTATTATTATTAAATATATGTGTGTATACACTTATGTATAAATACAACGTGATGAGTCCTTTTACTTTTGGTCATATATACATGTTCTCAAGAGTGGCCACTTAGGATTGGATCACTTACGTGGTAATATTTGCCCAGGGAAGACTAATGTTATCTCTCTCCTACCAGCTGTTAAGTACCTATAGCTCTTTATTTTGGCATGGGACATTATGAGATTTCCCTCATTCACATTAGCACATCAGCTACTGTTGTCATTGGGAAGATCTTGTTGAAGCAGTGATATTGGTGAGGTTTTATGGGTGTAAATGCCTTGTCTCATACAAAAAAACATCTGTAATTAATGTCCTGGAAGTGGTCATCACTTCTATCGCCCTGTCTCTGACATGGAACAGTACAAGCTCACCATAAACAAGAGCCTCACCCATTGCAAGATCTTCCACACCTAGAACTCAGTTGGAGGATTACTTCCTAGTCTCTCAGCCTTGGAGGCTACTGCTGCCCCTCTCTCAAGTCTGTGTCTTATATCAGGC
This sequence comes from Uromys caudimaculatus, assembly GCA_028551405.1. Lineage (NCBI taxonomy): Eukaryota > Metazoa > Chordata > Mammalia > Rodentia > Muridae > Uromys > Uromys caudimaculatus. The sequence continues at coordinate 46,658,609 of CM052710.1, forward strand.
TCTGTACCAGGGCTACCTGTCTCATTCTGATCTGCTGTGACCTAGGACTCATCTCCCTATCCCTGCTCATCTATCTTTGGTATTATGTTCTTTTCTCAACACACACACACACAGACACACACATACATGCACAAGCACGCACGCATGCATGTATATATGCAGCTAGCCCGAGGACTAGTGATACAGATTGAAGATGCACTTCCTGATAAGGCCTAAGCTGGCCAATCTACAAAAGGGTTCAACCATGTACATTTCTGGGGAAGTCAGGGTAGACGAGGCTGGAAAACACTTTAGCTTTATATGTTCCGTGAGTTGTATCATGAGTATCAAATGCTCTTTGCCTAATATCTACTTATCAGTGAGTGCATACCATGTGTGTGCTTTTGTGACTGAGTTACCTCACTCAGGATGCTATTTTCTAGATCCACCATTTACCTGCAAATTTCATGCAGTCATTGTTTTTAATAGCTGAGTAGTATTCCATTGTGTAAATATACCACATTTTCTGTACCATTCCCCTGTTGAGGGATATCTGGGTTGTTTCCAGTTTCTGGCTATTATAAATATGGCTGCTATAAACACAGTGGATGATGTGTCAATATTACATGTTGGAGCATCTTCTGGGTATATGCCCAGGAGTGGTATACCTGGGCCCTCAAGTAGTACTATGTCCAATTTTCTAAGGAATTGCCAGACTGATTTTCAGAGTGGTTATACCAGCTTACAATCCCACCAGCAATGGAGGAGTGTTCTTCTTTCTCCACAACCTTGCCAGCATCTGCTGTCACCTGAATTTTTGATCTTAGCCTTTCTAACTGGTGTGAGGTGGAATCTCAGGGCTGTTTTGATTTGCATTTTCCTGATGAGTAAAGATGTTGAACATTTCTTTAGGTGCTTCTAGGCCATTCCATAATTGTCCATTTAGAATTCTCTGTTTAGCTCTGATCCCCATTTTTAATAAGGTTACTTGGTTCTCTGGAGTCTAATTCTTGAGTTCTTTGTATATATTGGATATTAGCCCTTTATCAGATGCAGGATTGGTAAAAATGGATCAATTTACATTCTTCTACATGTTGACCACCAGTTGAACCAGAACCATTTGTTGAAAATGCTATCTTTTTCCACTGGATGGTTTTAGCTTCTTTATCAAAGATCAAGTGACCATAGGTGTATGGGTTCATTTCTGGGTCTTCAATTCTATTCCATTGATCTACCTGCCTGTCACTGTACCAATACCATGCAGGTTTTATTATGATTGCTCTGTAGTAGAGCTTGAGGTCAGGGATGGTGATTCCTCTACATATTCTTTAATTGTTGACAATAGTTTTCACTATCCTGGGTTTTTGTTATTACAAATGAATTTGAGAGTTGTTCTTCCTAACTCTACAAAGCATTGAGTTGGAATTTTGATGAGGATTGCATTGAATCTCTAGATTGCTTTCGGCAACATGGCCATTTTTACTATATTAATCCTTACAATCCATGAGCATGGGAGATCTTTCCATCTTCTGAGGTCTTCTTCGATTTGTTTCTTCAGAGATTTGAAGATCTTGTCCTAAAGGTCTTTCACTTGTTTGGTTAGAGTCACACTAAGATATTTTATATTGTTTGAAACTATTGTGGAGGGTGTCTTTTCCCTAATTTTTTTTTCTTATCCCGTTTATCCTTTAAGATAATTTTATATCCAGTCACTTTGCTGAAATTGTTTATCAGGTTTAGGAATTCTCTGATGGAATTTCTGTAGTATGCTATCATATCATCTGCAAATAGTGATATTTTGACTTCTTCCTTCCAATTTGTATCACTTGATCTCCTTTTGTTATCTAATTACTCTGATTAGGACATTGAGTACTATATTGAATAGGAAGGGAGAGAGTGAGCAGCCTTGTCTACTTCCTGATTTTAGTGGAATTGCTTCAAGTTTCTCCAAATTTATTTTCATGTTGGCTGCTGGTTTGCTATATATTGCTTTTACTATGCTTATGTATGAGCCTTGAATTCCTGATATATCCGAGACTTTTATCATGAAGGGTGTTTAATTTTGTCAAATGCTTTTTCAGCATCTAATGAAATGATAATGTGGGTTTTTTTTCCCTTTGAGTTTGTTTATGTAGTGGATTACATTGATGAATTTCTGGGTATTGAACCATCCCTGCATCCCTGGGATGAAGCCTACTTGATCATGATGGATTCTTCTATTCAGTTTGCAAGAATTTTATTGAGTATTTTTGCATCGATATTCATAAGGGAAATTGGTCTGAAGTTCTCTTTCTTTGTTGGGTCTTGGTGAGGTTTTGGTGTCAGCGTAACTGTGGCTTCATAAAACAAATTAGGTAGTGTTCCTTCTGTTTCTATTTTGTGGAATAGTTTGAAGAGTATTGGTATTAGGTCATCTTTGAAGTTCTAATAGAATTCTGCACTAAACCCATCTGGCCTTAAAATTTTTTTGGTTGGGAGACTCTTAATGGCTGCTTCTATTACTTTAGGGGTTATGGGAATGCATAGATAGTTTATTTGATGCTGATTTAACTTTGGTACCTGGTATCTGTCTAGGAAATTGTGAATTTTATCCATATTTTCCAGTTTTGTTGAGTATAGGATTTTGTAGTAGGATCCAATGATTTTTTGAATTTTCTCAGTTCATTTCTGCTTTTGTTAATTTGGATATTCTCTCTGTGCCATCTGGTTAGTCTGTCTATGAGTTTATCTACCTTGTTGATTTTCTCAAAGAACCAGCTCCTGGTTTTGTTGATTCTTTGTATAGTTCTTTTTGTTTCTATTTGGTTGATTTCATCCCTGAATTTGATTATTTCCTGTCATCTACTCCTCTTGGGTATATTAGCTTCTTTTTGTTCTAGAACTTTCAACTGTGCTGTTAAGCTGCCAGTGTATGCTCTCTTGAGGATCTTTTTGGAAGCACTCAGATATATGAGTTTTCCTCTAAGCACTGCTTTCATTGTATCCCATAAGTTTGGGTATGTTGTGCCTGTATTTTCATTAAATTCTAAAAAATCTTCAATTTCTTTCTTTACTTCTTCCTTGACCAAGTTATCATTGAGTAGAGTGTTGTTCAGCTTCCATGTGTGTGTGTGCTTTCCATTATTTTTGTTGATATTTAAGACCAGCCTTAGTCTGTGGTGATCTGATAAGATGCATTGGATTATTTAATCTTCTTGTATCTGTTAAGGCCTGTGTTATGACCAATTATATGGTAAGTTTTGGAGAAGGTACCATGAGGTGCTGAGAAGAAGGTATATTCTCTTGATTTAGGATGAGATGTTCTGTAGATATCTGTTAAGTTCATGTGGTTCATAATTTCTGTTAGTTTCACTGCATCTCTGTTTAGTTTCTGTTTCGTGATATCCATTACTGAGAGTGGGGTGTTGAGGTCTCCCACTATTATTGTGTGAGGTGCAATGTGTGCTTTGAGCTTTAGTAAAGTTTCTCTTTTGAATATGGGTGCTCTTGCATTTGGAACATCGATGTTTAGAATTGAGAGTTTATCTTGGTATATTTTTCCTTTGATGAGTATGAAGTGTCCTTCCTTATCTTTTTTTATAACTTTCAGTTGAAAGTCGATTTTATTCAATATTAGAATGGCTACTCCAGCTTGTTTCTTGGGACCATTTGCTTGGAAAATTGTTTTGCATCCTTTTACTCTGAGGTAGTGTCTGTCTTTGTCACTGAGATGTGTTTCTGCATGCAGCAAAATGCTGGATCCTGTTTATGTATTCAGTCTCTTAGTCTATGTCTTTTTATTGGGGAATTGAGTCCTTTGGTGTTAAGAGATATTAAGGAAAAGTGATTGTTGCTTCCTGTGATATTTGTTGGTAGTGATGGAATTATGTTTGTGTGGCTATCTTCTTTTGGGTTTGTTGAAACAAGATTACTTTCTTGCTCTATCTAGGGTGTAGTTTCCCTCCTTGTGTTGACATTTTCTATCTGTTATCTTTTGTAGGGCTGGATTTGTGGGATATATTGTGTAAATTTGGTTTTGTCGTGGAATATCTTGGTTTCTCCATCTATGGAAATTTATACTTTTGCTGAGTATAGTAGCCTGGGCTGGCATTTATGTTCTCTTAGTGTCTGTAGGACATCTGCCCAGGATCTTCTAGCTTTCATAGTCTCTGGTGAGGAGTCTGTTGTAATTCTGATAGGTCTGCCTTTATATGTTACTTGAACTTTTTCCCTTACTACTTTTAATGTTCTTTCTTTGTTTTGTGCATTTGGTGTTTTCACTATTATGTGATGGGAGGAATTTTTTTCTGGTCCAATCTATTTGGAGTTCTGTAGGCTTCTAGTATGTTTATGGGCATCTCTTTCTTTAGGTTATGGAAGTTTTCTTCTATAATTTTGTTGACGATATTTACTGGCCCTTCAAGTTGGGAATCTTCACTCTCTTCTATACCTATTATCCTTAGGTTCTGTCTTCTCATTGTGTCCTGGATTTCCTGGATGTTTTGAGTTAGGAGCATTTTGCATTTTGCATTTTCTTTGACTGTTTTGTCAGTGTTTTCTATGGTATTTTCTGCACCTGAGATTCTCTCTTCTATCTCTTGTATTATGTTGGTGATGCTTGCATCTATGACTCCTGATCTCTTTCCTAGGCTTTCTATTTCTAGGGTTGTCTCCCCTTGTGATTTCTTTATTGTTTCTATTTCCATTTTTAGATCCTTGATGGTTTTATTCAACTCCTTCATCTGTTTGGTTATGTTTTCCTGTAATTCTTTAAGGGATTTTTGTGTTTCCTCTTTAAGGACTTCTACATGTTTACCTGTGTTTTCCTGTATTTCTTTAAGGGAGTTATTTATGTCCTTCTTAAAATCCTCTATGATCATCAAGAGATGTAATTTTAAATGAGAGTCTTGCATTTCCAGTGTGTTCGGGTATCCAGGGCTTGCTGTGGTAGGAGAACTGGGTTCTGATGATACCAAGTAGCCTTGGTTTCTGTTGCTTATGTTCTTGCCCTTGCCTCTCACCATTTGGTTATATCTGGTGTTAGCTGATCTTGCTGTCTCTGACTTTGGTTTTCCCTCCTGTAAGCCTGTGTGTCAATGCTCCTGGGATGCCAGTTCTCTCCAGGAGTAATTTGGGTATGGAGAGCTGTGGCATAGGGTCAGCTCCAGGGTGCAGATGGAAACCGGAAGGATCCTATCCCTGTCCTTCATTTCTGTGTCCTGATGGCTCTGGACTGCTCCCTCTTGGTCCAGGAATTTGAGCAGAAGTGGTTGTCTCATCTGTGCTCTCAAGTGTGTCAGCACTCTAGGGAAACCAGCTCTCTCCCAGCTGGACCTGGGTATGGAAAGCTGTGCTCTCAGGTATGAAATAACTCCCAGGAGACCTGCTCTCTCCCAGAAGGATCTGGGTATGGAGAGCTGTGGCACAGAGTCAGTTCCAGGCACAGACGGAAACTGGAAGATCCTGTCCCAGGCTGCTCCTCACTTCCTGCGTCCTGAGGGCTCCAGGTGGGTCCCTCTTGGGCCAGGTATTTGAGCTGAAGTTGTGGTCTTACCTGTGCTCTCAGGTGTGTCAGCACTCCTGGGAGACCAGCTCTCTCCCTGTGGGCCATTAAAGACTTTTCATTCATGCTTTCCTGTCTTTCCAGGAGACAAACATATGGAACCTCTGGGAACTCACGATAACTTCTGGGGCCCTATAGGACCTGTGACTACTGAGGTGGTTGACAGAGAGAGGAACACATACCGGTGGGTAAGCTTTGAGTGTCAGAGGCTGGCTTTCTCCAGTTTACTTTCCATAAGGGATCTGCACAGAACTTCCCCCCATCCCAGTCCCTATTTTAACTTCTTCCTTCAACAATGCAGGAGACTAGGCCAAGACTACAATAAGAATTTGGGGCTGTTATAAAAATTAGGGGTCTTCTTCAAAAAATTTTTCAAGAATTTATAAAACAGGAGACCACAAGTACTTCCCTGTCCAGTTACTCAGATCCATCAACCACTTCCAATTTGTGTCAAATACACTCATTCTATCTTTGTCAACACTGTCACAGTATTGAGACAGTATAGCCGTCACAGCCTTATATGGTCAAGACACCATATGATTTCACCCACAAAAATTTCACTATACATCCTCCATGATTAAGATAGGACTTCATCTTCCACAATCAGCACACTACTACCATATCAACTGTGCTGACCTGAGTCCATCATCTCATCTCAATGGACTGTGCTCAGCTTTGTTCATTATCTGAAAGGTGGTCTTTCTGCTGATTATTTTATTCCTGGTGTACCTAGCATCACTCCCCTCATTATGTTTGGGTTCTCCTGTCTTTAGATTCGCCTTAAATCTCTGTACTCTCTGCACTCCTACTTCATTAACAAATGTTGTGTGTCAAGAATGCCCTGAAGCTGAGAACATGAGGATGAGTACAGCAGCCCTGTCTTCCAAAAATTATAGTCTCAGGAATAATGACTGCCTAAATACACAAACATGGTGTCTTTAATAGCCTGTTACCCTTCACTAACACTGTTACAGTCACTGTCTCAGCTGGAGAAACTGTCACTTTTCATTTCCTCCCAAAGAAATTGGCACTTGTCTACCGAACAATTGCCAAACAAAAAGCATTGACAAAATAACTGAAGATCTTGGTATAGCACTGATTTGGGGCCAGTGATTTACCACTATTATCATCAGATAGACTCTCATTATGGAGAAATATACACTTTAAGTATATAAACACTAAAACCTGAATATATACCTGATTGTTTGAGCCCTGTGTAGTGTGCACAAGGTCTTAACTTTATCCCCCAAACATATCACTCATATGTTCATGCATATATGCACACACACACACACGTATTTCACTGTCATCAATAGCAGCAGCAGCAGCACCTTTATAATCATCACAGGAGGAGCTGACTGTGGCCTTCATGTGTTACATGGAGGTTTGCATTAGATCGCTCAGTACTCACAGTTCTCTAAGATAATGTTGTCATTAATCCTAGGTACAGATGAGGAAACAGATTGGGAGATTAAATGACTAATCAGGGATCCACATAGACAGCAGAGGAACAAAACTCAGGGCCAGCTGCCCAAAGTCTGCCGTGTCCCAAGCTCTGTGCTGGGTCTGCACACAACAGATGAGTAGTACTAGTTTGAACTGGTGTCTGCCTCTCCCTCTTCCAGAGTGCAATTGCCCATGGCTGGTTCCTACCACTGTCCCAGCATAGGACTCCACTTTGTGGTGACAAGGGCAGTGACAATCAAGATTGAATTCTGTGCCTGGAGCCAGTTTCTGGACAAGACTCCCTTGCGACACACGCACATGGTGGCTGGACCTCTGTTTGACATCAAGGCTGAGCAAGGAGCTGTGTCTGCTGTGTACCTCCCTCATTTTGTGGCTCTCCAAGGTAACTGAGGGAAACTTATGGAGCAAGATGGCAATAATAGGTAGACTTGACAGGCCATATAGGAACTGCAGGATGGTGGGTGATAAAGAAATGTTTCAAGGTTTCCTTAAGGAGGCAGAGCAGTTTTCAGAGGTGGACAATGATATGTTTTGTCATCCCTTCTTGTCTGATGTATCTTCTTTGAAGCACATGTCTCCCATCCTTATAATTTTATTTATGTTTTACCAGAAGGTTCCCCTAATTAGACGGTAATGTCCTTGTAACAGGAAATATTTTTAAAAGGCACCATCCCACACTAACACCAGCTGTTCTCTGGCCCCGGCAGTCTCACCACCTCCATGGCATCAACGGCCCATCTCATGGTTTTCTTGCTGCAGATTATAACCCAGTAAAATCAAAACTCTCGAGGCTTGTGATTTATCAGTCAGATTTACATTAGTAAATTCTCAACCCACAAAATGCCCTTGCAATGAACTCAAAATTCAGTTGATATAAACACAAGCTACACACCTAGATGGGGCAAATGTACCCCACTTATTATTTAATCACCTATCTAAGAAATCCCCAATACTTATGGCTCCTAGGACTGTGTGGCTCTGGCTCCTCTTCCTCTCCTATAGGCTCCATCTTGTCTCCTCCTCTCATTTCCTTCCTCTCCCCTCTGTATTCTCTGTACTTGTCTCTAAAATTCTCAGCCTGCCTTCCTTTTCCACTGCCCAATCACAGGCTCTCACCTTATCTTGTGCCTGCCCTCACCTGCATATGGATAGCAATTCACATGTCCTCAGTAGTAATATTAACTGGTGATTATCAAGTATTCTTTATGAACCATGTCCTTCAAGGTGTACTGTCTCTGGTCAGATGGAAAGGTATCTTGGGACTTGGAAGCCCAGAAACCATACAACTCTGAAGTGGGATAGTGTCCCGAGGGAAGTTCACCCTGAGACATGGGAGCTCAGGAAGCACACAGCTCCCAGGCATTGCAGCTCCCAGGGGAGAGTATCCTCAGCTGAACTGAGGAGCTCAGGAGCCTCAGCTCTGCTCCTTCTCTTTGCTTCTTCTTTTCGTCTCTTCATTGCTTCTTGTCTTCCTGGCTTCTTCCAATTGGAGAGTCACACCAGGCAGAAAAGCCCATAAAAAAATACTTATTGGAGAGTCCAAGGTTTGGAGGGACAAATCCAGGGATAGGTGCCCTCTGCTCCCAGGAGTGGACAGCAAGGAATTGGACTGTGGACAGGGCTTATATAGGATTTCTGAGGGGGTGGAGCTTTTTAGGGCAGATATTTCAGATTCAGGATTGATGAAATTCACATCATGAGCTTGAGGAGCTCAGGGACTTGTGAGGTTTCCTTTTCAGGGATTGGTGGGGGTTTGTAGGAAGAAAGCTCATGGATTGGTGACTTTTCCTGCTCAGGAATTGGTGGCTTTTCTTTTTCACCTCCTTTTCCCTGCAATGGTTTAGCGTGGGAAGTCCTTCCTGGCTTCACACAGCTTTTGCTGAGGCACCATTTCTGAGGGGTATCTGGGGAGGTTGAAGAAGAGGTGCTGCCACTATGATCCGTTCTTGTGGGACAAGTCCTGCAGTGGAGTTTCACCAAGGCTGTAAGTTAAGGCAACAGAGAAGGTGTAGTTACAGTGGACAGCTCCCCAGGGCAGCATCTACTCTGGGGTATCAAGGTGCCAGAATTTTGACAGTTGCTGTCATTTTGGACAGCTCCTCTGGAAATTTATACTGTAGCAGCTATAGGCTGTAGCAGAAAGGAGGAACCTGCCACTGCTTTGAAGTGGTTTTTGCAAAGTGAATTTCGGAAACTACAAGGAATATTTGCTACTCAGGGTCAACCAACACTGTAAGCCATTACACTCCTATAGGCAGGAAGAAAATGATGTCACCATGTTCCATTTGAGAGCTAGAGCCACAAGAGAGGGGTATGCTAAGAAGGGAGAAGGCTCATAATGTGTTCCAACCACAGTGATCTCCAAAGATTCCTTCAGAAAATGGTCTGATAAGTACAAGGTTCCCAATGAATGATCTCATAAAAAAAAGTCATTACTACAGTCTGTGATCCCAGCATTCTGGAGGCTTAGACAGAAAAAAAAAATAGAATTCTAAAACATTCTAGACCATATAGTCAGACTATAACAAAACAAAAAACAAAAACAAAAAAGCAATAACAACAACAAAAAAAGCAAAAAAAAACAAAAAACAAAAAAACAACAAAAACAAAAACAAAAAAAACAAAAACAAAAAACAGGAGTAGTACAATTGGCTGGTGAGGTTTACTTCCTCTCCTGCTTCAAGAGCACAACAATAGGATTACCAAGACACCAGTAGAATCCAACTCACAGTAAAGTAAGATGGCATTTGTTCATAGTATGAAGATGATGATTAGCAGGTGGCAGGGATGTAGGAATGATGCAACACACACACACACACACACATACACACACACACACACACACACACACATATGCACCCATGCACACACTTTCCTCACCACCTGAAGTAGCTGGGAGAAGTAGCCCTCAGGTCATCACAATAGATGAGCTGGCTCTACCCCTGACTGGCCACAGCACTTGGGAGAGCCATCCCTGCAGCTTGCCTGGGCAGCAAAGCAGTGCTCCCCTGGTCAAGGAGGAGTGGTTAAGCCAGCCATGAGTACACAGTGAGGGAGAGCTGACTCCACCACCCATCTGCAATCAGGTAGCATGGGCCAGCATCAGAAGAGATGCCCTCTGCCCTCTTGCCCCTCACCACCTGAGACAGTCTAGAAATCTGACCCCAGAGTCATAAGAGTAAGGCCATTAGCATGGACCACATCAAGTTGACAAGTGACATTCATCTTCACAATTCTAACCATTGTCAAAGTCATACCAAGCACATCACTTTAAATCATAACTATCTAATCTCTGTCTCTAAAATTTCACTTTCGTCTTATCATGAAAAGTGCAGTCTGGTTTCATAGGTTCCATTAGACCTTAATAATTCCAAGAGTTTAAAAGTCTTCATCTAAACAGAGATGCAAGGAAATGTCTTAACCATGAGCTCATATGAAATAAAAAAGTTGCATATTTCCAGCATACAATGGAACAGAATAAACACTGGCATTCCAACATGGAAGAATCACAGCATAGGAAGGAATGCTCACACCATAGCAAGATGAACTCCTTCAGCATAAGAACTAACTCGTCAGCTTAGAGTCCTGCTATGGAGCTCATGGTGTCATTGACTAGACTCCAAAGGACTTGGATAGCTTCACTTCTCCAGTTCTACAAATGAAGCCCACATAGCCTCTCTGTTAAGCTATGTCTCTACTCCTTTCCTAAAACTTTATTTAGCAGAAAAAGTGTGGTTCTGGCTTCTCCAACATCCTAGAATTTACATTCCCTCTTAGGCTTCACTTTCAAAGGTTCATAGAATGAACTTCCAGGACCTCCTCACAGGATCTTTGATTCAGACACACTGCTTTGTCTTAGCTGCTATCTGAAGCTGTGCATCTTGTCTCAATGAACACCCTCAGTATAGTATCTTTCAAGCATAAAAAAATCTATAGAGATGATACTCTCAAGTTCTACTGATGCTTTGAGATGTGGCCACACTGATAGCTGTATGATCTGCTGGCCATAAGCAAACACTTGAGTATTTTTGGAAAAGAGAAAACCACTAGTTAAGGCTTTCAGCCTTTAAATGAGTTAGGTTCTTCACAAGATGAAGCCTATGGAGTGAGATTTGCCCTCAAGACCCCTTTCCTATTGCCACAGTACAGTACAGCTTTCCCTTCTGTGATGATGATCTCTTTAATAACTACACATGATTTTGAAGAATTATTCTGAATGTTTTTTGTCAAGAAACTTCTCCTGCCTAATTAGATCCTTATATTTAAATTCATCTTCACTCACATTCAGGGCATTAACACTATAAATCTATATTCTTGGCCAAACTGTTGCATGAATAGATTCTTTCCACTTAAATTTCTGAATAAAAATGGTTCTACTCTTGGGAACCTCATGAGCTGACCTCCACTGCCTCGCTCAACATTCTGGTCTTTCCTGCATTCACCAGAACGTCACCAGATGCTCTGCTCTCAGGATAGTGGAGTATTTCTACTCCTAAGTATCAAATTCTTCAATATTTTATCCACAAAACAGTTCCAAAGGCCTAAGAATCACTTGATCTGGCTTGTAATAGCAACAACCCAACTCCTGGCACCAACTCTATATTGAGGTTACTTTACTTGTGACAAAAAAAAAAAAAAAAAAAAAAAAAAACTGACCAAAGAAACTCAGGAGAGAATAGATTTATTTTGTCTCATAGTTCAAAGGTAAAGTCAGTTTATCATGACCTGGAAGTCTGAGAACATGGAGGTGTGGCACCTGGTAAACTTGTATCAACAGATTGGGAACAGAGAACAGTGAATGTTTGTGCTCATGTGACCTTCTCCATTTAATACAGTCCTGTTCCTGTTCTGTGGAGTGATGATACACACCTGGGGCAGCTCTTCCCAAATCAATTACCCCAATCAAGATAATCTCTTTCTGAGCTGAAGGGATTTGCAACCCCATAGGAAAAACAACAATACCAACTAATCAGACCCCCCAGAGCTCCCAGGGATGAAGCCACCAACCAAGGAGTACACATGGCTCCTGCTACATGACTAGCAGAGGATGGCCTTGTCAAACATCAATGGGAGGAGAGGTCCTTGGCCCTCTGAAGGCTCGATAGATGCCCCAGCATAGGGGAATCGAGGGTGGGGAGGTGGGAATGGGTGGGGGTGGGGGAACATCCTCATAGAAGCAGGGAGAGGGGGTGGGATAGGGGGTTTCTGGGGGGGGAAACCAGGAAAGGGGATAACATTTGAAATGTAAATAAAGAAAATACCCAATAAAAAAAGTGATCAGGGAGACCTCTGCCTGGGCCACCAGGGCTCCATAGCCAAGTAGCGCCAGGAGCAAGCTAGCCTCCCAGGAGTGTGAAAAAGCCCGTGAGGGGGGTAAGATGAGCAACACTGCTCAGCTGGACTCACCTGGAATCCTTGGGACACTGGGACTGAGGATCAGCCGGGGGAAGGAGCCCTCCGGTTTCCATCTGTGGCAGGAGACCTCTGCCTGCGCTACCAGGGCTCCATAGCCAAATAGTGCCAGGAGAAAGTTAGACTCCCAGGAGTGTGGGCAAGCCTGTATGCTCAGAGGGACCCACCTGGAATCCCCAGGACACAGGGACTGAGGAGTGGTCCTCTGGTTTCTTTTGGTGGCTGGGAGTAGATCCTGTGACACAGGGCTCCATACTCAAATAGTGCCAGGAGAGAACTGGTATCCCAGGAGTGCTGACACACCTTCAAGCACAGGCAAGACCATCACTTCTGTTCAAATGCACTGGATCAAAAGGACCCTTGCAGAGCCATCAGTACACAGGAACCAAGGGACAGCTGGGGACAAGATCCTTCTGGTTTCTGTCTGCACCCCAGAGCTGACCCTGTACCACAGCGCTCCAAACTCGAATTTCTCTCAGAGAGAGCTGGCCTTCAAGGAGTATTGACACCGAGTCTTGCAGGAGGGACAAGACACAGTCAGAGAGAGTAAGATCAGCTAACACCAGAGATAACCAGATGTTGAAAGGCAAGGGCAAGAACATAAAGAACAGAAAGCAAAACAACTTGGCATCACCAGAACCCAGTTCTCCCACCACAGCAAGCCTTGGATACCCCAACACACCAGAAAAGCAAGACTCAGATTTAAAATCACATCTCATGATGGTGATAGAAGATTTTAAGAAGGAAACAAATAACTCCCTTAAAGAAATACAAGAGAACACAGGTAAACAGCTAGAAGCTCCTAAAGAGGAAACACAAAAATCCCTTAAAGAATTACAGGAAAACACAATCAAACAGAAAGAATTACATAAAACCACAATCAAACAGATGAAGGAAATGAACAAAACCATCCAGGAATTAAAAATAGAAATAGAAACAATAAAGAAATCACAAAGGGAGACAACCCTGGAGTTAGAAAACCTAGGAAAGAAATCAGAAGTCATAGATGCAAGCATCACCAACAGAATACAAAAGATAGAAGAGGGAATCTCAGGTGTGGAAGATACCATAGAAAACATTGACCCAACAGTCAAAGAAAATGCAAAATGCAAAAAGCTCCTAACCCAAAACATCCAGGATATCCAGGATAAAATGAGAAGATAGAACCTAAGGATAATAGGTAGAGAAGAGAGTGAAGATTCACAACTTAAAGGACCAGTAAATATCTTCAACAAAAATTATAGAAGAAAACTTCCCTAACCTAAAGAAAGAGATGAACATAAATGTACAAGAAGCCTACAGAACTCCAAATAGATTGGACCAGAAAAGGAATTCCTCCCGTCACATTATAGCCAAAACACCAAAGACACAAAATAAGGAAAGAACATTAAAAGCAGTAAGGGAAAAAGTTCAAGTAACATATAAAGGCAGACCTATCAGAATTACACCAGACTTCTCACCAGAGACTATGAAAGCTAGAAGATCCTGGGAAGATCTCATACAGACCCTAAGTGAACACAAATGCCAGCCCAGGCTGCTATACCTAGCAAAACTCTCAATTATCATAGATGGTGAAACCAAAATATTCTATGACAAAACCAAATTTACACAATATGTTTCCACAAACCCAGCCCTACAGAGGATCATAGATGGAAAACGCCAACTCAAGGAGGGAAACTATACCATAGAAAAAGCAAGAAAGTAATCTTTCAACAAACTCAAAAGAAGATAGCTACATAAAAGTGAAAATAACATCAAAAATAACAGGAAGCAACAATCACTATTCGTTAATATCTCTTAACATCAATGGACTCAAATTCCCCAATAAAAAGATATAGACTGACAGACTGGATCCATAAACAGGACCCAGCATTTTGCTGGATCCAGGAAACACACCTCTGTGTTAAAGACAAAAACTATCTCAGAGTAAAGACCTGGAAAACAATTTTCCAGGCAAATGGTCCCAAGAAACAGGCTGGAGTGGCCAATCTAATATCGGACAAAATCGACTTTCAACAAAAAGTCATCAAAAAAGATAAGTAAGGATACTTCATACTCATCAAAGGAAAAATCTACCAAGAAGAACACTCAATTCTGAATATCTAGGCTCTGAATGCAAGGGCATCCATATTTGTAAAAGAAACTTTACTAAAGCTCAAAACACACATTGCACCTCACACAATAATAGTGGGAAACTTCAACACCCCACTGTCATCAATGGACAGATCTTGGAAACACAAATTAAACAGAGACACAGTGAATCTAACAGATGTTATGAACCAAATGGATTTAACAGATATCTATAGAACATTTCATCCTAAATCAAAAGGATATACCTTCTTCTCAGCACCTCATGGTACCTTCTCCAAAATTGACCATATAATCGGTCACAAAACAAACCTCCACAGATACAAGATGATTGAAATAATCCCATGCCTCCTATCAGATCACTACGGATTGAGGTTTGTCTTCAATGGCAACAACAACAGAAAGTCTACATACACATGGAAGCTGAACAACGCTCTACTCAATGATAAATTGGTCAAGGAAGAAATAAAGAAAGAAATTAAAGACTTCCTAGAATTTAATGAAAATGAAAGTACAACATACCCAAACCTGTGGAACACAATGTAAGCAATGTAAAGAGGAAAACTCAAAGCTCTGAATGTCTCCAAAAAGAAACTGGAGAGAGCATATACAAGCAGCTTAACAGCACACCTGAAAGCTCTAGAACAAAAAGAAGCTAATACACTCAAGAGGAGTAGATGGCAGGAAATAATCAAATTAAGGGCTGAAATCAACCAAGTATAAACTAAAAGAACTATA
>CM052710.1:46674334-46692987 GCA_028551405.1 Uromys caudimaculatus
CCATAAGTTTGGGTATATTGTACTTTCATTTTCATTAAATCAAGGAAGTCTTTAATTTCTTTCTTTATTCCTTCCTTTACCAAGTTGTCACTAAGTAGAGCATTGTTCAGCTTCCATGTGTATGTGGACTTTCTGTTGTTATTGTTGCCATGGAAGACCAGCCTTAAACCGTAGTGATCTGATAGGAGGCATGGGATTATTTCAATCATCTTGTATCTGTGGAGGTTTGTTTTGTGACCGATTATATGGTCAATTTTGGAGAAGGTACCATGAGGTGCTGAGAAGAAGGTATATTCTTTTGATTTAGGATGAAATGTTCTATAGATATCTGTTAAATCCATCTGTTTCATTACCTCTGTTAGTTTCACTGTGTGTCTGTTTAGTTTGTGATTCCAAGATCTGTCCATTGATGATAGTGGAGTGTTGAAGTCTCCTACTATTATTGTGTCACGTGCGACGTGTGCTTTGAGCTTTAGTAAGGCTTCTTTTATGAATGTGGGTGCTCTTGCATTTGGAGCATAGATGTTCAGAATTGAGAGTTCTTCTTGGTAGATTTTTCCTTTGATGAGTATGAAGTGTCCTTCTTTATCTTTTTTGATGACTTTTGGGTGAAAGTCAATTTTATCAGATATTAGAATGGCTACTCTGGCCTGTTTTTTGGGACCATTTGCCTGGAAACTTGCTTTCCAGGTCTTTTTTTTTTTTTTTTTTTTTTTTTTTTTTTTTAAGATTTTCAATTATGTTATTTTTATTTTTGGATATTTACTTCATATACATTTCAAATGTTTTCCCCTTTGGAAGCCCCCCTATCCCATCCCCTCTCCCCCTGCCTTTATGAGGGTGCTTCCCCACCCACCTGCCTACTCCCGTCTTCCCTCCCTGGCATTCCCCTACACTGGGGAATCCTCAGGCCCAAGGGCCTCTCCTCCCACTGATGGCCAACAAGGCCCTCTTCTGCCACATACCTGGCCAGCCCCATGGGTCCCTCCATGTGTATTCTTTGGTTGGTGGTCCAGTCTCCAGGAACTCCAGGGGATCTGACTAGTTGACACTGTTGCTCCCTTCATGGGGCTGCAAATCCCCTCAGCTCCTTCAGTCCCTTCTCCAACTCCTCCATCTTCGACCCCATGCTCAGCATCTGGGAGCATCTGCCTCTGTATTTGTCAGGCTCTGCCTGAGCCTCTCTGGAGACAGCTTATCATGCTTCCATCAGCAAGCACTTCCCAGGATCCACAAGAACATCCGGGATTGCAGGCTATATATGGGATGTATCCCCAGGTGGGGCAGTCTCTGGATGGCCTTTCCTTGAGTCTCTGCTCCACAATTTGTCTATGAGTATTTTGTTCACCCTTCTAAGAAACACTGAAGCATCCGAATTTTGGTCTTCCTTCTTCTTCGGCTTCATATGGTCTGTGAATTGAATCTTGGGTATTCCGAACTTTTGGGCTAATATCCACTTATCAGTGAGTACATACCATGTTCTTTCTTTTGTGACTGAGTTACCTCACTCAGGATGATATTTTCAAGTTCCATCCATTTGCCTGCGAATTTCGTGAAGTCATTGTTTTTAATAGCTGAGTAGTATTCCATTGTGTAAATGTACCACATTTCCTGTATCCATTCCTCTGTTGAGGAACATCTGGTTGTTTCCAGGTTCTGGCTATTATAAATATGGCTGCTATGAACATAGTGGAGAATGTGTCCTTATTACATGTTGGCACATCTTCTGGGTATATGCACAGGAGTGGTAATAGCTGGGTCTTCAGGTAGTATTATGTCCATTTTTCTGAGGTTCCGCCAAACTGATTTCCAGAGTGGTTGTACCAGCTTGCAATCCCACCAGCAATGGAGGAGTGTTCCTCTTTCTCCACATCCTCACCAGCATCTGCTATCACCTGAGTTTTTGATCTTAGCCATTCTGACTGGTGTAAGGTGGAATCTCAGACTTGTTTTGATTTGCATTTCCCTGATCACTAAGGATGTTGAACATTTCTTTAGGTGCTTCTAAGCCCTTCTCTGTTTAGCTCTGTTCCCCACTTTTTGATAGGGTTATTTGGTTCTCTGGAGTTTAACTTCTTGAGTTCTTTGTATATATTAGATATTAGCCCTCTATCAAACAGAGGATTGGTAAAGATCTTTTCCCAATCTGTTGGTTGCCGTTTTGTCCTATTGACAGTGTCCTTTGCCTTACAGAAGCTTTGCAATTTTATCAGGTCCCATTTGTTGATTCTTGATCTTAGAGCATAAGTCACTGGTGTTCTGTTCAGGAACTTTTTCCCTCTGCCCATGTGTTTGAGACTTTTCCCCCACTTACTCTTCTATTAGATTCAGTGTATCTGGTTTTATGTGGAGGTCCTTGATCCACTTGGTCATCAGCTTTGTGGAGATAGGAATGGATCAATTTGCATTCTTCTACATGTTGACCACCAGTTGAACCAGAACCATTTGTTGAAAATGCTTCCTTTTTTCCACTGGATGGTTTTACCTCCTTTGTCAAAGATCAAGTGACCACAGGTGTGTGGGTTCATTTCTGGGTCTTCAATTCTATTCCATTGATCTACTGCCTGTCACTGTACCAGTACCATACAGTTTTTATCACTATTGCTCTGTAGTACAGCTTGAGGTCAGGAATGCTGGGTCCCCTGGAAGTTCTTTTATTGTTGAGAATAGTTTCGGTTTTTTGTTATTCCAAATGAATTTGAGAATTGCTCTTTCTAAGTCTATGAAGAATTGAGTTGGAATTTTGATGGGTATTGCATTCAATCTGTAGATTGCTTTCAGCAAGATGACCATTTTTACTATGTTAATCCTGCCAATCCATGAGCATGGGAGATCTTTCTATCTTCTGAGGTCTTCTTATATTTCTTTCTTCAGAGACTTGAAGTTCTTGTCATACAGATCCTTCACTTCTTTGGTTAGAGTCACA
The DNA here is from genome assembly GCA_028551405.1 of Uromys caudimaculatus. NCBI lineage: Eukaryota > Metazoa > Chordata > Mammalia > Rodentia > Muridae > Uromys > Uromys caudimaculatus. The sequence goes on from CM052710.1 coordinate 46,677,261, forward strand.
CCAAGATACTTTATATTGTTTGTGACTATTCATAAGGGTGTCATTAGCCTAATTTCTTTCTCAGCCTGTTTACACTTCGAGTATGGGAAGACTACTGATTTGTTTGAGCTAATTTTATATCCAGCCACTTTGCTGAAGTTATCACCTGTAGCAGTTCTCTGATGGATTTTTTCGGGTCACTTAAGTATACCATCAGATCATCTGCAAATAGTGATATTTTGACTTCTTCCTTTCCAATTCGTATCCCTTTGACCTCCTTTTGTTGTCTAATTGCTCTAGCTAGAACTTCAAGTACTATATTGAATAGATAGGGAGAGAGAGGGCAGCCTCGTCTAGTCCCTGATTTTAGTGGGATAGCTTCAAGTTTCTCTCCATTTAGTTTGATGTTGGCTACTGGTTTGCTGTATATTGATTGCTTTTACTATTTTAGGTATGGGCCTTGAATTCTTGATCTTTCCAAGACTTTTATTATGAAGGGATGTTAAATTTTGTCAAATGTTTTTTTCAGCATCTAATGTAATGACCATGTGGTTTTTTTCTTTGAGTTTGTTTATGTAGTGGATTACACTGATGGATTTCTGGGTATTGAACCATCCCTGCATCCCTGTGATGAAGCCTACTTGATCATGGTGAATAATTGTTTTTGATGTGTTCTTGGATTCAGTTTGCGAGAATTTTATTGAGTATTTTTGCATCGATATTCATAAGGGAAATTGGTCTGAAATTTTCTTTCTTTGTTGGGTCTTTGTGAGGTTTTGGTATCTGTGTAACTATGGTCTCATAGAATGAATTGAGTAGTGTTCCTTCTGTTTCTATTTTGTGGAATAGTTTGAAGAGAGTTGGTAATAGGTCTTCTTTGAACGTCTGATAGAATTCTGCACTAAACCCATCTGGTCCTGGGCTTTTTTGGTTTGGAGACTTTTAATGACTGCTTCTATTTCCTTAGGTGTTTTGGGACTGTTTAGATGGTTTATCTGATCCTGACTTAACCTTGGTATTTGGTATTTGTCTAGAAAATTGTCCATTTCATCCAGATTTTCCAAATTTGTGTAGTATAGGCTTTTGAAATAGGATCCGATGATTTTTTTAATTTCCTCAGTTTCTATTGTTATATCTCCCTTTTCATGTCTGATTTTGTTAATTTTGATCCTGTCTCTGTGCCCTCTGGTTAGTCTGCCTAAGAATTTATCTATCTTGTTGATTTTCTCAAAGAACCAACTCCTGGTTTTGTTGATTCTTTGTATAGTTCTTTTTGTTTCTACTTGGTTGATTTCAGCCCTGAGTTTGATTATTTCCTGCCTTCTACTTCTCTTGGGTTTATTAGCTTCTTTTTGTCTTAGAGCTTTCAGGTGTGCTGTTAAGCTGCTAGTGTATGCTCTCTCCAGTTTCTTTTTGGAAGCACTCAGAGCTATGAGTTTTCTTCTAGCACTGCTTTCATTGTGTGCCATAAGTTTGGGTTGTCCTTTCATTTTCATTATATTCTTCCTAGGAAGTCTTTAATTTCTTTCTTTATTTCTTCCCTGACCAATTTATCATTGAGTAGAGCGTTGTTCAGCTTCCATGTGTATGTGGGCTTTCTGTTGTTATTGTTGCCATGGAAGACCAGCCTTAAACCGTAGTGATCTGATAGGAGGCATGGGATTATTTCAATCATCTTGTATCTGTGGAGGTTTGTTTTGTGACCGATTATATGGTCAGTTTTGGAGAAGGTACCATGAGGTGCTGAGAAGAAGGTATATTCTTTTGATTTAGGATGAAATGTTCTATAGATATCTGTTAAATTCATTTGCTCCATAACTTCTATTAGTTTCACTGTGTCTCTGTTTAGTTTGTGATTCCAAGATCTGTCCATTGATGAGAGTGGATTGTTGAAGTCTCCCACTAATATTGTGTGAGGTGCAATGTGTGCTTTGAGTTTTAGTAAAGTTTCTTTTATAAATGTGGGTGCCCTTGCATTTGCAGCATAGATGTTCAGAATTGAAAGTTCTTCTTGGTGTATTTTTCCTTTGATGATTATGAAGTGTCCTTCCTTATCTTTTTTGATGACTTTTGGTTGAAAGTCGATTTTATCTGATATTAGAATGGCCAATCCATCCTGTTTCTTGGGACCATTTGCTTGGAAAATAGTTTTCCATCGCTTTACTCTGAGGTAGTTTCTGTCTTTGTCACTGAGTTGCACTTCCTGTATGCAGCAAAATGCTGGGTCCTGTTTATGTACTGAGTCTGTCAGTCTATGTCTTTTTATTGGGGAATTTAGTCCATTGATATTAAGAGATATTAAGGAATAGTGATTGTTGCTTCCTATTATTTTTTATGTTATTTTTATGTTTGTGTGGCTATCTTCTTTTGGGTTTGTTGAAAGAAGATTGAGAAGATTGCTTTCTTACTTTATCTAGCATGTAGTTTCTCTCCCTGTGTTGGCATTTTTCATCTATTATCCTTTGTGGAAACATATTGTGTAAATTTGGTTTTGTCATAAAATATGTTGGTTTCACCATCTATGGTAATTGAGAGTTTTGCTGGGCATAGTAGCCTGGGCTGGCATTTATGTTTTCTTAGGGTCTGTATAAGATCTTCCCAGGATCTTCTAGCTTTCATAGTCTCTGATGAGAAGTCTGGTGTAATTCTAATAGGTCTGCCTTTATATGTTACTTGACCTTTTCCCCTTACTGCTTTTAATATTCTTTCCTTGTTTTGTGCATTTCATGTTTTGACTATAATGTGACAGGAAGAGTTTCTTTTCTGGTCCAATCTATTTGGAGTTCTGTAGGCTTCTTGTATATTTATGTTCATCTCTTTCTTTAGGTTAGGGAAGTTTTCCTCTATAATTTTGTTGAAGATATTTACTGACCTTCTAAGTTGTGAATCTTCACTCTCTTCTATATCTATCATCCTTAGGTTTGGTCTTCTCATTGTGTCCTGGATTTCCTGGATGTTTTGAGTTAAGAGCATTTTGCATTTTGCATTTTCTTTGACTGTTGGGTCAATGTTTTCTATCATATCTTCTGCACCTGAGACTCTCTCTTCTATCTCTTGTATTCTGTTGATGATGCTTGCATCTATGACTCCTGATCTCTTTCCTAGGTTTTCTATCCCCAGGGTTGTCTCCCTTTGTGATTTCTTTATGGTTTCTATTTCCCTTTTTAGATCCTGGATGGTTTTGTTCATTTCCTTCACCTGTTTGATTGTGTTTTCCTGTAATTCTTTAAGGGATTTTTGTGTTTCCTCTTTAAGGGCTTCTAGCTGTTTACCTGTGTTCTCTTGTATTTCTTTAAGGGACTTGTTTATTTCCTTCTTTAAGTCTTCTATCATCATCATGAGATGTGATTTTAAATCTGAGTCTTGCTTTTCTGGTGTGTTGGAGTATCTAGGGCTCGCTGTGGTGGGAGAACTGGGTTCTGATGATGCCAAGGAGCCTTGGTTTCTGTTCCTTATGTTCTTGCCCTTGCCTTTCACCATCTGGTTATCTCTAGTGTTAGCTGAACTTGCTCTCCCTGTCTGTGGCTTGTCCCTCCAGCAAGCCTCTGCATCAGTACTCCTTGGAGACCAGCTCTCTCTGAGAGGAATTTGGGTTTGGAGCGCTGTGGTACAGGGTCAGCTCTGGGGTGCAGACAGAACCCAGAAGTATCCTGTCCCCAGCTGTTCCTTGGTTCCTGTGTCCTGATGGCTTTGCAAGGGTCCCTCTTGAGCCAGGAATTTGAACAGAAGTGGTGGTCTTACCTGTGCTCCAACGTGTGTCAGCACTATTGGGAGATCAACTCTCTCCAGAGATCAACTCTCTCCTGGCACTATTTGTGTATAGAGCCCTGTGGTACAGGATCAGCTCCCCAGCCACAGAAGGAAACTGGAAGGCCGCTCCTTTGTCCTTGTGTCCTGAGGGTTCCAGGTAGGGCCCTCTGAGCACTGGTGCTGGTCTTACCCCCACTCACAGGTCTGTCCACACTCCTGGGAGGCTATCTTTGTCCCAGCACTATTTGGATATGGAGCCTTGTGGCACAGACTCAGGTCCCAGGCTGCTCCTTGGTCCTTTTGTCCTGAAGGTTCCTGGAGGGGTCCCTCTGAGCAGAAGTGCTGGTCTTACCCCTGCTCACAGGTCTGTTCACACTCCTAGAAGGCTAGCTTTTTCCCTGTGCTTTTTGGGTATGGAGCTGTGTGGCACAGGCCACAGGTGTAAACGGGAAGGCTCCTGTCCCAGGCTGCCCCTCAGTCCCCTTTAGGAGTAGGGTCTTAAAGCCCACATCCACAGTGACACACCTACTCCACAAGGCCACACCTTCTACTAGTGCCACTTCCTGGGCTGAGCATATATAAACCATCACATTCCACTCCCTGACCCCCATAGGCTTGTTCAAATATATGAGTCTACGGTACCCATATCTAAACATAGCATAATAAAAAATACAGTTAGTCCAAATTCAAAAGTCCCCATAGTCTATAGCAGCCTCAACAATGTTCAAAGTCTCTTCTGAGATTCATCCAATCCATTAACTGTAATCCCCAAAGCAAGACAGGAAATCAGCTGGGCAAACTCCAAACTCTGCATCTCCATGACTGACGTCAAAGCAGTCTTCAGATCTCCAACTCCTTTTTCATCTTTGTTGACTGCAACAAACTTCTTTATCCTGGTCTGTTTCCACTCCCTGCTAGTAGCTTTCTTCAGCAGATAGCCCATGGCTCTAACATCTCAAACATCTTGGGGTCTCCAAGGCAACTTCAGTGTTACAGCTTCTTGATTCAATGTCTGGGATCCACACATGAACTTCTGGGCTCCTCCAAAGGGTTGGCATCACTTCTCCAGCTCTGTTCTTTGTAGCACTCTAAGCTCAGGTTGATCCACTCCACTGCTGCTGCTGTTCTTGGTGATCATCCCATGGTACTTGTACCTATAATACACTGGGTTTTTTTGTAATTAGGCTTCACCAATAGCCTTTCATAGGCTCTCTTTATGGTGCCAAGCCTCAGTTCCTTTGCATGACACCTTCAGTCTTGGACCGTCAACTGCACCTGAGGCTGCACCATCACCAGTGGCCTCACATGGCCTCTTACAATACCAAGCCTCAGTTGCTCTTCATGACCCCTTCATGCCTTCAAAACCAGTATGATCTGAGTGACTCTTACACATTACTACATAGGGCTGCAGCACAAGATATAACCTTGGCTATCTCTAAACCACAGCCTCTTTGTGCTCTCAGAAAACACTCCCCAGAAGATTTCACCTCAGTAATTCTGGTCTCTTCTTAATCACCACTAATTTCTTAGCTCCAGCTAACCAGCATCAATTGTCCCAGTAGTACCTTCTATTTTTCACTCTAAAGCCAGAGCCACATGGCTGAATCTGCCGTGTTCTGCCGCTTGCAGGGGCTGGAACATGCCCCCCCTTATTCTGTTACCAGCTTTCTGTGTTCCAACTCCCTCACTGCCTAAACTTGGCTGTCCTGGATCTTGCTCTGTAGATTGACCTTGAACTCAGAGATCAGCATACCTGTCTCCTGGGATTAAAGATATATACCACCATGCCTGGATTTAGGCTTTTCTTTACCTAGAACTTGTTCTGTCTCAGGGTGGCCTACTTTGAACTCAGAGATCTGTTTGTCTTTATCTCCGGGGATTAAAGGTGTGTACCACCATGCCTGAATCTAAACTTAGTTGGGTAGGATCTTGCCCCAAATTCCTACTACCTTAATCTGCTATCTCCTAGAATATAGAATTCAGTTCCATTTCACTTCCTGGTGCCCTTAATACTTGAACCATATATTTCATATTTTATTTTTCTCAGTTGCTATGCTTGTTTAAAATGTTCTTCCTGAAACTTAACCAGAGAACAAAGTCTATGACGGGCATTTCTGAGACTTCCTTTGTCAATGCAGTTAATCTGAGTCTCTTCATCTTAGCCTCAGAGACTTTTCAGACAAGGGCAAAAGTAGCCACATTCTTCACCAAAATATTCCGACTAGGACCTATTAAGCCCCATTTAAAGCATTCCACTGCTTTCCAAATTCAACTTCCCATAATCCACATTCTTCCAAACAAAACCATGGTCAGGCCTAGCACAGGAAAACCCCAGTCCCTGGTACCACTTCTGTCTTAGTTAGGGTTTTACTGCTGTGAGCAGACACCATGACGAATGCAAGTCTTTTAAAGACAACATTTAATTGGGGCTGGCTTACAGGTTCAGGGGTTCAGTCCATTATAATCAAGGTAGGAGCATGGCAGCATGTAGGCAGGCATGGTGCGGGCAGAGCTGAGAGTTCTACATCTTCATCTGAAGACTGCTAGTGGAAGGCTGGCTTTCAGGCAGCTAGAATTAGGGCCTTAAAGCCCACACCCACAGTGACACACCTACTCAACAGGGTCACATCTCTAATAGCACCACTCCCTGGGATGAGCATATACAAACCATCACAGTCAGTGTCTAATGTGCTGTGCAAGATCAAGAGATACAATGTTAGGTTGTGGGAAGTCTTCATTCACATAACTAGTGCATTCTCACACAGCGCATCTCTCTCTCTCTCTCTCTCTCTCTCTCTCTCTCTCTCTCTCTCTCTCTCTCTCCAGGAACTCAAACTGTGCTACCGAAGCCCCTGGGAAGCCCAGCTCTTCTCTGAGATCTATGTTAGATACATGGGTTCAGGGATTAAGCTGCAAATCAGAGACAAGAGGCATATGAATCTCGTATGGGAGGCCTTGCTGAAACCAGGTAAAATTACAGAAACACTTAGAGGTGAAGGAAGACAATGATTAAGGAGAGGTGTATTATCATTATTTCTTGGTGCCACAAGATAGCAAGATCAGTTGCAAGATTGATAACAGCTAGTGTAAGCACAGTTTACACTGTGATGCTGTAATAGTCAGCTCTTCCCTATTGTGACAAATATATGAGAAAAAAAAAAAAACCAAAATTTTAAAATAAGAAAGTTTGTTTTGATTCAAATTCCTAGAACCAAGTTTCTGTCCATGGTCAGCTCCTTCCATCTCTTTGAGCCAATATGAAACACCATATCACGGAAGTGGGAGATTCCATGTGAGAGAGAAGGCTGTTCATGTGCCTTATCCAAAGAGGAGAGAGGAAGGGAGAAAAAGAGAGAGAGAATGGGAGTGGGGAGAAGAGGAGGAAGTGGAGGTGAGGAGAGAAGAGGAGAGGAAGTCCCTGCACTACATTCTCTCCCTGACACGCCCACTGACTCCCCCTCCAACTGCACACTCCTGTGTGGGTCCATTCCCTTTCTCAGTGCTCACTCCGCGATGAGAGCATTGGTGTGTGGCTGCATTCATAGACTCACAGCCCTCAGGACCACTCACCTTCGAATCCTGCTGCAGGACCAGTCCTTCAGCACATGACCATTTTTCAGGGAACACCTCATATGCAAAGCACCACATAACCTAAGTCCAGGTTCCTCAATCCTGTATTCTCTTTCTACTCCCAATGCCCTGGAAGTGACAGATTGAGGAGCACAAAGATCTGCCTCCAGTTCACATATCAGCTCAGGTTTAAAATGAAGGGATTTTGCCAACATGAGATACTCAATCTTCAATCTATACATAATGTATATTAATAAATTATTTTATCAACATTTTATACATACATACAATGCATTCTAGTCACTCCACCTTAAAAAAGTAGAAAAAGTAAAAGAAAGAAAAGTCCTCTCTTCTCTCCCTGCTGCTCCTGCCAGTTCTGTTTGTTTTCTATAAATCTCTTTGCCACATTCAAAAGTTTTTTCTTTGTCTCACAGAGTTTAACTTGGACCATAAAGATCTTTTTTTCTTTTTTTATCAAAATGGTTTAAGCCAGGTAGCGAGGGACTTGATTGTTGTCTGCAAGGAATTCAGTTGAGGATAAAATTGAGTCTATGATCATGTAGAAGTGTCTATTTCTCATTTTCAGGTATTCTCGATATGATGATAGGCTAGGCCCCAGATGCCCTGGATAACTGAGCAACTGTTGACCTTTCAGATTATACCAGAATGTCTGTAGTTCATTCTCAAAATCTCAGGCATGGGTAGGAGCTTCACAGAATGCACTGAGTGTTGGTATGAACATCACTACAGATGTTTCATCTCTCCTTTCTTCCAGGAGACCTCAGAACTGCTCTGCCCAGGATTGCTCCAGCCCCCAGAGGTTAGTAAAATCTCGAAGAGGCTATAGAAGCCAATAGTATTCTGCTGGTACATCATCTGATCCTTGAAAAAAGGGCAGAGAATAATGAAGGAGCCTTAAACCTCACCAGACTGTAGGAGAGGGTAGAGTTCCTTTCATAACACTTGCTGAATCCGATGGCGACAATACCTCTACTCAGTCCCAAACTGAATGCCTTACCAAGAACCTCTCCTCCTAGTTATGCAGAGCGTCACACTGATAATGGTCCTCAAGAAGTTAATGCTATTTTTCTACTGGCCTTCCAGAGGAAGAAGGGAGCCATGGGTGCAGAAGAAAAGAGCAGTTACAGGAAAAGAACAAGCAGTGGGCAGCCAGTCAGAGACCCCAAAGGAGCATTTCCTTGCTCAGTGCCTTTCTCATCTTTACCCTTAGAAGCTCCTTCCTTGCTACACTTCATGGACCAGCATCGGGAGCAGCTGGTGGCCCGAGTGACATCAGTGGACCCTCTCTTGGACAAGCTGCATAGTGTGGTGCTGAGTGAAGATTCCTATGAGGCAGTGCGGGCTGAGACCACAAATCAAGACAAGATGAGGAAGCTCTTCAGCCTCAGCCGATCCTGGAGTCGAGCCTGCAAAGACCAATTCTACCAAGCTCTGAAGGAGACCCATCCTCACCTGGTCATGGACCTCCTTGAGAAGTCAGGCGGGGTTTCTTTGGGATACTGACATTGGTGAGCACTCTCCTTAGAGTCCTGGCTCTGCCTGAACTTCCTTTGGTCCTTAGTTTCTCCATCTGTAACCAGTGGCCATGTGAATTTCCTTTCTGAGGGCACTGTTTTCAGGACACCTCTTGGGGATCTAGATGTTCCCCCTTGGCTTCCCCAGACAGATGGTCATGTGAGTTGAGCATCTCAGAAAACACTCAATGGAGCCAGTAAGTCTATTCAGGCTTTTCCCAGCCTTCTCTGATGGTCAGAGTGGCCAGCCTCAAGCCAACCTGACCCACCATGATACAGGCAGGATGGGAATACAGAGAATGGAAGCAGAGAGATGATGGTTCTCCCTGGAAAGTGAATGTCTTAGCTATAGGAAAGGAAGGGGGCTTTTAAAACACATGTTGTCTGGTCAGAGATGTAGGGAAGTCACAGGATACAACATGGGACTCACTACGAGACACACCTCAGATTCAGTGCACAATGTGACTTAATCTTGGGCAGGTGCATATGCACAGCCTTCTGTTCTTGGGATGAATTTGCCAGCCTCACATTTGGCTACATCATCCCATATGGAGCTGTGAGTCACAGCTCCAAGGCTCTCCCTCTGGATCATGCTCTGCATCCCCCCTGCCAGGCCCATGGACAGAGCAGTTAGCTGGCTTCTCAGTGCCCCCATCTTTCCTCTTAACTCTGCAGGTGTGCTAGCTCTTTTGTGTGGATCTCTGCACCCTACTGCTCTTTCTCTTTTGTATTGTATTCTCTATTGGATACAATATTTTCTCATTCTAACTCCTGCCCTTGCTAGATCATAGGCAAGCAGCTTCAGCCCATGTATCTTACCCAGAATCCTCCACTGTTTTATTGGATATTTCCAAGTTTTGAGCTTCTTTTCTGTGATACTGACTTTGTCAGGAATTTAGAAATATCTTAAACTAAGCAAATAAGTCAATGACAGATAATGCCAAGATTCTTAAATGTTTATGACAGATAGGACACACTGGACTGTCAATCATGGTCCTTAAATGTGTGTGACATTAGGACACACTGAGCTTATTTGTAAATAAGTAAAAATCCTAAAATATCAATAGTTAACATACATTTTATACAGTGAGCATCTTAAAATATATGAAAAGGAAATACATTTGATTTCATGAATTACTGACATATAACAATGAGTTCCCATCTCTTTCTCTGTCTTCTTACTGCAATGCAAGGTCACCCAGTGCTCTGTTTGACCCATGCCTCCATACTGATTTGCTTAGGATGGGCTGAGACACAAGCCCTGACAGAACAGACTTTGTGTGGCCAACAGCAAATCTGCACTGAAACGATCTCCATAACCGAGGTTCTCAACTTGACTCCTCCAAAGAGCAAGCCAGTTGAACAGTGTTCAGAACAGTTCCTTCAGTCAGATAATGGCACATTTGTATGGAAAACAGTATTAGTGAATAGAATATGTCAGTATTAAGTTTTCTTCCAAGAAATGTTATTATTCCTTCTCTGGGCTCTGTCTAAGGATGGGATCTGCAGCCTGCACAGCTGGTGTCCCTTTAACACAAACACATGATGTGGAGCCAGCAAGAGACACCTGCAACTGCAGAAAGTGTCAGGTCCTTTAAAGAGTCCAAAGGGACAATATGTATTTAGAAATAGAGACTTTAAAGTACACATTCATCTAACATAAACCAATAACTTGAAAGAAATACACTTCATATGATGAAAGAAGTGTAATGACATTTTTACATTTTGTGTTAATGATAATTAAACCAAATTAAATCTTAATTTCTTAAAATTGAACCCTAATATGATTAAGGGTTCGTTTTTAGACGTCCTACATAAAGGTAAGCCTATGTTATAAAGATGTTAAAGGGCAACTATCTACTTCAGTGAAAGTCTGCTGGGAAAAGGGTTGTCTGGTTGTTGTTGTTGTCATTGTTGTTGTTGTTTTTAATTGTAAATACCCATTCATAAAGACTGTTTTGTGTCACGTTACCAGTTGTGGTTTAGCTGTCCACACAATGTGTTTATCTGTGTGACCTGATACCAATGGCCACAACAGAAAGCAGAACGGCCCTGCTTCTTGACTGGCATGGGGTGGAGTGGTCTGGGGTGTACAGAGCTATGTTGTCCAGCCTGATCCTTCCTTACAATCCAAGAATGTTAAAACATGTAGTGTCTTCCAGGAAACACATTACAAAATTAAAAAACCAAACCCTTTGGCCCTTGAAACCTCTAATGTTTTGCTTTTTAAAAAAATCTTATTTTTTTAGTCTATGTATATTTATTTTTAATCGAGGGATAAAGATGGAGCAAAGACTGAAGGAAAGTCCACCCAACAACGGGCCTAACTTGAGACACATCCCATACAAGAAAGACAATCCTAGACACTATTAATGATACTTTGATATACTTGCAGATACGAGCCTAACATCACTTTTCCTGAGAGCCTTCATCCAGTAGTTGATGGAAAGAGATACAGAGACCCACAGACAACATCACAGGTGCTTGGGAGGCTTGCAGGAGAGTGAGGGATAGAATTGAGCAAGCTGGAGGGGTGAAGAACACCACAAGAATACCTACAGAGTCAACTAACCTGGGACCACGGGGACTCACAGAGACAGAACTACCAACCAAAGACCATGCAGTGGCTGAACCTAGGTCTCCTACATATTTGCAGGAGGTGTGCAGCTTGGTCTTCATGTGGGTCCACTAACAATTGGAGAGGAGGCTGTCTCTGACTCTGTTGCCTGCCTTTGGATCCCTTTCCTCTACCTGGACTGCTTAGCTGGGCCTCAGTGAAAAGGATGGACTTAGGCCTATTGCAAGTGGATGTTGCAGGGGGTGTGGTATTCAAGGGGGACTTCCCCTTCACTAAGGAGAACTGGAGGTGTTGGGGGAGGTATTTGTAAGGGTGGGATTGGGAGGAAAAGAGGGAGGGGAAATGCAATCAGGACGTAAAGTGAATAAATATTTTTTAATTTAAAAATAAAATTTTAAACCTCTTCTTATTCTCAAATAATCATGATTGGCATTAAAATGGGTGTGTATTTTCAAAGTATTTTACTTTAATGGAAACTTGGTTTTATATAATCTAAACATTAAATACTTGAGAAAACCAGAATCTAGTGAAATTCAAGGAAATCAGTCATGCTTTATGCCTTCTCCTTGAGGGACCAGTATTATTATAGTATTTCCATTCAGTAAAATCTGATCTAATTTTGTATCCTTCCTCTGTTGTAATTTCTATGTAAAAACTGTGACTTCTTCGAAAACCATGCTGACAACAAATAATCCTAGAAAACTTCCATCAATTTCTTTTTCTTTTTTCTTTTTTTTTTTTCCTTCCAGCCTTTTTAACACAAAGTTTTGCTGTATAGCCCTGGCTGTCCTGGAGCTCACTCTGTAGATCCTTGAACTCACAGAGATCCACTTGCCTCTGCTGCCCAAGTGCTGGGATTAAAGACATGTGCCAACACCATCCAGCCCAACGATGTCTTTATCACTCTTCATCATTGTGTCAATTCTCAATCCTATATACTCGTCTATAAGTTCTAGTGGTGGGAGTTGCGATGGGTTCATAGTGGCGTTGGCTAACATGGTGTCCTAGTCAGGGTTTCTATTCCTGCACAAACATCATGATCAAGATGCAAGTTGGGGAGGAAAGGGTTTATTCAGATTACACTTCCATGCTGCTGTTCATCATGAAAGGAAGTCAGGACTGGAACTCAAGCAGGTCAAGGAGCAGGAGCTGATGCAGAGGCCATGGAGGAATGCTGCTTGCTTCTCCTGGCTTGTTCAGCCTGCTTTCTTATAGAACCCAAGACTACCAGCCCACAGATGGTACCACTCACAAGGGGCCCTCCCCCCTTGATCACTAATTGAGAAAATGCCTTACTGCTGGATCTCATGGAGGCATTTTCTCAACTGAAACTCCTTTCTCTGTGATAAGTTCAGCTTGTGTCAAGTTGACACACAAAACTAGCCAGTACACATGGTCACACCAGAAGTCTGGTTTACTTTAACTAGTGAGCAGTGCTTCCTTCAAGGTGTGACCCTCATGATTGGTTTGGGCATTGTATAAACTGGTGAAAGAAACCAGACCTCTGAATCCTAGTCACCTCCCTCTTATAGCCTGATTCAGCTGTCCCACATATCAGACTGCAACAAAACAAATGATACTAATGGACAGTGCCCAAACCAGCAGAACCCCTGATAAGGACAAGGACAGACTATACATGAAACCATTAACTAGCAGAGTGAACCTGGAGTCACTTCTGCTCTCACACTAGGTGGCACTATGAACTGAGGTTTACATCAACTCTGGGAAACATGGAGTCAAAGAATAAGGAGTTTGGTGAGCCACCATGTGGGAATTGAGCTCAGAATCTCAGGAAGAGGAACCAGTGCTTTTAACCTCTGAGCCATCTCTCCAGCCACATGAAGCTGAAGAAGAAGGAAAACCAATATGTGAATGCTTTGCTCCTTCCTAGAAGGGGGAACAAAACACTCACGGGAGGAAATACAGAAACAAAGTGTTGAACAGAGACTGAAGGAAAGGCCATCCAGAGATTGCCCCACCTGGGGATCCATCCCATATACAGACACCAATACACAGATTGTGGATGCCAAGAAGTGCTTCCTGACAGGAGCCTGATATAACTGTCTCCTGAAAAGCTCTGCCAGAGCCTGACAAATACAGAGGCAGATGCTCACAGCCAACCATTGGACTGAGCACAGGGTCCCCAATGGAGGAGTTAGAGAAAGGACTGAAAGAGCTGAAGGGGTTTGCAACCCCATAGGAAGACCAACAATATCAACCAACCAGAACCCCAGAGCTCCCAGGGACTAAACCACCAACCAAAGAGTACACATGGAGGGAACCATGAATCCAGCCTCACATGTAGCAGAGGATGGCCTTGTCGGGCATCAGTGGGAAGAGAGGCCCTTGGTCTTGTGAAGGCTTGATGCCCCAATGTAGGGGAATTCCAGGGCTGGGAGGCAGAAGTGGGTGTGGGGGTGGGGGAGCACCCTCATAGAAGCAGGGGGGAATGGGATAGGGGGTTTCCCTGGAGGGGAAACCAGGAAAGGGGATAACATTTGAAATGTAAATAAAGAAAATATCCAATAAAAAAATTTTAAAAATAACATAGCAACAGCCACACATAGGTAAGTAAAATTACAAAAAAAAAAAAAAAAAAAATCAAAAAACAGAAGAGTTTGGTGAGAGAGAAGATGGGGCCCGTTCAAGAAAAGGGCTCCTGCAAATGTCTGTGGTCTTCCATTTTTCAATGTCTAATCTCTAATAAATTCATTTCTATTCCTATTTTTTTTTATCATTGTGTAACTTTTGTTTTAGTATCTTGAAAAAATAACATATTCAAAGTTTTCTTACAAAAATCAAGTTTCATAAGTCCTTGGATCATGATGCTTTTAAAATGAGGAAGCTATTTCAAATACAGAGAGAGAGAGAGAGAGAGAGAGAGAGAGAGAGAGAGAGAGAGAGGCGAGAGAAAACATACACACATGCTTATTTTCCAGTTCTTTTTTTGTGTGTGTGGTGAATTTGGGGAAATTTTAATATTCTTTTTTTTTAATTTTTTGATACTTTATTTACATTTCCATTGTTTTCCCCCTTTCCAGGTCTCCTCTTTGGAAACCCCATATCCCCTCCCACTCCCCCGACTCTGTGAGGGAATTCCCCCTCCCACCCATCCGCCCACCCACTCAAATCTATCCACCTTGACATTCCCCTTTACTGAGGCCTCTAACACCCTCAGGCCCAAGGGCCTCTCCTCCCCCTGATGGCCAACAAGGCCCTCCTCTGCCACATATTTGGTCCCAGCCACAGGTCCTTCGATGTCTACTCTTTGGATGGTGGTCCAGCCTCCAGGAGAACTGGGGGGTTCAGGCCAGTTGACACTGTTGCTCCCTCCATGGGGCTGCAAAATCTCTCAGCTCCTCAGTCCCTTCTCCAACTCCTCCATCTGGGACCTCACTCTCAGTCCAGAGGTTACTGTTAAGTGAAATTGGGTATTCCGAACTTTAGGCTAATATCCACTTATCAGTGAGTACATACCATGTTTGTTCTTTTGTGACTTAGTTACCTCTCTCAGGATGATATTTTCAAGTCCCATCCATTTGCCTGCGAATTTCAATATCAAGAAGTCATTGTTTTTAATAGCTGAGTAGTACTCCATTTTGTAAATGTATCACATTTTCTGTATCCATTCCTCTGCTAAGGGACATCTGGGTTGTTTCCAGCTTCTGGCTATTATAAATATGGCTGCTATGAACATAGTGGAGCATGTGTGTCTTATTACATGTTGGAGCAACTTCTGGGTATATGCCCAGGAGAGGTATAGCTGGGTCCTCAGGTAGTTTTATGTTCATTTTTCTGAGGGTCCCCCAAACTGATTTCCAAGGTGGTTGTACCAGCTTGCAATCCCACCAACAATGGAGGAGTGTTCTGCTTTCTCCACATCCTCACCAGCATCTGCTGTCTCCTGAATTTTTGATCTTAGCCATTCTGACCAGTGTGAGGTGGAATCTCAGACTTGTTTTGATTTGCATTTCCCTGATGACTAAGGATGTTGAACATTTCTTTAGGTGCTTCTCAGCCCTACGAGTTTCCTCAGTTGAGAATTCTCTGTTTAGCTCTGTTCCCCATTTTTTGATAGAAGTATTTGGTTTTCTGAAGTCTAACTTCTTGAGTTTTTTGTATATATTGGATATTAGCCCTCTATCAGACTTAGGATTGGTAAAGATCTTTTCCCAATCTGTTGGTTGCCGTTTTGTCCTATTGACAGTGTCCTTTGCCTTACAGAAGCTTTGCAATTTCATGAGGTTCCATTTGTCAATTCTTGATCTTAGAGCATAAGCCATTGGTGTTCTGTTCAGGAACTTTTCCCCTATAC
>CM052710.1:46693487-46711719 GCA_028551405.1 Uromys caudimaculatus
CTTAATTTTCAAAACTCATCTACTTTTATACAATATTCAAAAAGGGGAAAACTCAGAGGCGGGGAGAAACAGGGGGTGTGAGGTGATGGGGAGGGGGTGGGCTCAGCCAACAGTCACAGTGACTCAGATGTTCTTTTATGACAACAGGGTGTCCTTGATCTTTGTGGTTTCATATTCAGCTCTCGGAATAGTCATAATATTTTCCAGTTCCTAGAATTGTATGGTCTAAACTGTATGGTCTATCTTCAAGTTCTTCTTGGCTTCATTTTCTCATGACCTATAGAGATCTCAGCATCTGGGGGGTGGCGGCTCCCAACACTTAGGTTCTGTCTTCTCATTGTGTTCTGGATTTCATGGATGTTTTGGGTTAGAAGCTTTTTGCATTTTGCATTTTCTTTTACTGTTGTGTCGATGTTATCTATGGTATCTTCTGCTCCTGAGATTCTCTCTTCTATTTCTTGTATTCTGTTAGTGATGCTTGCATTAATGGTTCCTGATCTCTTTCCTAGGTTTTCTAACTCCAGGGTTGTCTCCCTTTGTGATTTCTTTATTGTTTCTATTTCTATTTTTAGCTCCTGAATAGTTTTGTTCATTTCCTTTGACTGTTTGATTGTATTTTCCTGTAATTCTGCCTGTTTGATTATGTTTTCCTGTAATTCTTTAATGAATTTTTGTGTTTCCTTCACTTCATAAATATTCATTAAGTACTTATTTTATACAAGTCCCTAATAATCAATCACAAGAGGAGAATACAATTGCTGTCCAAGGACAACCAAAACTGGGAGAGAAGACAGCCAACTACTTTAATTACATAGGGAGTGACTCTTGCAATGATCGGGCACATACCAGGTATCAGGGAAGGGAGTGTTTACTTAAATGAAAAGATTCTCGGGGTAGTAATGTTTTACTTAAGTCTTCTGTATTTACATGTTGAAACTTTGACTCCTAATAATCTGAGTTGTATAAGCTGGTAATCTTCTCATTCTTCTATTCCTATTATTCTTAGGTTTGGTCTTTTCATAGTATCCCAAATTTCCTGGATATTTTGTGTCAGAAACTTTTTAGATGTAACCTTTTCTTTGACTGATGCATCGATATCATCTATGGTATCTTCTGCACCTGAGACTCTCTCTTCTATCTCTTGTATTCTGTTGGTGATGCCTGCATCCGTAGCTTCTATTCTCTTACCTAGGTTTTCCACCTCCAGAGTTGCCATTGTTTGCATTTCTTTATTAGTTCTATTTCCATTTTCAGGTCTTGGACAGTTTTGTTCATTTTCTTCACTTGTTTGATTGTATTTTCCTGTATTTTAAAGAAATTTATAACTTCCCTCTTTATAGGCCTCTATCATCTTCCTAAGGTTGAATTAAAGGTCATTTTCTTGTGCTTCTACTATGTTAGTATATCCAGGATTTGTTGTAGTAGGATAAGTGGACTCTGTTGGTAACACGTTTTCCTGGCTCTTGTTGGTTGTGTTCTTAAACTGGCCTTTAGCCCTCTTTGTTTTGTCATTAGTATAGGCTTATGTGCTGATTTCTGAGTTTATCTTTACTGGATGGGTGTTTTGTATTATTTTTCCCTTGGTTTCTGTTTTTGCTCTGTCTTCTGGCCTGAGTGGTCTGGAGTTCTGGTAACTAGTGAGGATTCAGGCCCAGTAGGATGACTCCTCAGGAGTTTTTGTGCCCTGTGTGGTCTCTGGGACTTTGTGTGCTAACCTTGCCTCTGAGGTACCTAATACCAGTGTGGCCTGAGGTCCTTGGTGTGAAAACAGGTAGAGTTGTGGACCAGAAAAATAGAGTCTGGGATGGAGTACAGTTTAAGGGTGTTGGGTGTGTTTTAAGGAGGCTTGGCAGGCAAGGGTTTGAAATGGGGTCTTACCTGGTTCTCCCTGGTGCCTGCAGGCTTCTGAGAATGCAGGTATAGCTGTGGGCCTGAAAATGGAGTTCAGATGGCAGGGTGAAGTTTAACACTGTTGGGTGTGCTTTAGGGGAATTTGGTTAACAGAGCATAGCTTCCCTCATTATATTGGGGTTCTACTGTTCTTAGATTCACCTTAAATCTCTGTACTCACTGCACTCCTGCTTAACTAACAGCCAATGTGTGCCAAGAACTGCCTGAAGCTGAGAGCATGATGGTGTATACCTCAGCCCTGTCCTCCAGGGAATATAGTCTCATGAATAATGCATGATTAAATACACAATGATGGTATCTCCATACCCTTCTCCAACAGTGTCACAATCAGTCTCAGCTAAAGAAACTGTCACTTTTCATTTCCTCCCACAGAAACTGGCACTTGTCTACCCAACAGTTGCCAAACAGATAGCATTCAGAAAATAACTGAAGATCTTGGTAAAGTGTTGTTTTGGGGCCAATGATTTACCACTATTATCATCAGATAGATTCTCATTATTAGAAGATATATATATGTGTATGTATATGTATATATATATATATATGTGTGTGTGTGTGTGTGTATATATGTATGTATATATCACACTAAGAACTGAAAACATACATCACTGGTAGACCCTTTGTCTAGTGTGGAAATACCTAGTTTGATACACAGAACTTAACACACACATGCATACACACATGCGCATGTAACAACCTATTCCTCACCCTCATCACCATCACAGGAGGAGCTGACGGCTCCCTACATGTGTTACATGGAGGTTTGCAATAGATCGCTCAGTACTCACAGTTCTCTAAGATGGTGTTGTCATTAACCCTATGTACAGATGAGGACACAGATTGGGAGGTTAAATGACTAATCAGGGATCCACATAGACAGCAGAGGAAAAAACTCAGAGCCAGCTGCCTGAAGTCTGCTGTGTCCTGAGCTCTGCACTGGGTCTGCACACAACTGGTGTTAACTGGTGTCTGCCTCTCCCTCTTCCAGAGTGCAATTGCCCATGGCTGGTTCCTACCACAGTCCCAGCACAGGACTGCACTTTGTGGTGACAAGGGAAGTGACAATTGAGATTGAATTCTGTGCCTGGAGCCAGTTCCTGGACTAAACTCCCTTGCAACACAGTCATATGTTGGCTGGACCTCTGTTTGACATCAAGGCTGAGCAAGGAGCTGTGACTGCAGTGTACCTCCCTCATTTTGTGGCTCCCCAAGGTACTCAAGGGAAGCTTACAAA
This sequence comes from Uromys caudimaculatus, assembly GCA_028551405.1. Classification (NCBI taxonomy): domain Eukaryota; kingdom Metazoa; phylum Chordata; class Mammalia; order Rodentia; family Muridae; genus Uromys; species Uromys caudimaculatus. The sequence goes on from CM052710.1 coordinate 46,696,633, forward strand.
GTAGGATGGTAATAATGAGTGAACTTAACAGGCTATTTAGGAACTCCAGGATGGTGGCTGATAAAGAAGTGTTTCAAGTCTTCCTTAATGATGCAGAACAGTTTACAGAGGCGGACAAGGAAATGTTTCTCATCCCTTCTTGTCTGATGGAATCTTCTTTGAAGTCCATGTCTCCCATCCTTATAACTTTATTTCTGTTTTGCCAGAAGGAATCCCTAATTAGTAAGTGATATCCTCAGTAGCAATATTAACGGGTGATTATCAAGTACTCTTTACAAACTATGTCCAGTATACTATTTCTGCTCAGATGGAATTTTATCTTGGAACTTGGAAGCCCAGGAAACATTCAACTCTGAGGGGAGAAGGTATCCCAATGGAAGGGTATCCTGAGACATGGAAGCTCAGGAACCACACAGCTCTGAGAGGCAGCATCCTCAGCAGAGTCATTGCAGCTCCCAGGGGAGGGTCTCCCCAGCTGAGCTCAGGAGTTCAGGAGCATCAGCCCTGCTCCTTCTCTTTGCTTCTTCTCTTCATTGCTTCTTCTCTTCTTGGCTTCTTCCAACCAGAGAGTCACACCAGACAGAAAATCCCATGAAAGACATTTATTGGAGAGTTCAGTGTCTACAGGGACAAATCCAGGGATGGTTGCCCTCTGCTTCCAGGAGTAAACAGCAAGGAATTGGACTATGGACAGGGCTTATGTAGGATTTCTGAGGGGGTGGAGCTTTTTTCTTCTTCTTTTTTTTTTTCTTTAATACTTTATTTACATTTCAAATGTTTTCCCCTTTCCAGGTCTCCCCTTTGGAAACCCCCTATCATATCCCACCTCCCCCACCCACCCACCCACCCACTCCTGTCTTCCCTCCCTGGCATTCCCCTATACTGGGGCATTTAACACTCTCAGACCCAAGGGCCTCTCCTCCCACTGATGGTCAACAAGGCCCTCCTTAGCCACATATGTGGCCAGCACCATGGGCCCCTCCATATGCATTCTTTGTATGGTGGTCCAGTCTCTGGGAGCACGGGGGTGGGGGCTGACCAGTTGACACTGTTGCTCCCTTCCCATGGGGCTGCAAACTCCCTCAGCTCCTTTAGTCTCTTCTCCAACTCCTCCATCTGGGACCCTACACTCAGTCCAACAGTTGCTGTGAACTGAATCATGGGTGTTCTGAACTTTTGTGGGTGGAACTTTTAAGGACAGAGATTTCCAGATTGGAGATTGATGGGATTTCAAGTCCTGAGCTTGGGGAGCTCAAGGATGTATGGGTTTCCCTGTTCAGGGATTGGTGGAGTTTTATGGTCAGAGATTGGTGGGGGGTTGTGGAAAGGAAGCTCAGGGATTAGTGAGTTTTCCTACTCAGGAATTGGTGGCTTTTAATTTTCACCTCCTTTTCCCTGAATTGGCTCATGGGTTAGAGTGGGAAGTCCGTCCAGGTTGCAGCCAGCTTTTGCTGAGGCACCATCTCTGTGGGACTTCTGGGGAGGCTGGAAGGGAGGTGCTATCACTGTGGACAGCTCCTGTGGGACAAGTCCTGCAGTGGAGTATCACCAAGGCTGTAAGTTAAGGCAGGAGAGAAGGTGTAGCTACAGTGGACAGCTCCACAGGGCAGCATGAACTCTGAGGTATTGTGGTGCCACCATTTCAAAAGGAGCTCCCACTTTGGACAGCTCCTATGGGACATTTTACTGCAGCAGCCTTAGGCTGAGGCAGGAAGGAGGGGCCAGCTACTACTTTCAGGAGGTTTTTTCAAAGTGAATCTAGGAAACTACAAGAAACATTTGCTACCCAGGGTCAACTAACACTGTAAGTCATTAGTTTCCTACAGGCAGGGAGAAAATGATGTCACCATATTCCATTTGAGAACTAGAGCCACAAAAGAGGGGTGTTCTAAGAATAGAGAAGGCTCATAAAGTGTTTCCACCCCAGTGTTTTCCAACGATTTCTTCAGAAAATGGTCTGAAAAATACAAGGTTCCTGGGGTCATCACAGTGAGTGAGCTGGCGCTGCCCTGACTATCCACAACTCTTGGGAGATCCAGCCCTGCAACTTGCCTGGGCAGCACAGTAGTGCTGGCCCTGGTCAAGGGGGAGTGGGTGTGTCAGCCATGAGCACACAGTTAGAGAGAGCTAGCCCCCCACCCATCTACAATTAGGTAGCATGGGCCAGCAGAGGAAGAGTTTCCCTCTTCCCTCTTACCCCTCACCACCTGAGGCAATCCAGAAATCTGACCCCAGGGTCAGAAGAGTGGGCCCATTGGCAGCAACCACATCAAATTGACAAGTGACATTCATCTTCACAGTTCTAACCATTGTCAACTTCATACCCAAGCACATCACTTTAAATCATGACTATCTAATCTCTGTCTCTAAAATTTCAGTTTCATCTCATCATGAAAAGTACAATCTTGTTTCAAAGACCCCATTAGACCTTAATTCCAAGAGTTTAAAAGTCTGCATCTAAACAGAGACACAAGACAATGTCTTAACCATGAGCTCCTATGGGGAAAAAAAAAAAAAAAAAAAAAAAAAAACAAGTTACATGCTTCCAACACACAATGGCACAGAATAAACACTGACATTCCAACATGGAAGAATCAGGGCATAGCAAGGAGTGCTCAGACTGCAGCAAGACAAACTCCATCATCACAAAGTCTGCAGCTTTGTGTCCATCCATGGAGCTAGTGGTATCATTCACTGGACTCCAAAGGACTTAGATAGTGCCTCCTCTCCAGTTCTACAAATGAAGCACACATAGCCTCTCTGTTAGGCCATGACTCTACTCTTGCCTTAAAACTTTATTTAGTGGAAATAATGTGGTTCTGGCTTCTCCAACATCCTAAGATTTACATTCCCAAAAGTTGTTGTGGAGGGGGGGATATGTTCTTCTAGTTGGGTTGCCTTGTCTGGCCTCAGTGGGAGAGGATCCACCTAGCCTCATAGAGACTTGAAGGGCCACAGTGGGGGAAACCCAGGGAGGTCCCACCCACTCACAGAAGAGGATGATGGGAGGATTGTGAGAAGGGGTGACTGGGAGAGGGCACTGAGTCGGATGTAAAATAAATAAATAACATTAATAATGATAAATGAATAAATAAAAATGCAAAGTTTCCTGTAAATGATCTCATAGAGGAAGCCATTATTACTACATCCTATGATCCTAGCACTCTGGAGGCTGAGGCAAAAGAAATTAGAATTCACGATCACCCTAGACCATACATCCAGACTCTGAAAAAAAAAAAGCAGCCACAACAACAAGAAAACCAGGTGTTGTACAAGAAGCTGGTGAGGTTTACTTCCTCTCCTGTTTCAAGGAAGGCAGCAGTAGGTTCACCATAGACACCAGTAGAATCCAACTCTCAACAGAGGGAGAAGATATTGTTTCATGGCAATAAAGTTGATGAGTAACAGGTGGTAGGGAAGTAGGGGTGATGCGAACCTCAAACACACATGCCCCTCCCACCTGCAACAGTTGGGAGAACTGGCCCTGGTATCATGAGAGTGGGTGAGCTTGCCCTGCCCCTCACTGGCTGCAGCACTCAGGAGAACCAGCCCTGCACTTTGCCTGGGAATTAATTACAGTAGTGCCAGCCCTGGTCAAGGGGATTGATGAGCCATCCCTGAGTACAGAGCAAGGAAAACTGGCACGGACACTCATCTGCAGTGAGGTGGCATGGGCAGGTAATAGGGAGATGCCCTCTGCCCTCTCAAACCTCATCAGTGGAGAAGTTCCAGAAAGCTGACCCCAGGGTCATGGGTAGAGGCCCATTAGCAGAGATCACATCAAGCTGACAATTGATATTCATCTTCACAGTTCTGACCATTGTCAACTTCACACCCAAGCATATCACTTTAAGTCATTATTTTCCACTTCCTGTCTCTAAAATTTCAGTTTCATCTCATCATGAAAGACACAATCTGGTCTTTCATTAAGCCCCATTAAACATTAATAAATCCAAGAGTTTAAAAATCCACCTCTACACAGAGACTGAAGGTAATGTCTTAACTATCAGCTCCTAAGAAATAAAAAGCAAGTTACATACTTCCAACATACAATGGCACAGTATAAACACTGGAATTACAAAATGGAAGAATCAGGAATACTCAGACCACTGCAAGACAAAACGCCATCATAAACACAAAATTCTGCAGTTTCGTGTTGAGCTATGGAGCTCATAATGCCATTCACTGGACCCCAAACACGTATGTGCCTACACCCCTCCAGTTCTACACATGAAGCACACAAAGCCTCTATCTCTCAGGCCACCTCTCTACTCTTTTCCTACAACTCTCTTCAGCAGTAAAAAATGTGATTCTGACTTTTCTAAAGCATTTTTGGGGGTTGTTTTTTTTTTTCACGCCTTTAATCCTAGCACTTGGGAGGCAGAGGCAGGTGGACTTCTGAGTTCGAGGCCAGCCTGGTCTACAGAGTGAGTTCCAGGACAGCCAGGGCTACACTGAGAAACCCTGATTCTGACTTTTCTACATCCTAGAATTTCCATTGCCTCTTAGGCTTCCCTTTCAAAGGTTCATAGAATGACCTGTCACGACCTGTCAGGATGTCCTTGCAGGGTCTTTGACTCAGACACACTGCCTGGTCTCAGCTGCTGTCTGAGGCTATGCATCCTAACTGGATGAACCCCCTCAGTGTAGCATCTTTCAAGCGTAACAAAATATAGGGATGACACAGTCAAGAGCTACTGACAGCTTTGAGATGTGGCCACACCGATAGCTGTATGATGTGCTGACCATAGGGAAACACTTACTTGAATATATTTGGAACAGAGAAAACCATCAGTTAAGGTTTTCTGCATTTGAATGAATTTGACTCTTCACAAGATGAAGCCTATGGAGTGAGATTTGCCCTCAAGAACCCTTTCCTATTGCCACAGTAGAACACAGCTTTCCCTTCTGTGATGATGATCTCCAACAATTACAGATGATTTTGAAGAATCATTCAGAATTTTTTTTGTCAAGAAACTTCTCCTGACAAACTAGTCCCTTACATTCACTCACATCCAGGGCATTAGCACAATGAATCTATATTCTTAAACAAACTGTAGCATGAATAGATCATTTCCATTTAAATTTCCCAATAAAAACCTTTCTACTCTGTGTAACCTCATGAATTGGCCTCCACTGCCTCTCTCAGCATACTCGGCTTTCCTGTTTTCAACAAAAAGTCACCATAAGCTCTGCTCCCAGGATAGCACAGGATTTCCAGCCCTAAGTATCAAATTCTTCAATATTCTATCCACAAACAGTTCCAACTGCCTAAGGACCACTTGATATGGCTTTTGTATACCAACAACCCAGCTCCAGGTATCAACTCTCTATCCAGGTTACTTTACTCTTGACTCAAAAAGAAATCTGACCAAAGAAACTTAGGAGAAAATAGATTTATTTTACCTCACAGTTCAAAGGTAAAGTCAGTTCATCATGACATGGAAGTCTGACAACATGGAGGTGGAGCACCTGGTAAACTTGCACTAACAAATAGGGAGCCGAAATAGTGATTACTTATGCTCATGTGACCTTCTCTATTTAACACAGTCCTGGATCCTAGTCCGTGGAATGATGTTGCCCACCTGGGGTAGATCTTCCCAAATCAATTACCCTAATCAAGATAATCTTCGATTATGCCCCCAAGCCTAGATCCAAGGTGATACTAGATTTCATTAAGTTCACATTTAAAATGAACCATTCCATAGATCCATATAGCTTTGTCTTCAGTGGACAAAGGTTCCCGGGGTCTCATTCATAGCAGCAAAACTCTGTCCTGCAACAAATACTTCAGTGGACATTGAAAAATCCCAAAACAATGAGGTCAGTGATGGCAGCACCTTGGTGAACCTGCGGGTTGTCAGGTTTCTGGCAGTAGCCTCTGAGACTCTATTCTTTAGAGCATTCATGGAGGAGACCATCATGAATCTCCACTTCACTGTGAATATTCATGCAACAGCTATCCATGGATGAAGTCAAAGTTGTTTCCCAGTGAAAGGCAGTCTGCATGAGTTACCATTGGAAGCAAGTCACACTTACCCTCTGTGGCATCATGACATTGTAGTGAAAAAACAGTTGATAGTTCTGTGCTGTTGTCACTGAAAGTTAATTATTTTTTTTTTTACCTTTCCAATTGCTTTTAATTCATATAAGCCTCAAACAACAGCACACAATACAAAACAACCTGCAATTGTATCCCTAAATGTATCCTTCCTCACTGGTGCTTACCCTGTTCCTTCAAGTTATTTCCTCAGTCTGAATAAAAACATAGAGCAGCAGAGTTTTCTATTCTGGGAGCTGTCCATGCCCTGAAGAGTATTTCCAGCACCCAGTATCTCCTTGCAACATCTCAGTACCATCCAGGTACTGAAACCTTTCTCCATGCATTGCTTTGAAAGTTAATTATTAAATCTTAAATTTTAGTCAATTTTTCTCACAAACATCAAAAATAAATAAAAACGAAATAGAAATCGTAATCAAGGCAGGTTATAGAAGTAAATTTTTATTGGGGCTTACATTTTCAGAGGATGATTCAAAGACCTTCATGGGAAGGAGCATGGCAGCAAGCAGGCAGGCATGGCACTGGGGTTTACAGCAGTAGCTGAGAGCTTACGTTATGATGGGAGAGGAAGAAACTGATAATGGTATGGGCTATTCAAACTTCAAAGCCCACCAGTGACACAGCTCCTTCAACAAGGGAACACCTCCTAATCCTTCCCAAGCAGTTCCAACAAATAGAGCAGCCCATTCTCATTCAAACCACCACAATCATTCTACATTATTGGGTACTAGTTTTCAAGCCCAGCATGGATTGATGGAAATACTAAATCTACATCTCTTGAATCTCTTCTTTCACAGAGGAAAAGATAGACAGCTCCTTGTTCCATGTTGCCCACTTTCAAGAACATGGGATGGTCCTAGAAACGCCAGCAAGGGTGGAACAGCATTACGCAGTACTGGAAAACCCAAGCTTCTCCCAATAGGAGTTCTGCTGAGGATGATTCCTGCTGTCGGACCCTTCATCCCCATCACTTCCATCACATTGATCTACTATCACCTCTATCTTGAGGACGTCACCTTTTACCTTTACCTGGTCCCCAATGACTGCACTATTCGGAAGGTGACACTGAGGACCACAAATATGGGGCCATGGTGGGCAAACAGAAAATTTGAATTATAGTTAGTGGGCCCCTTGGAGAGATTCTGAGCTGAGATTTGGGATACATTTCTATATGGGGAACCTACTGTGCCTATACAATTCTGCCATCTTCTTGCCCCACCTACCTGCACATTGTCTTTGATGCCAATATACTAGTCTGTAGCATCTTTACACCCACCAAAAGGATGAAAATGCTCTATACACAACCTGTAGCAACTCCCTTCTTCGGTGTCAGTTACCCTGCTCCCAAAATGAATATGAATGGGGCCAATAATCCAAATATCAGTGTGTCAGAACACAGGGTAGAATGGGGCTCATTGGAGTGTCATCATCCTATCCCACAAATTGTACTGATCAACCACCTCACTTTATTCAGATCAGATGTTGTATCCTAGAAATCTAGATAAATCACTGTCTGTAATGTTCCCTAGGCCATTGATGATGAAAAAATGAAGCTTCAGTTTGTGCGCAAAAACAAACCACTCCCAATAGGAGCTATATAGTGTCTGGCTCCAAAACAGTAGAAATTATCCCAAAGGTAAGCATCCAGGTGTTTCTGATGCCAGACTTGGGAAACCTGTGGGCTGGTTACAAAGCTTTGTAGAAAGCTGAGATCGGGGAGAAAGCAATTAAGATTTGGGGTGAGTAAAAATACTTCAAATTTTGTCGAAAATTAATTTAAGGAACCCAACAAGAATGCAGAGTAGACCTGAGGACTGGAGGAATTAGATTCAGTCTGGCACAGAGAGGATTCTGACTGAACAAGGAGAGAAGCCCAGGCTGAGGATTTGTGGGCAGGACTTTCGGGATGAGCTCTCACTCATCACTGGCTGTTACAGTTTGAATCTGAAACATCTCCTACAGGTGTAAATGTTTAAACAGTAAATGTTGGTCTCCAGACAGTGGTAGTATTTTGGGAATTTGTGGAATCAAATCTGTGAGGCCTGGCTGTAGAAGCAAGCCATATGGTGCAAGCCTGGAGGCTTACAGCCATGCCCTGCCCCCCCCCGCCCCCCGACTGCCCATTCCTGATCCTCTGGGATATAGCAGGTCATGCCACAAGCTTTTCCAATGAGAACGGAGCCCCAGCTTCAATGCATTCACTATCATGATGCTAAAATCAACATAAACCTATCCTTAAGTTTATCCTGTCAGGTTTTGTCAGAATAATGAGAAAAGAAACAGCATACTGGGTCCCAGCTGTGTCCTCAGCCTGCTAAGTAAAGATGCATGTTCAAAGGCTGTGGGCTACCTCAGTGCAAAAGATAGTCGGTGTCTAATGTGGTGTGTAAGATCAAGAGATTATGAGGTGGTGGAAAGCCCTGGTTCACATGAGTAGAGACTTCTGACACAGCATCTCTCTCTCTCTCTCTCTCTCTCTCTCTCTCTCTCTCTCTCTCTCTCTCTCTCTCCCCAGGAACTTGAACTGTGCTACCGAAGCCCTAGGGAATCCCAGCTCTTCTCTGAGATCTACATTGGTCACATGGGTTCAGGGATTGAACTGAAAATCGGAGACAAGAGCCATATGAATCTCATTTGGAAGGCCTTGCTGAAACCAGGTAAAATTAGTTTAAGATCAGAAACACTAAGAGTTGAAGAAAGACAATGATTAAGGAGAGGTTTGAATTGTCATTCTTGGTGCCACAAAATAGTAAGATCAGTCATATGCTTTTTTCGACCAATGAAGGTGGCAGGAGCACAGTTTAAACTATGATACTGTGTTAGTCAGCTCTTCGCAATTGTGACAAATATGTGAGAAAAAGACTTTAAAAGAAGAAAGGTTCCCTTTGATTCAAGGGCATAGAACCAAGTTTCCGTCCTTGGTCAGCTGCCTCCATCCCTTTGAGCCTGATGTGTAACACGATATCATGGATGTGGGAACTTCCATGTGAGAGAGAAGGCTGTTCATGTGGTATCTCAAAAGAAAATGAAGGGGAAAGAGATGGAGAGATAGAAAGAGAAACTAGGAAGAAGAGGAGGAAGTGGAGGTGAGGAGAGAAGAGGAGAGGAAGTCCCTGCACTACGTTCTCTCCCAGACACGCCCACTGACTCCCCCTCCAACTGCACATTCCTGTGTGGTTCCCTTCCCATTCTCAGTGCTCACTCTGCGATGAGAGCATTGGTGTGTGGCTGCATTCATAGACTCATAGCCCTCAGGACCACTCACCTTCGAATCCTGCTGCAGGACCAGTCCTTCAGCACATGACCATTTTTCAGGGAACACCTCATATGCAAAGCACCACATAACCTAAGTCCAGGTTCCTCAATCCTGTATTCTCTTTCTGCTCCCAATGCCCTGGCAGTGACAAATTGAGGAGCACAAAGATCTGCCTCCAGTTCACATATCAGCTCAGGTTTAAAGTGAAGGGATTTTGCCAATGTGAGCTTGATGTTAAATCCATATATAATTTGTATTAATAAATTATTTTATTAATGTTATACATATATACAATGCATTCTAGTCACTCCACCATAAAAAAGTAAAAAAGTAAAAGAGAGAGAATTCTTCTATTCTCTCTTCTCTCCCTCCTACTCCTGCCAGCTCTGCTTCTTTTCTATAAATCTCTTCGCCACTTTCAAAAGGTTTTTCTTCGTCTCACAGAGTTTAACTTGGACCATCTGTGTGACCTAGGGTTTTGTACTATCATGAAGAACGTAGTGATCTCACCAGCAGGTATACAGATGGAATCATTACCTCCCCATCTCCCACAATTTATTATTTGCCAGTAGCTCAGCAGTGAGTGCCCTGTCCCGCTGAGCTGCTTCCCCATGGATAGCTGGTTGATGGACAGGCCAAGCTAGTGAGGGTCCAGAGGCAGGAGGTGTGGGCGCTATGAGTCATGCTGGCCATGGAAATGCCTGCTTATAAGACAGCACTTCACAAGCCTTCCCCACAGTATGTTGCTGTATTCTCTCCAATTCTCCTTCCACAGTGTTACTTAAGCATTAATGAGGTGATATAAATGACTTAATTACAGGAATGAGTATCACACATACTTTATTCTCAGCATCCTACACAGCCATAACTATTTACAGTCACCTCCATTCACACTAAAGAGAAACTTTTCTGATGGAGGCTGGAAGGAGCTTTTGTCACGATATAAATATAGATATTTAGAAGGACATTAGTACTATGTCCATTTAGCTAAGCAGCAATAGTAGCTTCTCTCAAGAGTCTAAGGTTTCTACAGACCTGGATTGGTTTATTTGTTTTACTAGATTTATATTGCAAAGTATGGATTCTATCTTATGGAATCACAGCACTACTGACAGCTCCCATCATGTTTGTGCCACTGTGTAGCAGAGGGATCACCTTGGCAGCTTGATTTATGATCATAGAGAACAATGCTGAATCCGATTCTTATGGATGCCTTTTCTTCCTCAGCAGCCTGAGGGCTTAGCAACAAAAAGGAAGCTTCCAACTCACCTCCAGCTTGGATTCTCTATAACACATGTCTAAGAGGTGTGGTATAAACAACAATAATGCCTTATCGCCTAGTTCATCTGTGGAAATGGAATGACATGAGCCTGTATTGTCTTAGGGACCTCCAGGACTTCCCCGACCACAAACTCCTAAGGAGATATCCCACATTTGGAACTGGGTTTTGTTTAGAAACTCATTACTTCTAGGATCTCCATCTTAAGCTTTGTGTGGTGTTATGGTTTTTATAGTTGTCAAACGCTAGGTTCCAAGTCTACCTACATTTTACCACTCTGATACTGCCCTTTATTGCATCCCTAAGGCTAAGTCCCATTTCTAGTTTTCTGGTTTCAAGAGGTTTAAAAGCTTCACATAACAGTTGTGTTGTTTCCTTCTGGGCATGGGAGGGTAGTTCCAGACAGTGTTTCTCTATGTAACAAGCCCAGGCCTTGAACTCACAGATATCTGCTTGCCTCAACCTCCAAAGTCCTGGGATTAAAGATGTATGACACCATATCCAGCCTCCACGTATTTTTTTCTTAATTCTGTCCTTTGGGACTCATTAAGCTCTATCCCTTTCCATACAGGAGAGTATTCAGGTATTGGGAGATTGTAATCATTGCCCAGTTGTATTCCCAGTCTTACATTTTGGTTTTAAAATTCATGGTCACTCTGTCACTTTCTTCATTAGATGCTCCAGTTTATCTACAGCTCACAATGCACCAAGATGGTCCACCTAGCATGGGTTGTAACCCATACCATCTTTGTGTCACACAATGGAAAAAGGGCTTCCCAATCCTACAAACCGGGTCCTTGAGCTGACTGCCCTAAACTGTTAGAGCGCAGTGCATACAGGGACCTCTCAACCCCTGGAGGCTTATTCATGAGCTGCAATTTATTAATCTCCTTCATTTGTGGATGAAATTCATTTGCCATTCCACTGTGCTCAGTCTTGTTTCATCTTGGTACTACCATCAAGTCCAGAACACGAGTTTGTCGTATGTGAGTGTACAAAATCAAACAAGGACAAAAAGATTTTTTTAACAAAATGGTTTAAGCCATCTAGCAAGGGACTTGAATGTTGTCTGCAAATAATTCAGTTAAGGATAAAATTGAGTCTACAATCATGTGTGAGAAGTGTCTATTGCTCATTTTCAGGTCTATTCTTGATTTAATGGTAGGTTAGGCCTAAGGCACTCTGAAAACTGAGAAACTGTTGCCCTTCCAGATTATATCAGAATGTCTGTAGTTCATTCTCAAAATCCCAGGCATGGGTAGGAGTTTCACAGAATGCACTGAGTGTTGGTATGGACATCATTACAGATGCTTCATCACTCCTTTCTTCCAGGAGATCTCAGGCTTGCTCTGCCCAGGATTGCTTCAGCCCCCAAAGGTTAGTAAAATCTCTAAAAGGCTAGAGAAGCCAAAAGTATTGTGCAGATACATATCTGATCCTTGAAAGAAGGGCAGAAAGTAATGAATGAGCCTCAGTTTGCAAACCTCAACAGAGAGTAGGAGAGGCTCACACCCAGGGCAGAAATCCTCTCATGCCCATTGTTGCTTCCCATGGTGGCAATATCTCTACTCTCTCTCAAACTGAATACACTACCTAGAAACTCTAATTCTGGTTATGCAGAGTATCACACTGATAATGGTCCTCAAGAATGTAATGCTATTTTTCTACTGGCCTTCCAGAGGAAGAAGGGAGCCATGGGTGCAGAAGAAAAGAGCAGTTACAGAAAAGAGCAAGCAGTGGGCAGCCAGTCAGAGACCCCAAAGGAGCATTTCCTTGTCTTTCTCATCTTTACCCTTAGATGCTCCTTCCTTGCCACACTTCATGGACCAGCATCGGGAGCAGCTGGTGGCCCGAGTGACATCAGTGGACCCTCTCTTGGACTGGCTGCATAGTCTGGTGCTGAGTGAAGATTCCTATGAGGCAGTGCGGGCTGAGACCACAAATCAAGACAAGATGAGGAAGCTCCTCAGCCTCAGCCAGTCCTGGAGTCGAGCCTGCAAAGACCAATTCTACCAAGCTCTGAAGGAGACCCATCCTCACCTGGTCATGGACCTCCTTGAGAAGTCAGGCAAGGTCTCTTTGGGATACTGACATTGGTGAGCACTCTCCTTAGAGTCCTGGCTCTGCCTGAACTTCCTTTGGTCCTTAGTTTCTCCATCTGTAACCAGTGGCCATGTGAGTTTCCTTTCTGATGGGACTGTTTCCAGGACACCTCTTGGGAATCCAGATATTCCCCCTTAGCTTCCCCGGCTAGAAGTTCATGTGAGGTGAGCATCTCAGAAAACACCCAGTGGGGTAAGCAAGTCTATTCAGGCCTTTTCATGCCTGCTCTGATGGTCAGAGTAGCCAGCCTCAAGCCAACCTGACCCACCATGAGAGAGGCAGGATGGGTATCCAGAGAATGGAAGCAAAGAGATGACACTTCTTCCTGGAAAGTGAATGTCTTATGTATAGGAAAGGAAGGGAGCTTTTAAAACACATGTTGTCGGTGGAGACCTCTGCCTGGGCCACCAGAAGTCCATAGCCAACGAGCACCAGGAGAAAGCTACACTCCCAGGAGCTTGGAAAAGCCATGAGTGGGGTTAAGGGGAGCAACACTGCTCACCAAATCCTGGCCAGAACCAGCCTGATACAGGGGCCGAGGAGAACTTGGGGACAGGAAACCTCTGAACCTTCCAGTTTCCATCTGTGGGTGGAGACCTCTGCCTGGGCTACCAGGGATCTGTGCCTGGGGACTTCAGCCTGGGCCACAGGGCTCCAGGAGAAAGCTGGTATCCCAAGAGTACTGACACACCTTTGAGCACAGACAAAACCACCACTTCTGTTCAAACTCACTGGATCAACAGGGACCCTTGCGGAGCCATCAGGACATAGGAACCAAGGGACAGCTGGGGACAAGATCCTTCTGGTTTGTGTTTGCACCCTAGAGCTGACCCTGTACCATAGTTCTCCAAACCCAAATACCTCTCAGAAAGAGCTGGTCTTCAAGGAGTATTGACACAGAGGCCTGCAGGAGGGGCAAGTCACAATCAGACAGAGTAAGACCAGCTAACATCAGAGTTAACAAGATGGCAAAAGGCAAGGGTAAGAACATAAGGAACAGAAACGAAGGCTACTTGGCATCATCAGAACCCAGCTCTCCCACCACAGCAAGCCCTGGATACCCCAACACACCAGAAAAGCAAGACTCAGATTTAAAATCATTTCTCATGTTGATGATAGAAGGCGTTAAGAAAGAAATGAATAACACACTTAAAGAAATACAAGAGAACAGAGATAAACAACTAGAAGCCTTTAAAGAGGAAACACAAAAATCCATTAAAGAATTACAGGAAAACACAATCAAACAGGCAAAATTACAAGAAAACACAATCAAACAGACAAAGGAAATGCACAAAACTATCTAGGAGCTAAACATAGAAACAGAAACAATAAAGAAATCACAAAGAGAGACAACCCTGGAGTTAGAAAACCTAGGAAAGAGATCAGGAGTCATTGATGTAAGCATCACCAACAGAATACAAGAGATAGAAGAGAGAATCTCAGGAGCAAAAAATACCACAGATAACTTCGACACAACAGTAGGAGAAAATGTAAAATGCAAAAAGCTTCTAACCCAAAACATCCATGAAATCCAGGACATTTTGAGAAGACAGAACCTAAGGATAATAGGCATGGAAGAGAGTGAAGATTCCCAACTTAAAGGACCAGTAAATATATTCAACAAAATTGTAGAAGAAAACTTCCCTAACTTAAAGAAAGAAATTAACATAAATATACAAGAAGCTTACAGAACTCCAAAGAGATTGGACCAGAAAAGAAATTCGTCCCATCACATTATAGTGAAAACACCAAATACACAAAACAAGGAAAGAATATTAAAAGCAGTAAGGGAAAAAGGTCAAGTAACATATAAAGGGAGACCTGTCAGAATTACACCTGACTTCTCACCAGAGACTATGAAAGCTAGAAGATCCTGGGCAGAACTCATACAGACCCTAAGAGAACACAACTGCTAACCCAGGCTGCTGTACCCAGCAAAACTCTCAATTACCATAGATGGTGAAACCAAAATATTCCATGACAAAACCAAATTTACACAGTATGCTTCCACAAACCCAGCCCTGCAAAGGATAATGGATGGTAAACGTCAACTCAAAAAGGGAAACTACAGCCTAGAAAAAGCAAGAAAGTAATCTTGCAACAAACTCAAAAGAAGATAGCTACATAAAAGTAAAAATAACATTGAAAATAACAGGAACCAACAATCACTATTCCTTAATATCTCTTCACATCAATGGACTCAATTCCCCAATAAAAAGACATAGACTGACAGACTGGATCCATAAAGAGGACCCAGCATTTGGCTGCATTCAAGAAACACATCTCCATGATAAAGACAAACACTACCTCAGAGTAAAGGGCTGGAAAACAAGTTTCCAGGCAAATGGTCCCAAGAAACAGGCTGGAGTAGCCATTCTAATATCGAAT
>CM052710.1:46712219-46731699 GCA_028551405.1 Uromys caudimaculatus
AGCAGACAGGCAAGCATGGTGCTGGGACTGTAGCTGAGAGCTCACATCCTGAACCACAAGCATGAGGCAGAGACATTAGGAACTGTGCAGTCTTTTAAATTCTCAAAGCTTGTCCCCAGTGAAGCACACCCCCAACAAGGACACTCCTCTTAATCCTTTCCAAACAGCTACACCAATTAGGGACAAACATTCAAATATATGAGAAGGGGAGCTGACCCTGAGCTTGTGAGGTGGCCCTGAATTTGTCTGCCTTACATCAGCTTGGGAAAAGGACAGATTTCCTCCCCTACCCTTACCCCTATAACCAGCAACACAGCTGGCCCTGAGGTCATATATGTGAGTCCATTTGCACATGAAAATGCACATACACCACACACACCTTCAAAAAACAAGATGGTGTTGGTGAGAATGAAAACCCCAATGTGACATTTAGGAGTATTCAGGAGTCAAAAAAAAAAAAAAAAAAAAAAAAAAGACAGGGTTTGTGGCCTAAAAGGCATTTATTGAAATGCCAGTCTGTGGCTGGGCAGGTAACAGGGAAGGAGAGGAAGCAAAGAAATCCAGAGCACAAATCTCGGGGATCCAGGATCTATTGCTGGCCTGGGACCTGTTGGCAAACCTCGAGTACCACATAATTGAAAGAGTGAACTGAGCTCAGACATGAGTCCTGCAGTCAGGCAGGCAGGGTTCTGCAATCCCGGATGAAGCTCTCAGGCGTGACTCCTCCAGCCCAGGCATCTGCAGAGACTAAACCGGAAGTAACCTGGATAATATTCAACTTACATCTGCGCAGGCTCTCTGATGCCTACCTTCCTGACAAGGAAGTCTCTTTCACTTTTGAAGAACAGTTTCCTAGCTGAGGATCCTTATTCAAGGACACAGACTCCAGTGGGCCCCGTGGAAGAGTAGGGTAAGTAGTGGGAGCCAGATTCCACCAAACAACTTAGTTGTGGGAAGGTAAGGGCTGGCTTGACTCCACTAGGGAATATTGTGGCAGACATGGGGACCTCATCCAGAAAACCAGGGCCCCAGCCTATTTTTGGAGAGTCTGCAGGCCAGCTCTGAAGGGCAATAGATTTCTGGATTCACCTGTCTGGCTCATGTGCCTGCTCCTGTCATAGCCTATCCTGCACCCTCCTGTCTGCCCTGAATCTGCAGGAGTAAGTGTCCTGTATAATGAGGTGTTCAGAGGGAGGAGCAGGAATGAGATATATTAAGAATCATATATGCTATTTGCCATGGGACAGGCTAGGTCCACAGAGAGCTGAGTTAGACAAAGTTAGTGAAGAAAGCACAGGTACCTCAATACAGTTGCCTTAGGACTGATAACCACAGCCGTCTGACTCGGCTCCTTCCCTTGACCTCTCCATTTCTGCTTATCCTCATATGTCATATTTACCTCGTCCTTCAAAAGTCATGCACAAGGTCTTCCTGGATCCAATCACTGCCGTTACTCAGTCCACATTAGAACAATGGCTGCCCTGGCTGGGGGCCTACTACGTCCGCTATCCTCCAACTCATTGCAGAGTTCACAGCCTCTTGTCTAATATCGTTTCAAAGGTTTCTCCAGAAATAAATGGCAGCAATCACATGACTGATCGAGCAGAGCAGATCAAGTTCAAAATCTCTTTGCAGATAAAGTTCACCCACAATGTACACACCCCTTAACCCCTAGGCAAAGGACGGAGCTGCACCTCCATCAACCCCCTCCCACAGGAACCAATCAGTAAGAGAACATACCCCCATTCCTTTCATCTGCCCTTGGGGTGAGATAAATAATCCTAGTGACTAAAAAGAAGAACTTTAGACAAGTTATGAAACCCCAACTCAGTATAGCATTAAGCAAAGCTGCCTTCAGGAAAGTCAACACAGTAGCTAAAACATCCACTGGCATTATTCAGCTGTGAAATGTTAAAGAGCACGTCCACTGTTAAACACTCCTGTCCCAGAGTTCCCTCTTCTGCCCTATGAAGCCCAAGCCCCTGCACCTGGACACACAGTACCCTCTGCTCAGGAGAGACGTGTATCTTCCAATTGTTCTGATCAAGGGAGATCTGACCATGTAGAGGTTTGTCTGCTTTCTTTTAGGACCAGGTCTCTTTATCAGTTCTGATCAAACAGCCATTCCCAGAACACAAATGTCTGGCAGAGGCAAGAAGTCCTGGTCTCCTGCTTGCAACAACAGAAGAGAGTCTTGAAGCAATAAGAGCACAAACTGCTCAGAGAAGCAGTATCCAGGGGCTCTATTACAGTGGAAGAATCTCAGTCCAAGCAGAAAAATAACACAAAGATGGCTCAGGATCAAGGAATGGGGATGAGTCAGAGGGCTGGGGATCAACAGGACGTGGACCCCCCTTTAGTAACACTGCATCAGTATTTGGTGGACCTGGACAAGGAGAGAGACAACCGAGAGAGTGTCTCCAAGCTAAGTAAGTACACCAAGAGCCCCCACATATCATTCTGTGATGCCTTCATCACCACTGAACCCTCCTGCCAAGGTTTCCATGGGCAGGCTAGCCTCCTGTCAAAAGTGTTCACAGGCCCAGCATAGGCAGGAACAGTAAGGCTTTAAGAAGCCCCTAACTGAACTCTAGAGAACACTCTGCTCTACAGAAGTGCATGCTCTGGTTCCCATGTGGTGCTCAAAGACCTCTGGAAGAAGCACCCTGAAGCTGTAGTGGGGAGACTCAGGCAAGCAGAGGTCTCTGAGACGGTCAGCATAGGGGTCAGTCCAGCTCTTGAGAAGATCAATTAGTGACACCAACATACAAGTCCAGACTTTAGAGCTCCAATCCTCCTCAATGTAACCATCTGTGAAAGGGAAAGATGAACAGCTGTCTCCTTAGGCTGTAGCAGTTGAGTGATAATCCATGTCAAATATTAAACAGTCTGATATTCGATAAATGCTTAATAATTAGAATTACAAGCCCATGCTATTGTTGCTGTTATTGTATATATATAGTTATTTTATATATATATATATATATATATATATATATATATATATATATATATATATATATATATATATATATATATATATATGGTGTGTGTGTGTGTGCAACCCTATGGGACAGAAGCTCAGAGCTACGCATGGGGGAGCTGAGGCTCAGGAAGGAATAGACTTACACAGACGAGCAGTGTAGACCCACAAGAGGTGTGTGACCTTCATGGTCCCAGAGCAGGATCGTTTCTCAGGAGCACCTGTCAAAGCCTCACTGTCCCCCATGTGACCATGGAGAAGAATATGAGGGTAAGCATGAACACCCCAGCAGTTCTCCTGCCTCCTACCCCAGCCTCTCTGAACAACACAACCACTGTCTCCTTCCCATAGGCATTCTTCCTCATTACTCAGACCCACGAAGAGAAAGAGAGAGAGAGAGAGAGAGAGAGAGAGAGAGAGAGAGAGAGAGAGAGAATCCTCCACATGCAGTCCCCTACCCTACGCAGCTCCTTGAAACTACCGAGCTCAGACCATGAGTCTTGGAGACATTTGCAGATCAAGTCTGGATGCAGAAGAAATGGTTAACTAGCCTGAGAACTGTGGATGGGACTTCGAGTCATAAAGATGTGGCTCTTCCCAAGTAAGCCTCCCCCTGTATGGGGAACTGGGACAGTGAACTCAGTGCAAGGCCAGAGCAGCATGGTGGAGTGCTAAGACTCACAGGCAAGAAGTGATCCTCTGGGCTCTGCAGTGCTGAGGTTGCATTGGACAGTTGGGGAAATTGGGACCCATGTGGGACAGTAGTGAGCTCAGCCCGACTGGCACACAGAGCTCAGCTCAGAATCTGAGTGGGCACTGAATATCCTGGGGGTCAGGGAGATCCTGAATCTCCAAGAAGGTCTTGTCTATTGAGATGGACCAGAGAAGCAGGTCAGCTCCTGCCTCAGCTTCAGCCAGTTTCTTCTACTGAGTTCCCTTAATTCGTTTGCACTTACACAGACTATGCCCTTGCCTACTCCTCTACTTGAAGATCAAAGTAGCCATCTCTCTCCAGTGCACGGGGTCTAGAGAGAGGTTCAAGCTCACTGTGCATAGACACAGACTGAGCTGGGATCTAGGACAATCAGTGACTAAGGAGTGACTTTCTCCCTCTCCATCTGCTGCTGCTCTGTGGAAATCCTGCCTACACTCAACCCTTATCTTTACTTCAAAGTCCATTCTTCCCACCACACCTTGAGCTGGAGGGACCTCAGTTCCCAGCCAGTGTGAGCTACACATTGAGATCTATTAAAGTTATTACCCAGGATTACAAGTGGCTTATCATGATATTGTGATGGTAGCTGTTTATAAAGAAAAGGCTCACAGATCAAGAATGGTCCATCAGGGTACAAAGACCAGAGCAACAAGGATTGACACAGCTGGTCAAGATTGTTTAGTTGGGAAACAGAGATAGATGAATGCTGCTGTTAGATCAATTGTCCTTTTCATTCAGTCCAGATCTCCAGCACTAGGAATGGTGACACTTACAAATAGGGTGGACTTTCCTCAGTTAACCTAACCTATCCCTCACAAATCTTCCCACTGACATTTGTGCTGGGTGCTTCTAGATCCTGTGACACTGACAATGCTAGCCCTCACAACATCTCACAGGATCATTGTAAGAGTTCAAAGTGTATAAGTGCCATGAGCACTGTGGGAGTTCTGTAACTAGATGCTTCCTCCCTGTCCTTTCTAACTGGGAGAGTCTATGCACCCCTTCACCAAGTTTTTCCAGCCCCAACTCACCACACCATGTGTTTCCAGGCTGACTTACCCAATCTTCCAACATCAGAGGGGGTGACTGACGACTGGAAACCTCAATCAAACCCATCACTAGCAACCAAGAAGGGACAAACTGACCTCTGGCTGAAAGTTTAAACTCACTGTTCAAGTGAGATGATCCCCCTTAAGGTGACACAAAGACATGGGCAAAGTGCCACAGCAAGAGCCCAAGAACTAGGGTGAGCTCTAGACAGCACCCTAGAAATCCCGCCCCTGGAGTCTCACTGTTGGGCCCTACCACTGCTCTCAGGAGGCCCTTGGAATTAAGGTCTTCCATCATGAGAACACAGCTTGGCTTTCTGAGTAGGGAACTGGCAAACAGGAGAATCCATTTCCACAGGATTCCTCATCACTCAAGTGGCCAAGGGCACATCAGGAGTTTCCTGAGCACACCACTCATGCCAGGCCCCATTGCAGGGCTTCACTTACATCATGCTCACACTTAAATTCCACAGGCAACCTTGAGAGAGAAACTACTATTGTCCCACCTTGGGGACAAGAGGAGCAAGGCTTAGGGAGGTAAGGCTCACAGTTGAAGAACTGTAGCTTGGCCTTCACTGTCATGATTCACAAACATTTTTGTAAAACACATTTATTAATTAATTGGACTAATTCTTTTTTACTTTTTATTTATTCTTCTCTCTCACAACACATTCTAGCCAAACCCTCCTCCAACTCCATTTCCCCTAATTCTGTCCTACACCTTCATATCTCCCTCCCATTCCACTCCTCCTCCATTTCCCCTCATAAAGGAATAACCTCCCCAGTCTATCAACTGAACACAGCATAACAAGAAGAAATTAAACTAGGCACAAACACTCATATCAAAGCTGACCAAGGAAACCCAGTAGGAAGAACAGGATTCTATGAACAGACAATAAGAAGAGACACTGATGCTGTTAGAAAAATACCAAATTAAACAACCATAGCATGTATCCAGAGGACCTAGCACAGACCCATGCAGGCTCCATGATGGCCACTTCAGTCTCTGGGAGCCCCTATGAGCCCTGCTTAGTTGTTTGTGTTCCATGGGCTGTGTTCTTCTGTTGTCCTTAAACCCTCAAGCACCTACCATTCTTTCACTCCCTCTTCCAAAAGATTCCCCAAGCTCCACCTAGAAATCCTGTACCTGGAGTCTCACTACTGGGCCACAACACTGCTCCCAGGAGGCCCTTGGAATTAAGGGCAGTGTCTTTGCCCTTAGGTTTGCCTGTGGGTCTCTGCATCTTTTCACATCAGCTGCAGGAGGAAGACTCTCTGATGGTGATGGAACTAAGCACCAATCTTTGAGTACAGCAGGATATCATTAGGAATCATTTCATTGACATTTTATTGTTGTTCAGTCATGTTTGGTTCTACCCTAGGTCTCTGGGCCATCAAGGCTCCAGTTCCTGCCCATCAAGGTCCTATAGGCATGAGCTCCCTCTTGTGGCTAGGGCCTCAATTTAGAACATTCATTGGCCACTCCCTCAAGCATATCTTGCCTGTAGAACAGCTTGTGGGTCAAAGGTTTTGTGGGTGGGTTGGTTTCCCAGTCGCACATCTAGAAGCCTTGCCTAGTTACAGAAAATGAATAGTGCACGTTCCATATTCACCAATAGTAGGAAACCAAGTAATTCCTCTCTCCTCCTCGATCTGGCTTCATATCAGTCTGATGACTTTGCCATCACATGTGGCTTGTGTCTCATGGCTTTTCTTTCTTTTGTTGTATGCAGTAACCTCTCTGTGCTCTGTATATTTAGTGTTGTAACTATCTGTCATGGGAAGTTGCTTCTCTGGTCCTTTCTATTGGTTGTTTGTTTTCTGTTTGTTTGGTTTTGTTTTTGTTTTTTGTGCTTCTTTTATCTATATGAGTTGGTCTTTCCAGATTTCTTTGATCTTGCTGAAGATCTGGTCTGTGCATTGACCTGGGAGTCCCCTCCCCTCATTCACTTTTGCCTAGAAATAGAAGATTTGTCATTTTGTGGTGTCTCCATACTTCCTACATGTTCATTTGGGTTTTTTATCCATTTTAAAATATCATTTACTTATGTGGTCTAATTTCTATGCATTATATTCTATCTTCTACTTTATGCATTCTACTTATAAGACTTTCTTTGAATTTTGTAATCGTGTTTTTGAGTTTTTCAACTTGACTTTCATTTGGTTGAGTTTCCTTCGATATTCCTATTTTTTAAATTCAGTTTTCAAATCACAGTTTTTAAATCATTGTTGTTTTGTTCAGCATTGTGTTCTTGTTTTCTGTCACATCGTGTGGGCACCTACTCCTTGGGTTCACTCTCTTCAAGTTCATTGAGCTCTTTGTCTCTGACATCTTTAAACTCCCTAACTCTCTAAGGTCTATGATTGCCACTAGATTCTGTGACCTGATTCATCTTGGTACTGCTCACTGGAGAATGTTTCTTTGGACTGGTGGATTGGGAGGCAGCAAATGTTGTCTTGACTTTTATTCTTGTTATTGCAATGAGACTTATCATATGGGTTTTGTTCTTTTGCTGCTGCTGTTGTTGTTGTTGTTGTTGTTGTTGATGTTGTTGCTGTTGTATGTCTGATATGGACATACCAAGTTGGGCTGACACACAGGATGTATTACCCAGTCTGAACCTGGGGTTAAGAAGGGTGCAGGTGGACCTCTCCAGCCTGGGCTAGAATCCTGCTTGTAGGACCTGGGATGGGTGTGGTGGCTGGAGAAGGTGCATTCAGGGCAGGGCCAGACAGACTCACCAGGCTGAACCTGAGCACAGGGTGAGTCTGGAGGACAGATGTGATACATTCAGCCATGGCTTGACCAGAGTTGTCTGATCTCTGTGTGTCAGGGAGTACATAGAGAATGTAGAGTTTAAAAATTGTGTCTGTACCTTATGACTGGACTAGAGTAGGGACAGTGCTATGATCTTGTGAGTGCCAAAGAGAGAAGAACCAGGAGATCATGATCCCTCTGAAGCAGCTGTGAGTCTATCAAGATTGGATGCTTAAGCTATGGGAGTTGGCGATGACAGAGAGTTCAGGTAGATTATTTATGTTTCCACACCACCTTAATGAGATAAAGTGTAATCAGGTGTGTCCCATGTAGAGGAGCGAGTCAGGAGTGTATCAGGATCGAGGGCAGCCGCTGTGCAGTAACCACAATAGAAGGGTGCTGTGTCTGGCTCTGCAGGTCTAGAATAAATTTGTTTTGTTTGAAAACGCAATACTTTATATACTGTAGCTTGGTCACATCCACTTCCAACTCCCCCAGAACCCCCTCCAGCACACACCCTCCCACTCTCATGTCCTCTCCCCTTTTTGTTTTGTTGATGTTGTCATTGGTGTTGATTTGTCTGCTACTCATTATTGTTTTATTTTAAACTCTCACACCAGTTGTTGCTGCCTGGCAGAATATTGACTGATCTTGTTGGCTTATGCTTGTGCACATCTTGCACAAGCAACTGTATCTGAAATGAATTCGTGAGTACAACAGTCATGAAATGATCAGAAAAGCACATCTCACTGCACTCCTTCCTGCACTCCTGCTCTTTCATTCTTTCTGCCAACTCACTTAAAGTGTTTCCAGAGCCTTGGTAATCCCACTTAGATATCCCACTTAGGACTGAGTACTCTACACACATTTAATCAGAATTTTGACCCTGAGTCTCTATGTTAATTGTTGACCACGGCATGGAAAAGCTTATTTGGACAAGGTTGAAGTTAATCTGTGAGTATAAACATAATCAGAAGTCAGTTTAACAATAAGTCCATTTAGCAAAACAACAGTAATAGGTCCTCTCCTATGGCCCATGACTTCCTATACCATGGGCTTTAGATCACGTTTCAGTACTAGGTAGGAATTCCCTCCTGTGGAATTCAAATCTAATCAGAAATTCCTCAATAGTAATCTCAGAACAGTTGGTTACCCTACAATCCTCAGGCAACTACTGCACTGGGGAGCATGACTTCCCTGGCAAGTCAGTATTGTAGCATTCAGGCTCAGCACCAGGGATTAATTCCATTGATGGCTTTTCTCCCCAAGTGGCCTCATACCATGCCCTAGTACTATGAAACCTAACCAACATAGATGAAACGTCATGACTGTTCCAACTTGGGTTTTTACGTCCTGTAACAAAAAATATGTGGTGTCTTCAGCAACAAGGTCTAACTCTAGTTCTTTTAGACTATGAAGAACAACAGCAACAGGCTACTTTGTGTTTGGAGTGTCTACTTCCTCTATGACAAATAACTCTTTGGGAAGTATTCCATGCTTGGCACTGGGACTTGAATTTAGTAACTCATGCCTCCTGAGGACTGTAAGATTATTGCTCAATAGCCTACATTTCTTTAAGTTATATTTTTGATTAATGTCAAACTAGTTTGTTTCCATAAGGAACTTTCATACACTGTTAGTCTGGGTTAATCAATCCCTACCTACTCCTCTCCTTTGTCTCACAATCCTTATCCTCCCTTCAACTTTGAACCCAATTTTTATAGAATAAGTGTTCTACTCTTTCTGCACCCCTCAAGTCCTTTTACCCTACCCATCTCTTGGACTCATGATAATTTCACGACTTGAAGGAGCACTGCAAATAAGACTTACATGGTAACACATTTAGATGAAAAGCTACAGGCAATTAATGGCTGCTGAGAGAGAGACAGTCTTCTCCAGAGATGAGTCCTTCATAAGTTATTTAATCCCAAGCGTTCAGCATGACACACATATACACAGCAGCAGCACTAATGGGACTTATCAGAATCTGTGTGTGTTATGTATTACCCAGTCTCTGTTTTCTGTCCTGACAATGGAACCCAAACTCAGATATTTGTTCTCTATTTAACCTGCTCCGCAGTTTGCACTTTTCTGAGCTTCACCTCTCCCGCCCTATTCTTGCTTCCTCCAAGCAGCACATCGGAGGATTCATCCTCAGATTGTGACAAGAAAACGAATCTCATCTCAGCATCTTCATTGGAAGAAACTCAAAACAATACAAGCATTAAAGAAATAAGATTCTATATTTAAAAGGGAAGGAGAGGACTCGGGAGAATTGTACTGGGACTAGAGGTGGGTGGGAATCATGTAAATGTCAGATGTACATAGAAAATTTTCAAGAACTTAACAGAAACATTTGAAAAACAAAGTAAACTTGCAAATAAAATATGTAAAGCTAGAATACACATATAACAGAAAACGTGTGGCGTTTGTCTCTGGAGCCAACGGGTACCTCACTAGATATAATATTTCACACTTCCATCCACTTCATTTGAGTTTTATTGGCCTTTTATTCTTCTTTGTGTGTGTGTGTGTGTGTGTGTGTGTGTGTGTGCACGCGCGTGCGCGCGCACAGATATATATGGATATGTGTGTTTGTGGGGGGGCATATAGGAGTGATAAGTTGCACTGTGCATGTACATGTGAGTGCACTGAATTGATGTCAGAAATCATCCTTAGTTGCTCTCTTATTCATGGAGGCAGAATATCCTATCATATACACCCAGAGCTCATTAAGTAGCAAGGCTGACTAGCCATCTTACCTTGGGGAAGCCAAGTGTGTCCTGAGCCTGAAATTACAGGGGACCACAATGCAAATTCAGCATATAAGTGGAGTCTTGGGATACAAATTCCAGTACAATGCTTTGGCTGCAAGTTTTTTAACTGCTGAGCCATCTTGATTCCCCCACATGCTTTTCAAGTGTAATAGAACTTAAGATAATTTAGATGTTTGCATACTGACAGATACATTTCAGCTGGAAGGTCTTGGAGAAAATGCTCTAGGAAGAGATGGGCCATCTCTTGGCACTTTGAGGAGACATGTTCTGAGCCAGTCAGAACTTGGCCACAGTCAGGAGTGGCCAGCTTGCTGCTCTCGGGAGATGTTAGAAGTCCTCCTACAGAAGACAATATGTGCAGATCTATAGATCCTGATTTCAGAGAAAAGCTGAGCCCTGAAGCCAGGCCTTTGAGTGCTAACTGTGTGAACTATTGCTAAATTCAGTGCTTTCACCAAATTATCTCCAACACCTGGTCCATGACAGTACAAGCAGCTGTATTGTACTTTGGGCAACAGGCCAGTATTTAGAAATGAACTTCGATTCTGGTCCATAGGTCATCTTCCTGACTGTCTTGTGTTGAGTTCCTTCAAATGAAGATGCTGAGATAAGATTTGTGTTCTGGGAAAAAACTGGAAAGATGAATCCTCAGATGCACTGGTTAGAGGAAGCAGGAGCAAAACGGGAGAGGTGAAGCTCAGCAGTGTGCACAGTGGTGAACTGTGGAGCAAGTTAAATCAAGAACAAATATCTGAATTTGGTTTCCATTGCCAGGACAGAAAACAAAGACTGGGTAACTTCTTCATTCTTGTTTTTTGGGTAATTGATTGAGTTAATGATTGAGTGACTGAATTTTTGATTGATTAATTAATAGATTGACTGTAGCCTAGGATGGTTTCAAATTCCCATATGGAAAAGCTGGACCTCAGCTCCTGATTCTCCTGCCTCTGTCTTCTAAGTGATGAATTACAGACCTACAGTACCATACTCAGTGATGTTTTGTCAAATCTGCATATTAATTATAGTTCTAGTGGCTATGTGGATCCATTAGGATCTGGCAGAAGCAGACATCCACTTGACTGTCTGTAATCTCCCCCCACTACTCCACAGCCTCCTACAGGGAGAGACCACAGCCACCAAATTACAGATGGGAAAGCAGAGCTCAGTGGAGCTACAGGATCATCTCATAGGCTGAATGAAGACAGAGTTATGTCTGTGAACTCACCCTTTACTCTCACCTTCAAGACCAGGTCTGGCACAGAGTAAGAAGTCGATAAATGTCTGAAGCATGAATGAATGTCAGACAGCATTAATATTAGTCACATGACCACATGAAGTAGAATCTTCTCACATTTTCTGCACTACACTGTTCAGAATATTCCAATGCCCACAGCCTATATAAGGTAGAGCTTAAACAAATGCCTAAATATATCCAGATGAAAAAGAATCAAAAAAAGAAGAAAGAAAGGAAGGAATATATGGGTTAAAGAAGGTAGGAGGGAAGGAAAGAAGGAAGGAAAGAAGGAAGGATTGATAGAATGATCACACAACACTAATGTATACACACCTTCTCAAACTTTCTCTTCCATTTAGGAATATCTCTAAAAGAACATATGAAGAAACAAGATGAGACTCCTTATTCCATGCAGTCATTGAAAAGGGAGAATTTGTTCCAAAATTCCACAAACCTACTACTCTTCCAGAAATTGTACCCAAGAGGCTCACAGAAATTGGTCAGGAAAGGCTGGGATCCATCTCTACTAGAAGAAGGAGGTCATATGATTGAGATGCAAGACTTATTTGGCCCAAGCATAGGCACCCAGAAAAGGCCTCAATTAGTCCTAATAGAAGGAGCACCTGGGATTGGGAAGTCAACACTGGCCAGGCAGGTGAGGAGAACCTGGAAGGAAGGCCAGCTCTACAGAGATCGCTTCCAGCATGTCTTCTTCTTCAGCTGCAGAGAGCTGGTCCAGTGCCAGCAGCTGAGTCTGGCTGAGCTCATAGCACAAGGCCAGGAAGTGCCCACAACTCCCATCAGGCAGATCCTGTCTCACCCTGAGAAACTGCTCTTCATCCTGGATGGCATAGATGAGCCAGCATGGGTCTTGGAGGAGCAGAATCCTGAGCTATGTCTGCACTGGAGTCAAACACAGCCTGTGCACACACTGCTGGGCAGTTTGCTGGGGAAATCCGTCCTTCCTGGGGCTTCCTTCCTGCTCACAGCTCGGACCACAGCTCTACAGAAGCTCATTCCTTCCTCGGAGCAGCCATGTCGGGTGGAAGTCCTAGGATTCACTGGGGTTGAACGGGAGAAGTATTTCTACAAATATTTTGCTAAGCAAGGAGATGTAGTGAAAGTAATTCTTATGTTGCTTAACTTTAACCCAGTGCTCCTGACCCTGTGTGAGGTTCCCTGGGTGTGCTGGTTGGTCTGCACTTGTCTGAAAATGCAGATGGAGCAGGGTGGAGGCTTCTCACTGACCTCACCGACCACCACAGCCCTCTGCCTGAAATACCTTTCCCTGACAATCCCAGATCAGCACCTGAGGACCCACCTCAGAGCCCTTTGCTTATTGGCTGCTGAGGGGATCTGCCAAAGAAGGACCCTGTTCAGTGAAAGCGACCTCTGTAAGCAAGGGTTAGCAGAGGATACCATTGGCACTTTCCTGAAGATCGGTGTCCTTCAAATGCAGCCCAGCTCTCTGAGCTACAGCTTTGCCCACTTGTGTCTCCAGGAGTTCTTTGCAGCAATGTCCTACATCTTGGAGGATAGTGAGGAAACCCATGGTGATATGGAAAACAACAGACTTGTGGAAACACTGGTAGAACGTTATGGAAGACAAAACCTTTTTGAGGCACCCACTGTGCGCTTTCTATTTGGTCTTTTGAGTAAAGAGAGATTGGAAGACATGGAAAAGTTCTTCTCCTGCAGCCTTCCTGGAAAGACAAAATTGAAGTTGCTATGGCACATCCTAGGGAAATCCCAACCCCATCAACCACATTGTCTGGGATTGCTCCACTGTCTGTATGAAAATCAGGAAAAGGAGCTCGTGACACATGTGATGCATGATCTTCAAGGAACAATAGTGCCTGGCCCGAATGACCTTGCACACACAGCGTTCCAGACAAACGTGAAGCGCCTGGTGGTACAGACAGACATGGAGCTCATGGTGGTCACTTTCTGCATTAAGTTCTGCTGTCATGTGAGGAGCCTTCAGCTGAATATGGAAAGACAGCAAGGGTATGAGCTGATGGACCCAAGGATGGTTCTGTGAGTATTCAGACACAGTCCTCTCTCCAGATTCCCTGTGGATCTCATGAGCCCACATGTTCTGAACATTTCTCTATTCACTTCAATGTGCTTGATTATGGGATGGAGCTATGAACTTGTCTCTCCCTATGCCTTGGTGAGGAACACCCAGTGTCTCTGATTCAAATCCTCTTCACCCTTCACTGGGTTCCAATGGCCACAGTTACTGATCTTCCCTATTCCCATGCTTTCTCTCTGAGAAACAGCTCGTTCCTGCAGGCACCATCTGCTCTTCCCTTAAAATGACCTTGACCCTGAGATCTTTCCCTATAACCTCAGAATGCATATATATTAGAGCCCCTATGGTTCCACTGCCCAGATAATATATGTATGTGTCATTGAAGGCAGCCTGGCCCTGGAACTCACCTGAAAGGTTCCCTAACTTTCTATCAATCCCAGCAGATAGACTTCTTCCAGGGTTTACTACCCTTGTGCAGTAGTGGTTACTTAATATCAGTATGTGTCTTGCCTCCTTCTACGTGATTCATCCTATAAATATTCATGAAGTATTATTGTATGTAATGACCTACCAATCACAAGAGGAGAAGTGAAATTCTTGTCCAAGGACCACAGAATCGGGAAGAGAAGACAGCCAACTACATTAATTACATAGGGAGTGACTCTTGCCATGGCCAAGCACATACTGAGTCACAGGGAAGGGAGTGTTTATTTACCTGGAGAGATCTCAGGGGCAGTAATGTTTTTAGTTCAGTCTTCTTTTTTTACATGTTGAAATGTTCTCTCCTAATAATCTGAACTGGACCTGCTGGCACAACCCTGAAATTCCATCATTCAATAGGTCAAAGCAGGAGTCCTTGATTTCAGGACTTTGACACCAGTTTTGACAAGAAATAAAAAGTTCCTGTGAAAACCAAATGACTTGAAAGTAGTGGAGTGACTGTGAGAGAAATAGGACGGGGTGAGGAGAAGGGGGAAGTAGGGCAAAGAGCACATGTGGCCAAGCCGTGTTACACACATGCAGGAAGGTGTCAATGACTATTTTACATGATTAGGATGGACAAATGCTTGGAGAAAAGTGAGTATATACCATCCATCAAAACAACAAAGGTTAGGATCAAACAGAATTCTATTTCCAAAAGAGGACAGCATTAGGAAGTGAAGAAGCTTAGCTTGGCTGTGCACAGCTATCATCCAAAACTCAGAAAGCAGGGGCAAGAAGGTCATAAGTCCCAGACCACCCTAGTTTTTGACTGTGTTTGTGTCTCAATCCCTCCATTGAAGACTTGCCTGGCTATAGGACATGGTCGGTTCAGGCTCCATGTCCCCCAGTGCTAGCAATCTTACCTAGAGTCACCCTGGTAGATTCCTGGGAGTTTTCATTATCCCAGGTTTCTAGCTTATCCAAGAGATGTCCCCCCAAATCCAGTTGTCTTACCCAGTACTCTCTCCCTCCGTCCTCCTCCTGCCTCACCTCTCCTGTCCCGGTCCCTACCATCCCCCCACACAGCCCCATCCCTCCAACCACTCTGTTGATGTCTAATCTAGTTCACAATCTCAGTGAGATTCAAGCGCCCCTTCTTGGGTGCTTCTTGTTACTTAGCTTCTTTAGGACTGTGGGTTGTAGCATGGTTATCTTGACCTTTACAACCAATATCTGCTTATAAGTGAGTACATACCTCAGGTTTGTCTTCTGGGTCTGGGCTAACTCACTCAGGATGATCTTTTTCTAGTTCCATCCATTTGGCTGCAAATTTCATGATGTTAATGTTTTTAATAGCTGAATAATAGTCCATTGTATAAATGTACCACATATTCTTTATCTGTTCCTATATCTTATTGAGGAACATCTGGGTTTTTTTCAATTTCTGGCTATTACAAATATAGCTGCCATGAACACAGTTGGATAAGTGTTCTTAAGGTATGGTGGAGCCTCTTTGGATATTTGTCCAGAAGTGGTATAGCTGTGTCTAGAGATAGATTTATTCCCAATTTTCTGAGAAACTGCCAAATTGGTTTTCAAAATAGTTGTACAACTTTGCACCCCCACCAGCAGTGGAGGAGTGTTCCCTTTTCTCCACATCCTCACCAACATGAGCTGTTTGTTGAATTTTTGATCTTACCCATTCTGGCAGGTATAAAATGGAATCTCAGAGTTGTTTTGATGTACATTTCCCTGATGTCTAAGGATAAAGACTATTCCATTCAGTCCTTCATAGCTATTAGAGATTTCTCTGCGGAGAATTCTCTGTTTAGATCTGTACCCCATTTTATTCATTAATTGATTGATTGATTTACATTCCAATTGCAGCTTCCCCCTCCACTCCTCCCAGGTCCCGACCTTTTCACCTCACCTCCTCCACCATTCCCCCCTTTCTGTTCAGAGAAGGGGAGGCCTCCTGTGGTCATCAACCCACCTTGGCATTTCAAGTTGCAGGTGCATCTTCTCTTATTGAAGCTAGACAAGGTAGCCCAGTTTGGGGAAAAGGATTCAAACGCAGGCAGCAGAGTCAAAGACAGCTCCAGCTCCTGCAGTTAGGGATCCCACATGAAGACCAAGCTGCACATTTGTTACGTATATGTAGGGGGCCTAGATCCATCCCATGCATGCTCTCTGGTTGGTGGTTCAGTCTCTGTGAACCCCTGTTGACCCAGGTTAGTGATTCTGTACATTTTCTTGTAGTGTGTTTGACCTCTCCTGCTCCTTGAATCCCCCATGACCTTCTTCCACAAAATTTCCCAAGATGCACCTAATGTTTGGCTGTGGGTCTCTGCATCTGCTTCCATCAGCCACTAGGTGAAGCCTGTGACATTCCAGTTCTGCTAGGCAACTGTCTGAAAGTAGAGCAGAATATCATTAGTAGTGTTGGGGTGAGCTCTCTCATGGAATTTTCTGGTTTTTAATTGTGTTATTTGCTTTGTGGCTGTCTAGTTTCTTGAGTCCTTATATATTTTGAATATCAGCCCTCTGTCAGATGTGGAGTTGGTGAAAATCTTTCCCATTCTGTAGGTTGCAACTTGTCCTTTTGACAGTGTCCTTTGCCTTTCAAGAAGCTTTTCAGTTTCATGGGGTTCTATACATTACGTGTTGACCTTAGTGCCCAAACTGCTCTGTTTAGGAAGTTTTCTCCTGTGTTGCTGCATTCAAATCTGCTTTCCACTTTTCTTCTATCAGATTTAGTGTATCTGATCTCATGTTGAGGTTTCTCTACCCCTTGGACTTGAGATATGTGCAGGGTGATAGATATGGATCTATTTGCATTCTTCTACATGGAGATACCCTCTTAGACCAGCAACATTTGGTGAAGATGCTTTTTTTCCATTGTATAGTTTTGGCTTCTTTGTCAATAGTTACTAGATGTGTGGGTTTACTTCTGATTCTTTGATTCCATTCCATTGATCAACATTTCTATCTTCATGCCAGTACTATGTGGTCTTTATTACTATTGCTCTATAGTACAGCTTGAAATCAGGGATGAGGATATCACCAGAAGTACTATTATTTGTGCAGGAATCACTTAGCTATCCTGGGTTTTTGTTTTTCCATATGAAGTTGGGTATTGTTCTTTCAAGGTCTGTAAAGAATTGTGTTAGTATTTTAATGGGAATTGCATTGAATCTGCAGATTGCTTTTGATAGGATGGCCATTTTTACTGTGTTAATCCTACTGATCCATAACCAGGGGAGATCTTTGCATCTTCTGATATCTTCTTCAATTTCATTTAAAGTTCTTATCATACAGGTCTTTCATTTTCTTGGTTAGAGTTATTCCAAGTATTTATGGCTATCGTGAAGGACATTGTTCCCTAATTTCTTTAGTAGCCCATTTGTTGTTTTTATGTTTTTACAGGAGAGCTATTGGTATTTTTGGTTTGTTGTGTTTTTGTTTTGGGGGGTTTTTTGGTTTGGTTTGTTAGGTTTTTTGGGGGGTGTTTTGTTTTTTGCTTTTTTGGGTTTTTTTTTTCGTTTTGTTTTGCTTGTTTTGTTCTGTTTTACTTCATTTTGTATTGAGCCACTTTTCTGAGTGTGTGGGAGAATTCCCTGGTAGAACTGTTGGGATTACTACCATATTATCTGATAATAGTGATACTTTGACTTCTTTCCTTCCAATTTGTATCTCTTTGGTCCGCTTTAGTTGTGTTATCTATCTAGCAAAAACTTCCAGTTCTATAATAAATAGATATGGAGGCAATGGACTGTCTTGCCTTGTCCCTGATTTTAGCGGAATTGCTTTAAGTTTCTCTCCATTTAATTTGGTGTTGACTATCAGGTGGGTGTATACTGCCTTTATTGAGTTTAAGTATGGGTCTAATATCCATGATCTGTTTTACCAAGAAGGGCAGTGGATTTTGTTGAAAGTTTTTTCAGCATCCAATAAGATGATCATGTAATTTTTTTCTTGAAGTTTGTTTCTATGGTGGATTACATTGCGGGATGATCATACGTTGAACCATCCCAGCATGCCTGGAATGAAGCCTACTTAATCACGGTGGATGGTGTTTTTGATGTGTTCTTTGATGTGATTTGCAAATATTTTATTGAGTAATTTTCCATCAATGTTCATAAGGGAGCTTGGACTGAAGATTCTTGGTAGAATATTTCTATGACTTAGATATCAGAGGGATTGTAGCTCATTAAAAATGAATTTGGCAGAACCTTCCGGTTTCCATCTGTGGGTGGAGACCTCTGCCTGGGCCACCAGGAGTCCATAGCCAATGAGGCCAGGAGAAAGCTACACTCCCAGGAACTTGGAAAAGCAGTGAGTGGGGTTAAGGGGAGCAACACCTCTCACCCAGACCCGCCCGGATCCAGAGGGATACAGGGCCTGAGGAGAACTCGGGGACAGGAAACCTCTGAACCTTCCGGTTCCATCTGTGGGGGTAGACCTCTGCCTGAGCCACCAGGGGTCTGTGCCTAGCCTGGGCCACAGGGCTCCAGGAGAAAGCAGGTATCCCAGGAGTGCTGACACACCTTTGAGCACAGGCAAAACCACCACTTCTGTTCAAACTCACTGGATCAAGAAGGACCCTTGCAGAGCCATCAGGACATAGAAACCAAGGGACAGCTGGGGACAAGATCCTTCTGATTTCTGTCTGCACCCCAGAGCAGACCCTGTGCCACAGTTCTCCAAACGCAAACACCTCTCAGAGAGAGCTGGGCTTCAAGGAGTATTGACACAGAGGCCTGTAGGAAGGGCAAGCCACAACCAGACAGAGTAAAATCAGCTAACATCAGAGTTAACAAGATGGCAAAAGGCAAGGGTAAGAACATCAGGAACAGGAACCAAGGTACTTGGCAAAATCAGAACGCAGCTCTCCCACCACAGCAAGCCCTGGATACCCCAACACAGCAGAAAAGCAAGACTCAGGTTTAAAATCATTTCTCATGATGATAGAAGACGTTAAGAAAGAAATGAATAACACACTTAAAGAAATACAAGAGAACAGTGATAAACAACAAGAAGCCTTTAAAGAGGAAACGCAAAAATCCATTAAAGAATTACAGGAAAACACAATCAAACAGGCAGAATTTCAAGAAAACACAATCAAACAGACAAAGGAAATGCACAAAACTATCCAGGAGCTAAAAATAGAAATAGAAACAATACAGAAATCACAAAGGGAGACAACCCTGGAGTTAGAAAACCTAGGAAAGAGATCAGGAGTCATTGATGCAAGCATCACCAACAGAATACAAGAGATAGAAGAGAGAATCTCAGGAGCAGAAGATACCATAGATAACATCGACAAAACAGTCAAAGAAAATGCAAAATGCAAAAAGCTTCTAACCCAAAACATCCATGAAATCCAGGACACAATGAGAAGACAGAACCTAAGGATAATAGGTATAGAAGAGAGTGAAGATTCCCAAATTAAAGGACCAGTAAATATCTTCAACAAAATTATAGAGGAAAACTTCCCTAACCTAAA
>CM052710.1:46732199-46759797 GCA_028551405.1 Uromys caudimaculatus
TCTGAGATTTCACCTCACACCAGTCAGAATGGCTAAGATCAAAAACTCAGGTGACAGCAGATGCTGGTGAGGATGTGGAGAAAGAGGAACACTCCTCCATTGTTGGTGGGATTGCAAGCTGGTACAACCACTCTGGAAATCAGTTTGGCGGACCCTCAGAAAAATGGACATAATACTACTTGAGGACCCAGCTATACCACTCCTGGGCATATACCCAGAAGATGCTCCAACATGTAATAAAGACACATGCTCCACTATGTTCATAGCAGCCCTATTTATAATAGCCAGAAGCTGGAAACAACCCAGATGTTCCTCATCAGAGGAATGGATACAGAAAATGTGGTACATTTACACAATGGAGTACTACTCAGCTATTAAAAACAATGATTTCATGAAATTTGCAGGCAACTGGATGGAACTTGAAAATATCATCCTGAGTGAGGTAACTCAGTCACAAAAAATCGAACATGGTATGTACTCACTGATAAGTGGATATTAGCTGAAACGTTTGGAATACCAAGATTCACTTTACAGTAACAGCTGGACTGAGAGTGAGGTCCCAGATGGAGGAGTTGGAGAAGGGACTGAAGGAGCTGAGGGAGTCTGCAGCCCTATGGAGGGAGCATCAGTGTCAACTGGCCTGACACCCCCCCGGTCGTCCTGGAGGCTGGACCACCAACCAAAGAATACACATGGAGGGACCCATGGTTCGGACCACACATGTGGCAGAGGAGGGCCTGGTTGGCCATCAGGGGGAGGAGAGGCCCCAGTAAAGGGGAATATCAAGGTGGGAATATGGGAGTGGGTCGGTGGGTGGGTGGGTGGGAGGTGGAATTCCCTCATAGAGGCGAGGAGGGGGAGGGGATGGGGGTTTCCAAAGAGGAGACCCAGAAAAGGGGAAACATTGGAAATGTAAATAAAGTATCAAAAAAAAAAAGAAAGAAAGAAAGGGGGAAACATTGGAAATGTAAATAAAGTATCTAAATAAATAAATAAATAAAGTTAATTTGGCATTGTTTCTTCTGTTTTTATTTTGTGGAATAATTTGATGATTATTAATATTAGCTCTTCGTGAAAGTCTGGGAGAATTCAGCACTAAAACTATCTGATCCTGGATTTTCTGTTTGGGTTGGTTTGGTTTGGGTTGATTATCTTTTCTTCCTTTATTTTCTTTTTTGTGGTTAAGAGAATTTTATTGACTACTTATATTTCCTTAGGAGTTATGAGTTTAATCAGATTGTTTACTTGATCTTGATTTAGTCTTGGTAAGTGGTATCTATCAAGGAAATAGCCCACTTAATTTAGGATTTAGAAGTTTGTGGAATATAGGTTTTTGGAGTAAGACTTAATGATTCTTTGTATTTCCTCAGTGTCTATTCTTAAGTCCCTCAATACATTTCTGATTTAGTTAATGTAGATAGTCTCTCTGCCTTTTAGTTAGTTGGGTAAGGAAAAATGTTTTGTATATATGTGTTAAGTCCACTTGAATCATAACATCTCTTAGTTCCATTGCTTCTCTGTTTACTTTCTGTTTGAATAACTTGTCCATTGTTCTTCAATTATTACACTATTATGTGTGGAATTTAATATGTGATTTGATATTTACTAATGTTTCTTTTACAAATGTTGGTGCCCTTGGATTTGAGGGACAGATATTTATAATTGAGATGTCATCTTGCTGGATTGTCTCTTTGATGAGTATGAACTGTCCTTCTCTCTCTTTTTTTATTAATTTTGGTTGGAAGTCTATTTTATTAGATATTACAATGACTACTACACTTTGCTTCTTGGGTCCATTTGCTTGAAAATCTTGTTCCAGCCCTTAACTCTAAGATAATGTTTACCTTCAAACTTGAAGTGTGTTTCTTACATGCAACATAATGATGGATCCTGTTTTCAAATATATTCTCATAGTTTATATCTTTTTATTGGGAAATTAAATCCATTGCTATAGACAGATATTAAGAAACAATAATGTTTAATTCCTTTTATTTTAATGTTGGCGATGGTAGTGTGTGTGTGTGTGTGTGTGTGTGTGTGTGTGTGTGTGTGTCCCTTTTTTTGTTTTGCTGGTATGAAATTATTTGTTTCCTGTGTTTTCCTGGGTGTAGTTAACCTTGTGTTGGAGTTTTCTACTATCTTCTGTAGGGCTGGATTTTTGGACAGATAGTGTTTAAATTCAGTTTCATAGTGGAACATCTTCTTTTCCCATCTATGGTGATTGCAAGTTTAGCTGGGTATAGCAGTCTGGGCTGGCATTATGGTCTTTTAGAGTCTGCAAGACATCTGCCCAGGCTCTTCTAGTTTTTACACTCTCTGTTGAAGTTTGATTAATTCTAATACATCTACCTTCATATGTTACATGGCCTTTTTCCCGTGTAGATTTTAATATTCTTTCTTTTCTCTGTATATTTAATGTTTTGATTATTATGTGACAGGAGGATTTTCTTTTTTGCTCTAATCTATTTAGCGTTCCATAAGCTTCTTGTATGCTTACAAGCATTTCTTTCTTTCTGTTAGAAAATTATTCTTCTTTGATTTTGTTAAAAATTATTTCTGGGTCTTTCAGAAGATGTAGATCCATTCCAAGCACCCACATTAGATGTTCACACTACTTTTACCATAGTCTCAGATGATACCAGGCAAAGCTTCTATCATCTGCTGACTACTACATTCATAAAGGGCACAGACAAGCAGGCATGCTACCATAGATATGAAATAAAAATATATAAATCCTTTTTTAATAAGTCATTGTTTGAAGAGTTGTACTTGGTTTCCCATAATATTTATTTGCTTTTATAAATTTTTTAAAAAAGAAATACTTTTTTTCCATTCAAAGTTTACTAATTTAAATCTATGTGTTGGCAGTTATGTTTTTTCTTTTTGTTTTTTATTATTTTTTTAGTTTGTTGATTATTTTGTTTGTAGTGTTGGGGATCCAGTATTGCAGAGACCATGCATAGTTTTGCTCCCAGCCTTTTGGTGTCTGTAGCTTAGTCTAGCCTAGAACTCAACATTCTCATGTCTGGTAAACTTTGTTGCTGTAATTAAGGAGTAAAGGAATGCATGCTACTACCACACTGGGCAGATATAGATAGATAGATAGATAGATAGATAGATAGATAGATAGATAGATAGATAGATATAGATAGATAGATAGATATCCCTCTCTCTCTCTCTCTCTCTCTCTCTCCCTCTCTCCCCCCCCCTCTTTCACTCTGTGTGTATGTGGTGTGTGTGTATGTTTTGTGTGTATGTGTGACTTGTCTGACTCTCTTTCTGTCCCTTTCTCTTTGTCTCTCCCTGTCTTTCTGTCTCTCTTTGTCTATCTGTCTGTGCCCCTATTTCTGTCGGTCTTTCTATCTCTCCCTATTTCAGTCTCTTTCTCTCTCTTTGTATCTCAGTCTCCCTGTCTCTGTCACCCTGTGTGTGTGTCCACTCTCACTACTCTCTCCTCTTTCTGTGTCCCTCTATACTTGGAAGGATAAAAGGACCATGTGAACAAAGACAGCTGTAGTATAGCATGTGATAATGCTTACCACACCACCATGGAGTCATTCCCAATTGCCAATCATCAGCTCTCTTCCTATACTTTTTTGAGCTTTCCATCATGAGTCTCAAGAATTCCGTTCCAAGGAAAGCAGGTGCAGTCACACCAAAGAGAAGAAGCCCATCTGACTTTTCAAGGTCCAACTTTGTGCCAGGCCATAAACTGAACACTGCAGATTACAAAGAAAAGATGAAAGCCATTTGTTCACACCCTTTGGACACCTAGACTGAGTCAGAAACAGATGCACAAAATGAGCACATAGCATGCTAGCCTAAACGACATAGATGAGAAACCTCCCAGAGGAGAGGATCCAGAATTTGGAGCAAAAGAACATGTAGAAGGCTAGGGAATTCTGGGGATGGCATATCAGTGCCTGGGGCTCAGGTAGATAGAAACCCAATCTTCTATGTAGGACTGTGCACAGACCATACAAATGCCTCTGCTACCTCTCTCTCCCCTCAGGTACAGGTGGATTCCATTCACTGATGCCAGTTGGAAGATTCTCTTCTACAATCTTAAATTCGCCAGAAATCTGGAGGAGCTGGACCTCAGTGGAAATCCACTGAGCTACTCTGCAGTGCAAGGACTTTGTAAAACCCTTCAACTGCCCGGCTGCCAACTAAAGACCTTGTGGTGAGTCTGGCCTGGTTCTCCCCTGAATCAGGGATATATGGGAGGAGACTAAAGGCAAAGGATGTCTGGGGTGAGGCTTGGTATTTATCAAATAGTCACTGAAATCCCATTACCACACCTATAACACATGCCAGACTGGTTAAAATAAACAAATGAATTTTTTTCTTCTTGGGGAACATGAAAGATTGCATTCATCAAGAAATCCCACTACCTAATGATAACACTGGACTCATGAGGGCTTCATGGAGCACACTTCTTGAGGACATGGCTAAAGCAGAAGTGTAGAATACAGCAGCAAAGGGAAGCCTGAGGGGAGAAAGCTCCAGGTCCGAGGAATGACTTCTCCCCATTTCCTCCTGCCCTCTGCCCTCATAATCAGACTTTTACTCAGTTTCTATAGACTTTAACTTAATTAAGATTTCATTTAATGAATGAGATCATGGCCTATTCTACATCTGGAGAATTTCATGTCATCTGACTCTTGAAATACAGCAGTGAGAGGTCCTAGGCCTATGGAGCTCTGACGTTGCCAAAGGTAATCAAGTGTTGGTCCTGACCTGTATCCATTGCTCCTGCAGCTCAGCCATGGAGGGCTTAGAATTCTCTCCCTAGACCAGAAAAGGCACAACAAAGAGCTAACCAATGGTAGCTCAGCATACCAAGAATCACAAAGAGAGACCTGAGATACCTTTTTAAAACCAATGTGCCCTAGAGAAGCTGACGGTGAGCATCTCCCATGCAGGCTTGTTGAATGTGGTCTCACATCCACATACTGCGTACTCCTACACATGGTGCTCAGTGACCACTCCAGCCTGACTGAGCTGGACCTGCAGCTGAATGACCTGGGTAATGATGGTGTGAGGATACTGTGTGAGGGGCTTAGGAATCCTGCCTGCAACCTCAGCATCCTGCGGTAAGCAAGCCCTGCAATTCCTTTCTGGACATAAGGAGGGGAAGGGACATAGGTGAGTTCCCAGATGACAAAATATAGAAAAGAGAAGGGATAGATAATTCATAGTCATCCTGACTCCTGACCTGTCACTGACACCCTGTGATTGGACGAGTCACTGTCTTCTGGAAAACTCAGTCTCCTCATGGATTAATGGAATGTGATACCCACCACATAGACATGTAATGTATATTACATAGTACATATGAAATGGCATACAGTATACATATATATAAAAGACACTAGGTAAGTAGCTGGGCATGGTGTAATCACAAGCATTAGCATGGCTATATATTGTAAGGGACTCTCGGACTTGCCTTCTTCCAAGACAGTGCCTCCATCATTTATCCATTCATTAATTCATGTATGCATGCATTCATATTATGCATTGGCTCTGTGGGCCAAGCATTGGTGCAGGACATAGGAAAACAAACACAAACACACATGGCTCAGTCTTCTGAGTTATGTGGAAAGAGACAGACATTGATTGCCCATCAGCCTGTGACTCTGTATTGACAAACTGCTGAATGCTGTTCCATCAACAATACTATGAGAGTATAATTCTGTGAGAGGCATAATTTTACTGAATGGCCCAAGAGGACTCTCTGATATCTGAAGGAGAAATCAGCCTTTGTCAGCCAACAGTAGGCCAGCACCCCAGGGAGAGGCAGAGTTGGGGAAGGCACTGGAACAGATAGGGGCTGAAACCATAGACGGTCACAGGGGCTGACTACAGAAGCCTGAGACATTGCTGTACCTGGAGCTGTACCACTCCTCCTGGCCTAGAGTTCCATGCAAACTAAGAAAGCCTCCAAACTACAGCCCTGGAGACATGTGTTCTTCTCCACACAGCCCTTCTTGCTGTCTCTAAACTGTCCCTCTCCAGTCCCTCCACTTCCCCAGCAGAGAAGTCCACAGGAAGTTTCTAGAGGAACACTTTGCAAAGGTTGCTTGCCAGTGCTCTTCATGAGCTCAGAGAACCACAGATGCTACAGACCCCTGTACCCAGAGCCTGCTCATTCTTACAGCCAAGAGGAAAAGTCAGGCAACCTGTGCCCTGGGACTTCCCTCTGTCTGGCCTTCTGCTGCAACTCTCAAACCTAAAGGAGCAGTTGGTCAGTCAAGCCCAATTTACTTCCTCCCCTCTGGTAGCTGAAACAGGCCCAGATGCTCAGCACATTTTCAGCCATAACTGTTCCTCACACATTGAATAGCATGAACAGGACTGGCCTCCACTGCAAGTCTGCCTTCCAGACAACTCAGTTACATGTGAATTCTTAGCTGACTCCTTCTTTGACACCAAGGGCTCCATCACAGAGAGAGCATCTCATGAAACATCTTAGTGTCATGTCACAGCCTCTCAGAGGAGAAGGGGCCTTTCTCCTCCTGCCTTGTCTGTGCCTCCCTGCAGGCAGAGTGGGAGTGATGTGTCCATGCTTAGGAATTGAGGACTCTGAAATGCAGAGAAGTCAGGTGCTACTCTAACACCATCAACAACCCTGCAACTTGAGGCTCATGAGAATGGATCAGAGGACCTTGGTAGTGGCTTCTGTATAAGGACAAGCTTTCCTTCCTTAGCACTAAAGGGATGGAGAGGGGAGGTGACAATGGAACCAAGGCTCTTTTCTTCAAGGAGAATGTCCATGAAACCTTGCATCTCATCACTATGTGTTCACCTTGAAGACCTACCCAGAATCCCTTTGGGGATATGGACATGACTACCAACATTTAGGAATGCTGACAGCTACAGATGTGCCCTTTGCCAACAAGAGTCCCCATATCTATGGCTATGTTCCACTCCCTGGGACAATCTATTTCCAATGACTAACCTGTGGAGGCGAGGTATAAAGGGCCAACCCTTCATTTCAGCTGTGGATTGTTCCAAAGGTCCTCTTCTTGTATTTAGATTCCCTGAACACTGACCAAGTTCCATTGAGACTGCCTCATGGACATATTGTCATCTTCTTCTTAGCCTACTGCTCTCTCGCTCTCTCCCTCTCCCTCTCCCTCTCCCCTCCTCCCCCCCCCCCTTTGTCCTGATTTTAGATCAAATAAAAGACTGAATGAGCCTCCTTACTGGCTCCATCCACAGACAACAGAGTCCAGGATCCTGGATTCTGACTTCTCAAGAGCCTGTGGAGAATCCCAGAAGAAACAGCCCTCTCTTATGTTTACAGGCTGGACCAGGCCTTTCTCAGTGACCAGGCAATTAAACAGCTCAGGACCCTGGAGGCAAAGAATCCGAAGCTGCACATCTCCAGCATATGGTGAGGGGGATGGGGGAAGAAAGAATTCCCACTTGTCAATCTGACCTTATGTGGCTGACTCGAAGCTGAGAGGTGGAGAAAGAGTCCTGAGGTAGGAAAGATACAGAGAGCCTGAAAAAAAACAGAACACCACAGTGATTGAAGTAAGGAAGGGTTCTGTATGTAGGGAGGTTGTATGATGTTTTTAAGAAAAGATAGAATCATATAACATCCCTACTTAAGCTCTTCCATCAGAAAAAATATATGAAAGGGTAAGTAGTGAGAGAAAGAAGTTAATCTGGCTTCTGTGACAATCCTGTCAGAGCACAGGAATCTACCTCTGTGATGATAGTATTGACCCCTTCATGAAGGCAGAGCCCTCATGATCTCATTGTGTCTTACCCTTCCTTCATCCTGTGAGCACTGTGTCATTGCATTGGGGATTAACTTTCTAATATGTGAACACTGGGGAACACATTCATATAAAGCAAAGGAGAGATTGAGATTATCCTGGTTCTGGCACCGTGGATGCACAGGAGCATAGGGGCTCATACAGTTGTGGCTCAGAGAAGAAGCATGGGACAGTTAAAATCCAGATGGGTTGGATTATATGTGGGGATACCTTGTGCACATCCCTATCTTTTCCTGACATCTGAGGGAAAGAGTATGTCTATGTGTAGGATGCCACACATGACGGTTCCCACTGAGAACATGGATGGAGAAGATAGCCTGACCTCATTCAAGCAGCAGAGACAACAGTCAGGTATGTGAAGGGGTCAGACGCAAAGCATAGGAGTATAGGCTGCAAGAGCATCTGTAGGAGAAAGCCATCATTTCTTTTTTCTTTTTTGAATTCTTTCAGATTTCATACACAAGTACTATACTGACATCATGTGTGCCACTCCGTCTAGTCACTCCAAATCCTCCTATGTTCTGTCCACAAACTCTCAAATCCCTGACCTCTTCTTTAATATTACTCTTGTTAAATATATGTGTGTTTACACATATGTATGCATGTGTATACACAAATACAACCTGATGAGTCCATTTTCTGTTGGACATGTATACATATATATGTTGGATAACCTATTAGGGGGCACTTGCCTGGGAAGATTGTTGTTGTCTCTCCTACCAGACGTTAACTGCCTATACCTCTTCATTTAGGCATTATGAGATTTCACTCATCGACAGTAGCATGTCAACTAGGGTTTCATTGGCTGGATCTTCTTGAGACAGTAAGATGGGTGAGATTTCATGGGTTCCATGTAATACACAGGATACATTATCAGCTATAAATGTCTTGGAAGTGTTTAAAATATGTATGCTCCTTTCTCTGACATAAGACAGTACAAGCCATAAAAAAAGAGCCCCACCCCTTGCAAGACCTTCCACACCTAGAACCAAGAAAGAATACTGCTTCCTTTTCTCCCAGACTTGGAGGCAGCTGCTGCCCCTCTCTCAAGTCTTCTCTTGTATCAGGTTCTATACCAGGTCACCCTTTCTCCTTCTGATATACTAAGGCCTAGGACTCACCTCTCTATCCTTACTCATCCACCTTTGGTATTATGTTTAAATACACACACACATACACACAAACACACATATGTATGCTACACTTCTCTGTCATATATATATATGTATATACACACACACACACACACACACACACACACACACACACATTTCTATCCCCCTGTTTCTGATGTGTGTGTGTGTGTGTGTGTGTGTGTGTGTGTGTGTGTGTGTGTGTGTGT
This sequence comes from Uromys caudimaculatus, assembly GCA_028551405.1. NCBI lineage: Eukaryota > Metazoa > Chordata > Mammalia > Rodentia > Muridae > Uromys > Uromys caudimaculatus. The sequence continues at coordinate 46,741,332 of CM052710.1, forward strand.
GTGAAAAGCAAGGATGTAACTGAAAGAGCAGTGATACAGACTGCAGATGCACTTCCTGCTGTGGCCAAGGCTGACCAGCCTGGAAAAGGGTTCAGCCATAGCACATTTCTGGAGAAGGCATGGGACACGTGCATGGACAACACAAAATGACCACTGCTTGGCCTCTTCTACAGGAGTGGTAATTATAATTTGTACTAGTAAGGAGCTTACATCCATCTTCTCCTACTTCTCCAGGAGACAAGCACATGCAACCTATGGGGACTGAAGATGACTTCTGGGGCCCTACAGGACCTGTAGCTACTGAGGTGGTTGACAGAGAGAGGAACCTGTACCAGTGAGTGAGCTCTGCCTGGCAAAGGCTGGTTTTCCCCAGTCCATCTTCCATAAGGGATCCCTACAGATAGCATCTACTTATCTCTACAGTGTCTTCTCTTTGTCTTGCCAATGCAAGAGGCTAATCCAGGACTGGAATAAGAAGTTTGTCCTGTTATAAAAATGGAGGTCTTTTTATTAATTTTTTTTCAAACATTTACAAAACAGGAAAGCACAAGAACTTCCCTGAACAACTACTCAGATCCATCAACCATTTTGCAAATTGGTTTTGACTACTCTCAATCTTCCTTTGTCAACACTGTCACCGTATTGTATGTCCAAGACACAATATGATTTCACCCACAATAATTTCACTATACACTCCCCATGATTAAGAAAGGACTTCATCTTCCACAACCGGCATACTCTTACCACATCAACTGTGCTGAACTGAGTCCATCATCTCATCTAAATGGACTGTGCTCAGCTTTTCTCATTCTCTGAAATGTGGTCTTTCTGGTGATTATTTTTTTTCCTGATGTACATAGCATCCCTCTACCATTACATTAGGGTTCTCCTGTCCTTAGATTCACCTTAAATCTCTGTACTCTCTGCACTCCTGCTTCACTAACAACCATTGTGGGCCAAGAACCACTGAAGCTGAGAACATGATGATGTGTATAGCAGCCCTGTCCTCCTAGAATTCTAGTCTCACAAATAATGAATGACTAAAGACACAACCATGGTGTCTTCCTTATCCTCCTCCAACACTGTCACAGTCACTGTCTCAGCTGGAAAAACTGTCATTGTAAATTTCTACTTATCTACCTACCTGTCACCAAGCAGGGAGCCTTGGAAAATCAATGAAGATCTTGGTAAAGCATTATGTCAAGGCCAAGGATTTATCACTCATATCAGCAGATAGACTTTCATTGAGAAATATACTCTTTCAGAATATAAATACTAAAAACCTATGATGTGCCTCGCTAGTTGAGCCTTAGTCTACTGTGCACAAGGTATTAGGTTTATCCTCTGAACTTCACACACACACACACACACACACACACACACACACACACCCACACACACACCCACCTATTTTATCACCTTCGTCACTATCACAGGAAGTGCTGACTGTTCCCTACATGTGTTACATGGAGGTTTGCATTAGATCACCCAGTACTCAGTTCTCTAAGTTGATGTTGTCATTAACCCTATGTATACACTAGGAAACCGACTTGGGGGTTAAATGACTAATCAGGGATCTACATAAGCAGCAGAGGTACAAAATTCAGAGCCAGCTGCCTGAAGTCTGCTGTGTCCCGAGCTCTGCACTGGGTCTGCACACAACAGATGAGTAGTACTGGTTTGAACTGGTGTCTGCCTCTCCCTTTTCCAGAGTGCAATTGCCCATGGCTGGTTCCTACCACTGTCCCAGCACAGGACTGCACTTTGTGGTGACAAGGGCAGTGACAATCAAGATTGAATTTTGTGCCTGGAGCCAATACCTGGACAAGACCCCTTTGCAACACAGTCTCATGGTGGCTGGACCTCTGTTTGATATCAAGGCTGAGCAAGGAGCTGTGTCTGCAGTGTACCTCCCTCATTTTGTGTCTTTCCAAGGTAACCAAGGGAAGCTTAAGGAGGAGGTGTTAATAATGGGTGGGCTTGACAGGCCCTACAGCAGACTGTAAGATCATAGGTGATGAGGAAAAGGTTGTCCTAAGAATGGAGGGGGCTCATAAAGTACCTCACACGCAGTGATTTTCAGAGATTCCTTCAGAAGATGGTCTGATAAATAAAGGGTCCCAGTGAACAATCTCACAAAGAAAGCCATTACTGCAGCCTGTGATCCCAGCTCTTGCAACTTACATGCCTTAGGAAATTTCTGGTCTTAACAATGAAAGTCCAGCATGTCATGCTCCCCTCAAGTACTAGGAAAAGCATGGCTAGTGTTTATGCTAGCAAGCAGAAAAGTTGGAAAGGTACAGCACCTTCTGGAATTCTGTCTAAATTGGCACAGCAAGAACAAAGGGTAATTCAAGAATCTGGTACAAGGTCTGAGGCTGCCTTGGGAAAAGCCTGGCTATCAAGTCCCCAAACTGCCACACAGGGTACATTTTTGTATCATGCAGATTCATCTAAAATTACTGACTAGCATGTTGTTGATGTAAATTCCAAGGTGTACCACATCATGTAGGGGCATTTCATTATCTCATGTCTTGGTGACTATCCATTCCAAAGCAAACATCTGAAAAAAATATTTTTCTCTGCTAAACAACATGCACTGCAATCCTGTTTGTCATGATGCAAGTCAGAAGCAAACTCAGGAGAAAAGACAGGCAAATGGTGGATTGCAGAATTGTGTAGGGATCACATCAGGCTGGCATGTGACATTCATCATCACAGTTCTACCTGTTGTCAACTTGACACATCACTTTACATCCTAACTTTCCACTTCCTGTCTCTAAAGTTTCAGTTTCATCTCACCATGAAAAGTACAATCTGGTTTCAAAGGTCCCATTAGACCTTAATAATTCCCATAGTCTAAAATCCATCTCTCAACAGAGACTTGACGCAATGTCTTAACTATGAGCTCCTAGGAAATAAAAATCAAGTTACATATTTCCAACATACAAGGACGAAGAATAAGCACTGACATTCCAACATGGAAGAATCACAGCATAGCAAGGAATGCTCAAACCACAGCAAGACAAACTCCTTCACCATAAGCACCAACTTCTACAGCTTAGAGTCCTGCGATGGAGCTCATGGTGTCATTGACTGGACTCAAATGGACTTGGATAGCTCCACTCATCCAATTCTGCACATGAAGCACACATAGCCTCTATCTAAGGCCATCTCTCTACTCCTTTCCTACACCTTTCTTCAGAAGAAAACAATTGTGGTCCTGACTTCTGCACATCCTAGGATTTCCATTTACTCTTAGGCTCCCCTTTCAAAGGTTCATAGAATGACCTGTCAGGACCTCCCTGCAGCATCTTTGACTCAGACACATTGCCTGCTATCTGAAGCTGTGTACCTTGACTCAATGACTCCCTCAATCTAGCATCTTTTCTGTACCCCCCCCCCCAATAAAACCATAGGTATGACACTGGCAAGTTCAGTTGACAGCTTGACATGTATTTAGCCTGTCCCTGTTCATCTGGACAATGTCTATATGATATGCTTACCATGGGGAAGCACCTCCTTGAGTAGTTGCATTTGTGGAACAGGGAACATCATCAGTTAAGACTTCCGGTCTCTAAATGGATTTGGTTCTTCAAAAACTGAAGCCCAGAAAGAGTGAAATTCGGCCCTCAGGACTCCCTTCCTATTGCCACAGTGCAGCTTTCCCTTCGGTGATATTTATCTCTTTAACAGTTACAGCTGATGTTTTCTTAATCAGGCTGAATGTTTCTTGTTTACAAATTTGTTTGCAGCACTAATTCTTTATCTTTAAATTCAACTTCACACACATTCAAGGCATTTATACACTGAAGCTAGATTATTGGCCAAACTGTATCATGAGTGGATCCTTTTCCAGTTTCCATTGGAATCCTTGCTACTCTTGAAACTCTCATGAACTGGACTCCACTGTCTCTCTAAGCATTCTTGTCTTCCCCAATTCTATCATAATGTCCCCATAAGCTCTTCTCTCAGTTTGGTAGGGATTTTCTAGTCCTAAGTAACAAATTCTTTCACATTCCAGCCACCAAACAGTTCTGAAGTCCTAAGAAATACATGATCAACTTTACTACAACAACCCAATGCCAGGTATCAATTCTCTGTCCAGGTTCCTTTCTTGTAACTAAAACAAAATACCTGACCAAGGAAACTTAAGAGAGAAAGGGTTTATTTTTGCCTCACAGTTCTCAGGTACAGTAAGTTTATCATGACATGGAAGTCTGAGAACATGGAAGTGTGGTACCTGGTAAACTTGCATCAACAGGCAGGAAGAAGACAACAGTGAATGTTTGTGTTCGTGTGACCTTCTGGATCCTAGCATAAGGAATGATGCCACCCATATGGCTAGGACTTCCCAAATCAATTAACCCCATAAAGATAATCTCCTTCTATCATGCCCTGAGACATATATCCAAGGTGATGAAACTAGATTTATTCATGTTGACCTTTGATATTAACCATTCCAGGAGTCCATCCAGCTTTGACCTCAGTGGGCAAACATGCCCTTGAGTCTTTCTTATAACAGCAAACTTCACCTGCAACAAAGACTTTAATGGGTACTGCCAAATCCCTAGATGTTGAGGCTGGAGAGGGCAGCATACCAGAAAAACAGCTGGTTCTCAAATTTCTGACAGTAGCTCCTGAGGCTGTATTATTGATAGCATGCATGGATGAGACCATCAATAACCACCATTCCACTGTGAATACTCTCCCAGCTGCTATCCAGGGACACAACCAAGGCTGCTTCAAATGAGAGTCAGTACATGTGTCACCACTGACAGCAAGTCACACTCACCCTGCCTGGCATAATAAGTTGATGGTGAGGAATTGGCTGTTTGTTCTGCTCTGTGTTCACTGGACATTAATAAAGCTTAAAAATTTTGTGGTCACAGTTGAATTAACATCAATAAATAAATAACTCTAAAAAGACATCTTGACCAGATCAATTTATAGAAGAAAGATTGGGGAGAATTACAGTTTCAGGGGGTTAGAGTTCATGACCATTATGACAAGTAGCATGGCAGAAAGCACAGAGGTGTGGCGCTAGTACAGTAGCTGACTGTTTACATCCTAATTGGCAAGGAGGAGACAGAAGAATGAAACTGGAAAAAATAAGCTTTGAAAATCTCAAAGTCCACCTCAGTGACAAACCTCCTGCAACAAAGCCACACCTCCTACTCCTTCCTAAGCAGGTCCACTAACTATATGAACCATGCTCATTCAAACTGCCACAGTCATTCTACATCCTACTGTGCTATTTCCATCCAAGTTTCACTCGATAGAAACACTAAACCTAAATCTTTGAATCTGTTCTTTCACAGATACAAACGCAAGCACATTTGACTTCAAGGTGGCCCACTTTCAAGAACATGGGATGGTTCTAGAAACACCAGATAGGGTGAAGCATCACTACACAGTACTGAAAAACCCAAGCTTCTCCCCAATAGGAGTTGTACTGAGAATAATCCCTGCTGCCCGGCGCTTCGTCCCCATCACTTCCATCACACTGATCTACTATCGCCTCAATCTCAAAGAAGTCACCCTTCACCTCTACCTAATCCCCAATGACTGCACCATTCAGAAGGTAATACTGAGAACACCAAGAGTGGGGCCAGGTTGGGCTTACAGGAAACCTGAGATGCAGCTATTGAGCCCCTTGAAGAGATCCTTAACTGGGAAAGGAAATATAGTCCTATGAGGGAAACCCTGGTATGTATGATTCTGCCTTCTTCTAGGCCACTCACCCCAGAGTCGCTTACAACTGCGTTACTGCCTTTTTGCCAATCTCTACCCAGGATTCAATAGCGTATTCCCCTGATCAGAGGATGCTCCACTACCAACATGTATCGAACTCCCTCTTCCCGGGCAGAGACCTCATTCTCAAATGAACATGACAGGGGCCAATAATGCAACCACCTGTGTGAGAGAACACAAGTTAGATGTGTGCCCAGGAGGTGTCACCACCCTATCCCACACAAATGTTCTAATCAACCAGCTCACCTCATTTAGACAAGATGTCGTGGCCCAGAAGTCTAGATAAATCGCTGTCTGTAATGTTCCCTAGGCCATTGACGATGAAGAAATAAAGTTTCAGTTTATGAGAATAAACAAGCCACCCCCCGTAGACAATCTTTACATAGGCTCCCGCTACATCGTGTCTGGTTCTGAAACGCTGGAAATCACACCAAAGGTGAGCAGCGGGCGTTTGCTACTTGTTGGGGTCTGATGCCAGGCTTGGGAAACCTGTTGGGCAGATTGGAAGGCTTTGCAGCAAACTAAGATTGGGGAGGAAGCAATTGGGATCTCAATAAGCAAGACTTATCACCTAAACATGAAGGTTAGGTGGAGTTTTAAGGGAACACACAGGATTACAGATTAGGCCTGGGGAAGTGAGGAATTCGATTCAATCTGGCACAGAGAAGGTTCCCATTAAACATGGAGAGAAGCCCAGGCTGAGAATGTGTGAGCAGGACTTTCAGGATGAGCACTCACTCATCCATGGCTGTTGTGGTTTGAATCTGAAATGTCTACTACAGGTGTAAATGCTTAAACACAGGGTCCCCAGACAGTGGTAGTATTTGGGGATTTGTGGAAACAAAAGATGACGTGAAGCCTAGGTATCAGAACAAGGTCTTTAGTGGCAGGTCATGAGGCTTATAGCCATGCGGAGCTCCCCACCTTAGACATGCAAATTCCTGAACCTCTGGGATATAACAAGCTCCTTCCACAAATAATAGAGCCCCAAATTCCATGCATTTCCCACCATGAAACTAACCAACAACATAATTCCTTCCTTAAGTCGCTTCCTGTCAGATTTTGTCAGAATAATGAGAAAAGAAACAGCATGCTGGTGTTCCATGTAGCTCCAAGAACATGCTGCCTCTGGTCCTACTCCTGCCATTGATTGCTCCTCCAACCCCTCACAGCTAGCTCCACCAACATGAACCACCCCATGGCTGTGCTCTTTCTCCTGCCCACCTGAGTCACTGCAGATGGAAAACACCAGACAGCCTTAATATTTTTAAACCAGCCAGATAACACAGCTGCTGAACAAAGAATCTATTGCTCTAAATTCATCAGCTATCATATATTAAAATTCTGCCAGTGATGGAGGCCACCACCAGTTCTACTAGCCCCCAGACCTCACATGGCTCGTGCTCCTCTCTCCAAACCCTGGTCAAAAAAAAAAAAAAAAAAGCCCTTTCTCTATCTCTCTCCCTCCTTTTCCTCCTAGGACCTGGAAAATCCCACCTGTTTATCTTCACCCAACGATTAGCTTCTGCCATCTTTATTGACATACTCAAAAAATAATAGAGAACCATATTTCAGTATCAGCTATTCCCCCTACATGCTGGGTCCTCAGCCTTCTGAGTAAATACGTGTGTTCATAGGCTGTGGATCACCTCAGTGCAAAAGAGAGTCAGGATCTAATGTGGTGAGCAAGATCAAGAAAGTTTGTGAGTGGAGACATCACTCCTTCACAGAATGAGTAGGGAATTCTCATGCAGCAACTCTCTCTCTCTCTCTCTCTATCTATCTCTAGGAATTGGAGCTGTGCTACAGGAGCAGCAAGGAATTCCAGCTCTTCTCTGAGATCTACGTTGGACACATGAAGTCAGAGATTAAGCTGCAAATCAAAACCAAAAAGCACATGCAACTCATATGGGAGGCCTTGCTGAAACCAGGTAAAATTAGTGCAAGGCCCGGGACCCTAAGGGTTGAAGAAAGGCAATGGTTAGGGAGAGCTGCACTTTCATTCTTCCTTAGTGATACAGGAAAGCAAGGTCAGCTACGTGGCTTTGCAAGATCTATAAGCAGTGCTGTAAGCACAGTTTACACTGTGATGCTGTAAGAGTCAGCTCTTCCCACTTGTGACGAATATACGAGAAAAACTACAATTTTAAAGAAGAAAGGTTTCCTTTGATTCATGGTCTTGGAACCAAGTGTCAGTCCATGTTCAGCTGCCTCTGTCTCTTTGAGCCTGATATGAAACTGGTATCATGGAAGTAGGAGCTTCCATGTGAGAGAGAAGGCTGATGGTATGCTCTCTCCAAAGAAGAGAGAGGGGAAGGGAACAAGACAGAGAGAGTGGGAGTGGGGAGAAGAGGAGGAAGTGGAGGTGAGGAGAGGAGAGGAGAGGAAGTCCCTGCACTACGTTCTCTCCCTGACACGCCCACTGACTCCCCCTCCAACTGCACACTCCTGTGTGGTTCCGTTCCCATTCTCAGTGCTCACTCCGCGATGAGAGCATTGGTGTGTGGCTGCATTCATAGACTCACAGCCCTGAGGACCACTCACCTGTGAATCCTGCTGCAGGACCAGTCCTTCAGCACATGATCATTTTTCATATGCAAAGCACCACATACCCAAAGTCCAGGTTCCTCAAGCCTGTATTCTCTTTCTGCTCCCACTGCCCTGGAAGTGACAGATTGAGGAGCACAAAGATCTGCCTCCAGTTCACATATCAGCTCAGGTTTAAAGTGAAGGGATTTTGCCAACATGAGATACTTGATATTAAATCCATATAAAATTTGTATTAATAACTTATTTTTAAAAATTTTATACTCGCATACAATGAATTCTGGTCACTCCACCTTAAAAAAGGAAAAAGGAAAAAGAAAAAAGAAAAGTCCTCTCTTCTCTCCCTCCTACTCCTGCCAGCTCTGCTTCTTTCCTATAAATCTCTTCGCCACTTTCAAAAGGTTTTTCTTCGTCTCACAGAGTTTAATTTGGACCATCTGTGTGACCTAGGGTTTTGTACTATCATGAAGAACGTAGTGATCTCACTAGCAGGTATACAGATGGAATCATTACCTCCCCATCTCCCACAATTTATTATTTGCCAGTAGCTCAGCAGTGAGTGCCCTGTCCCGCTGAGCTGCTTCCCCATGGACAGCTGGTTGATGGACAGGCCAAGCTAGTGAGGGTCCAGAGGCAGGAGGTGTGGGCGCTATGAGTCATGCTGGCCATGGAAATGCCTGCTTATAAGACAGCACTTCACAAGCCTTCTCCACACAGGATGTTGCTGTATTCTCTCCAATTCTCCTTCCACCGTGTTACTTAAGCATTAATGGGCTGATATAAATGACTTAATTACAGGGATGAGTATTCACCCATACTTTTTTCTCAGCATCCTATACAGCAGTCACCTCCATTCACACTAAAGAGAAACTTTTCTGATGGAGGCTGGAAGGAGCTTTTGTCTGCGGTATAAAAATCTATATTTAGAAGGGCATTAGTACTATGTCCTTTTAGCTAAGCAGAAATAGTAGCTTCTCTCAGGGGGCTAAGATTCCTACAGACCTGGGATGGTTTATTTGCTTTACAAGATTTATACTGCTAGGTAAGGATTCTGTCTTATAGAGTAGAAATCATGGAGCTACTGACAGCTCCCATCATGTTGTGCCACTGTGCAGCAGAGGGATCACCTTGGCAGCTTGGCTTATGATCATAGAGAGCAGTACTGAGTCCGATTCTTATTCATGCCTTTTCTTCCTCAGCAGCCTAAGGGCTTAGCAACAGGAAGAAAGCTTCCAACTCACCTCCAGCTTGAATTCTCTGTACTGCAAGTCTAAGAGATGTGTTGTATTCAACAATAATGTCTTCTCTATTAGTTAATCTGGAGAATGAGTCAGAATGACATGAGCCTGTATTGTCTTAAGGACCTCCAGGACTTCCCTGACCACAAACTCCTAAGGAGATATCCCACATTTGGAACTTGGTTTTTGTTTTGAAACTCACTACTTCAAGGATCTCCATCTCAAGACTTGTATGATATTATGGTTTTTTATAATTAACAAATAATAGGTTCCTAGTCTACCTAACAGATTTTACCAGTCTGTTACTGTCCTTTATTCTGTACCTAAGGCCAAGTCCCATTTCTAGGTTTTCTGGTTTCAAGAGATTTAGAAGCTTCACATAACTGATATGGTACTTCCTTCTGGGCATGTCATGGATGGGTAGTTCCAGACAGTGTTTCTCTATGTAACAAGCTCAGGCCTTGAACTCACAGATATCTGCTTGCCTCAACCTCCAAAGTCCTGGGATTAAAGATGTTTGACACGATATCCATCCTCCATGTATTTTTTTCTTGATTCTGTCCTTTGGGACTCATTAAGATCTATCCCTCTCCATATGGGAGAGTAATCAGGTATTGGGAGATTGTAATCATTGCCCAGTTGTATTCCCAGTCTTACATTTTGGTTTTAAAATTCATAGTCACTCTGTCACTTTCTTCATTAGATGCTCCAGTTTATCTACAGCTCACAATGCACCAAGATGGTCCACCTAGCATGGGTTGTAACCCATACCATCTTTGTGTCACACCAATGGAAAAAGGGCTTCCCTTTTTACAAACCGGGTCCTTGAGCTGACTGCCCTAAACTGTTAGAGCGCAGTGCATACAGGGACCTCTCAACCCCTGGAGGCTTATTCATGAGCTGCAGTTTATTAATCTCCTTCACTTGTGGATGAAATTCATTCACTATTCCCCTATGCTCAGTCTTGCTTCACCTTAATCCTGCCATCAAATCCAGAACACAAGTTTGTCGTATGTGAGTGTACAAAATCAAACAAGGACAAATAGACTTTTTTTTTTTTTTACCAAAATGATTTAAGCCATCTCACAAAGGACATGATTGTTGTCAGCAAGAAATTCAGCTGAGGATAAAATTCAGTCTGTTATGAGAAGTGTCTCTTGCTAATTTTCAGTTCTATTCTCGCTATAATGATAGGTTAGGCATAAGATGCCCTGGATAACTGAGGAACTGTTGACATTCCAGATTATATGATAATATCTATAGTTCATTCTCAAAATCCCAGGCATGGGTAGGAGTTTCACAGAATGCACTGAGTGTTGGTATGGACATCATTACAGATGCTTCATCACTCCTTTCTTCCAGGAGATCTCAGACTTGCTCTGCCCAGGATTGCTTCAGCCCCCAAAGGTTAGTAAAATCTCTAAAAGGCTAGAGAAGCCAATAGTATTGTGCAGATACATATCTGATCCTTGAGAGAAGGGCAGAAAGTAATGAATGAGCCTCAGTCTGCAAACCTCAACAGAAAGTAGGAGAGGCTCACACCCAGGGCAGAAATCCCCACATGCCCCTTGTTGCTTCCCACGGTGGCAATATCTCTACTCTCTCTCAAACTGAATACACTACCTAGAACCTCTAATCCTGGTTATGCAGAGTATCACACTGATAATGGTCCTCAAGAATGTAATGCTATTTTTCTACTGGCCTTCCAGAGGAAGAAGGGAGCCAGGGGTGCAGAAGAAAAGAGCAGTTACAGGAAAAGAGCAAGCAGTGGGCAGCCAGTCAGAGACCCCGAAGGAGCATTTCTTTGCTCAGTGCCTTTCTCATCTTTACCCTTAGAAGCTCCTTCCTTACTACACTTCATGGACCAGCATCGGGAGCAGCTGGTGGCCCGAGTGACATCAGTGGACCCTCTCTTGGACAAGCTGCATAGTCTGGTGCTAAGTGAAGATTCCTATGAGGCAGTGCGGGCTGAGACTACAAACCAAGACAAGATGAGGAAGCTCTTCAGCTTCAGCCGATCCTGGAGTCGAGTCTGTAAAGACCAATTCTACCAAGCTCTGAAGGAGACCCATCCTCACCTGGTCATGGACCTCCTTGAGAATTCAGGCAGGGTCTCATTGGGATCCTGACATCAGTGAGCACTCTACTTAGAGTCCTGATCTTCCTAAACTTCCTTTGGTTCTTAGTTTCTCCACCAGTAACCAGTGGCCATGTAAGTTTCCTTTCTGATGTCACTATTCCAGGACACCTCTTGAGGATCCAGATGTTCCCCCTTGACTTCCCCAGCCCAATTGTCATGTAAGTTGATCATCTCAGAAAATACCCAGTGGTGCCAGCATATCTATTCAGGCCTTTTCCTGCCTGCTTTGATGGTCAGAGTGGCCAGCCTCAAGCCAACCTGACCCACCATGATACAGGCAGGATGGGGATACAGAGAATGGAAGCAGAGAGATGATGGTTCTCCCTGAAAAGTGAATGTCTTAGCTATAGGAAAGGAAGGGGGCTTTTAAAACACATGTTGTCTGGTCAGAGATGTAGGGAAGTCACAGGATACAACATGGGACTCACTACGGGACACACCTCAGATTCAGTGCACAGTGTGACTTAATCTTGGGCAGGTGCATATGCACAGCCTTCTGTTCTTGGGATGAATTTGCCAGCCTCACATTTGGCTACATCATCCCATATGGAGCTGTGGGTCACAGCTCCAAGGCTCTCCCTCTGGATCATGCTCTGCATCCCCCCCTGCCAGGCCCATGGACAGAGCAGTTAGCTGGCTTCTCAGTGCCCCCATCTTTCCTCTTAACTCTGCAGATGCGCTGGCTCTGTTCTGTGGATCTCGTGCCCTGTTTCTCTTCCTCTTTTGGAATACAGTATTTTCTCATTCTAACTCCTGCCCTTACTATATCACAGGCAGGCAGCTTCAGCCCAGACATCTTACCCAGAAGACTCCAGCATTTGATTGGATAGTTCCAAGTTTCCTTTCTGTGATACTGATTTCATCACGAATTTGAAAATATCTTAAAATAAAAAGAAAATAAGTCTATAACAGATAAAACCATGATTCTTTTTTTTTTTTTGGGGGGGGGTGTTTGGTTTTTTTTTTTTTTTTTTTGGTTTTTTGAGACAGGGTTTCTCCTCTGTGTAGCCCTGGCTGTCCTGGAACTCACTCTGTAGACCAGGCTGGCCTTAAACTCAGAAATCCACCTGCCTCTGCCTCCCAAGTGCTGGGATTAAAGGCATGCACCACCACTGCCCAGCTTAAGCCAAGATTCTTAAATGTGTATGACAGATATGACACACTGGGCTGTCAAACAAGGTTCTTAAGTGTGTGTGACAGATAGCACACACTGAGCTTATCTGTAAATAAGTAAAAATGTTAAAATACCAATAGTTAGTATACATTTTATACAGTGACCATCTTAAAACTTATAAAAAGGAAGTATTTTTGATTTCATGAATTATTGATGTATTTAATTGAGTTTCCATCACTTTCTCTGTCTTCTTACTGCAATGCAAGGTCACCCAGTGCTCTGTCTGACCCATACCTCCATACTGATCTGCTTAGGATGAGCTTAGATGCAAGCCCTGACAGAACAGACTTTGTGTGGCCAACAGCAAATCTGCACTGAAACAGTCTCCATAACTGAGGTTCAAAACTTGGTTTCCTCCAGAGAACACGCCACCTGAACAGAGCTCAGGACCAGTTCCTTCAGTCAGATAATGGCACATTTGCATGGAAAACATTATTAGTGAATAGAATATGTCAGTATTAAGTTTTCTTCCAAGAAATGTTATTATTCCTTCTCTGGGCTCTGTCTAAGGATGGGATCTGCAGCCTGCACAGCTGGTGTCCCTTTAACACAAACACATGATGTGGAGCCAGCAAGAGACACCTGCAACTGCAGAAAGTGTCAGGTCCTTTAAAGAGTCCAAAGGGACAATATGTATTTAGAAATAGAGACTTTAAAGTACACATTCATCTAACATAATAATTTGAATGAAATACACGTTATATAATGAAAGAAGTGTATTGATATGTTTACATTTTGTGCTGATGATACTAAACTCCATTATAACAGTAAATGTCTTAAAATCAAACCTTAAGTTGGCTTAGAGTTCATTTTAAAATGTCCTATATAAAGGGAAACCGGTATTGTAAAGATCTCAAATGATGATTATCTGCTTACGTAGCAGTCTGCCGGGGAAAAGGGTTGTGTGTTTGTTTTGTTTTGATTTTTGTGTTTGCTGTTTTTATGTACATTCACATTGATAAAAAACTGTTTTGTGTCAAGTTAACAGTTGTGGCTTAGCTGTCCACACAATGTGTTTATCTGTGTGACCTGATACCAATGGTCCCAACAGAAAACAGAACGGCCCTGCTTCTTGACTGGCGTGGAGTGGAGTGGTCTGGGGTGTACACAGCTGTGTCTTCCAGCCCGGCCCTTCCTTACAACTCAAGAATGTTAAACATATAGTGAATTCCAGGAAACACATTACAAAATTAAAAGCCAAAACCTTTGGCTCTTGACACTGCCAGTGTTTTGCCCTTTTTAAAAAACAAAAGCATCCTTATTTTTTAGTCTATGTCTATTTTTAATCCAGGGATAAAGATGGAACAGAGACTGAAGGAATGTCCAGCTAGTGACTGGCCCAACTTGAAACACATCCCACATAAGAGAGCCAATCCCTGACACTGCGAATGATACTTTGCTATACTTGCAGATAGGAGCCTAACATCACTTTTCCTGAGAGGCTTCATCCAGCAGTAAATAGAAACAGATACAGATACAGATGCAGAAGAGCCAGGGATAGATCTGAGCAAGCTGGAGGGGCCAAGGAAAACACAAGAAGACTTACGGAGTCAAATAGCCTGGGACCATGGGGACTCACAGAGATCAAACTACCAACCAAAGAGCATGCAGTGGCTTGACCTAGGTCCCCAACACGTTTGCAGCAGATGTGCAACTTGGTCATCATGTGGGCCCACTAACAATTGGAAAGGAGGTTGTCTCTGACTCTGATGCCTGCCTTTGGATCCCTTCCCCTTAACTGGACTGCATGGTTGGGCCTCAGTGAAAAGGATGGGCTTAGGCCTACTGCAAGTGGATGTCCCAGGGTGGGGTGGTATTCAAGGGAGACTTCCCCTTCACTAAGGAGAACTGGAGGGGGTGGGGGGATGTGTAAGGGTGGGACTAGGAGGAGAGGAGGGAGGGAAAATGCAATCAGGATGTAAAGTGAATAAATACTTTTTTAATTTAAAAATAAAATTTTAAACCTCTTCTTATTCTAAAATAATCATTACTGGCATTAAAATGGTTATATATTTTCAAAGTATTTAACTTTAATGGAAACTTTGTTGTAGTTGATGGGATTTTTTGTGTTTTTTTTTTTTTACATTTTAATTTTTGATACTTTATTTACATTTCAAATGTTTCTCCCTTTCCAAGTCTCCACTTTGGAAACCCCCATCCCCTACCCCCTACCCCTGCCTCTATGAAGTTATTCCCCCATCCACTCCCATCTTCCCACCTTGGCATTCCCCTATACTGGGGCCTTTAACACCCTCAGGCCCAAGGGCCTCTCTTCCCCCTGATGGCCAACAAGGCCCTCCTCTGCCACATATGTGGTCCGAACCATGGGTCCCTCCATGTGTATTCTTTGGTTGGTGGTCCAGCCTCCAGGAGCACGGGGGGGGGGGGGTCAGACCATAAACTTTGTTTTATATCATCTAAACACTAAATACTTGAAAAAAGCCAGAATCTAGTGAAAGTCAAGGAATAGTCTATTCAGGCCTTTTCCTGCCTGCTCTGATGGTCAGAGTGGTCAGCCTCAAGCCAACCTGACCCACCATGATAGAGGCAGGATGGGGATCCAGAGAATGGAAGCAAAGAGATGATGGTTCTTCCTGGAAAGTGAATGTCTTATGTATAGGAAAGGAAGGGAGCTTTTAAAACACATGTTGTTGGTGGAGACCTCTGCCTGGGCCACCAGGAGTCCATAGCCAACGAGCGCCAAGAGAAAGCTACCCTCCCAGAAGCATGGAAAAAGATCTCAGACTTGCTCTGCCCAGGATTGCTTCAGCCCCTAAAGGTTAGTAAAATCTCTAAAAGGCTAGAGAAGCCAATAGTATTGTGCAGATACATATCTGATCCTTGAGAGAAGGGCAGAAAGTAATGAATGAGCCTCAGTTTGCAAACCTCAACAGAAAGTAGGAGAGGCTCACACCCAGGGCAGAAATCCCCACATGCCCCTGTTGCTTCCCACGGTGGCAATATCTCTACTCTCTCTCAAACTGAATACACTACCTAGAACCTCTAATCCTGGTTATGCAGAGTATCACACTGATAATGGTCCTCAAGAATGTAATGCTATTTTTCTACTGGCCTTCCAGAGGAAGAAGGGAGCCAGGGGTGCAGAAGAAGAGCAGTTACAGGAAAAGAGCAAGCAGTGGGCAGCCAGTCAGAGACCCCGAAGGAGCATTTCTTTGCTCAGTGCCTTTCTCATCTTTACCCTTAGAAGCTCCTTCCTTGCTATACTTCATGGACCAGCATCGGGAGCAGCTGGTGGCCCGAGTGACATCAGTGGACCCTCTCTTGGACAAGCTACATAGTCTGGTGCTGAGTGAAGATTCCTATGAGGCAGCACGGGCTGAGACCACAAATCAAGACAAGATGAGGAAGCTCTTCAGCCTCAGCCGATCCTGGAGTCGAGCCTGCAAAGACCAATTCTACCAGGCTCTGAAGGAGACCCATCCTCACCTGGTTATGGACCTCCTTGAGAAGTCGGGCAAGGTCTCTTTGGGATCCTGACATTGGTGAGCACTCTCCTTAGAGTCCTGGCTCTGCCTGAACTTCCTTTGGTCCTTAGTTTCTCCATCTGTAACCAGTGGCCATGTGAGTTTCCTTTCTGATGGGACTGTTTCCAGGACACCTCTTGGGAATCCAGATATTCCCCCTTAGCTTCCCCAGCTTGAAGTTCATGTGAGGTGAGCATCTCAGAAAACACCCAGTGAGGCAAGCAAGCCATAAGTGGGGTTAAGGGGCCTTTCTCCTTGAGGGACCAGTATTATTATGTTATTTCAATTCAGTAAAATCTGATCTAAATTTGTATCCTTCCTCTGTTGTAATTTCTGTGTAAAAACTATGACATCTTCCAAAACCATACTGACAAAAATCCTAGAAAACGGCTATCAATTTCTTTTTAATACGCAGTCCTGGCTGTCCTGGAACTCACTCTGTAGACCAGGCTAGACTTCAACTCACAGAGATCCACTGCCTCTGCTTCCCAAGTGCTGGGATTAAAGACATGTGCCAACACCATCCAACCCAACGATGTCTTTATCACTCTTCATCATTGTTCATGAGATATAGCGGTGGGAGTTGTACTGGGTTCGTGGTGGTGTTGGCTGACATGGTCACACCAGAAGTCTGGTTTACTTTAACCAGGGAGCAGTGCTTCCTTCAAGTGACCCTCATGATTGGTTTGGGCAATGTATAAACTGGTGAAAGAGACCAGACCTCTGAATCCTCACCCCTCCCGCTTGCAGCCTGCATTTGGCTGTCCCACAAGACAATCTGCAGCGAAACAAGCTATACTTCTCAAGATGGACAGTGCCCAAACCAGCAGAACCTCTGATAAGGACCTAAAACGATTAACTAGCAGAGTGAGCCTGGATTCCCTTCTGCTACTCTCACAATAGGAGGCGATATGAACCAAGATTTGCATCAATTCTGTGACACACAGAGCCAAAGGATGAAGGGTTTGGTGAGAGAGCGGGGTGGGGGGTGATTTCAGGAATGGGGTTCCTGTAAATGTCCATGGTCTTCCATTGTTCTATGAGTAATCGCTAATAAATTCATTTCTATTCTTTAAGATGAGCTCAATGCGACATTCTTTGTGCTGTGGAAAGGTCAGAAGTTAGGGGCAGATGCTACTTTTACATCTCCCCAGAAAGGTCACACAACAGTTGATCAACAAGTATTTGAGCACTTGATAATGACACTACACACTACATACAATACACTAAATATAAAAATGTATATTATCAAGTGTATATTAAAGCATATTATCATATTATTTAAACTCAAGATATTTAATTTAATTTACTGTTTCTGTTTTGATCTCAAGTCTAAATAGTCCAAGAGAAGTTAGAAATGATTCTACAAAGTTCATGGAGCATGTGTGTGATCTTCAGACTTCAGGAACTAAACCTCAAAACAGACTAAGACTGTAAATCAAACCATGATGTTTTATGGTAAATTAATCAGCCTTCCTGGCAGTGTTTTTATCCTATAATAACACAATTTAAATTATTTTAGTGTTTTCTTGAATAACTTATCAAATATACCTAGCCTAAAACATTCTATTGAATAAGAATGTTTTGGGTGAACATGCTTCAGATGATAAAATGAGTGGTTCCTTCTGAAGTAAAATGACAAGCAGTAAACACTCAATGGCCACAAAAGTATTCAGTCAGCAAGAGAAATGTTGTTCCCAAGTGGTGCTGAATAAACCACACATGTGGAAGACTGACCCCTCACCCTGCAAAGCACTCAGCTCCAAATGCACCAAAGACATTAACCCAGACCTGAACCCTGAAACTGCCTGAGGACAGGTGGGGAACACTCATGGACCAGCACAGGGGAGGCCTTTCTGAAGAGGACTCTACTCATCAGGGAAATGAGGCAAACTGACAAATGGGACCATATGAAATTAAAGGGCTGGAATTTGGGGCTCATTGTTGGGGTCCATGACCATCATGGCTAGGAGCATGGCAGCAGACAGGCAAGCATGGTGCTGGGACTGTAGCTGAGAGCTCACATCCTGAACCACAAGCATGAGGCAGAGACATTAGGAACTGTGCAGTCTTTTAAATTCTCAAAGCTTGTCCCCAGTGAAGCACACCCCCAACAAGGACACTCCTC
>CM052710.1:46760297-46782713 GCA_028551405.1 Uromys caudimaculatus
AAAAAAAAAAAAAAAAAAAAAAAAAAAAAAAAAAAAAAAAAAAAAAAAAAAACAATATTGTACGTTCAAGACACCATATGATTTCACCCACAATAATTTCACTATACATCCCCCATGATTAAGAGAGGACCTAGTCTTCCACAACAGGCACACCATTACCTGTTCAACTATGCTGACCTGAGTACTTCATTTCACGTAAACAGTCTGTGCTCAGCTTTGTTCATTATGTGAAATGTGGTCTTTCTGGTGATTATTTTATCTCTGGTGTACATAGCATCCTTCCCTCATTACATTCAGATTCTCCTGTCCTTAGAGTCATCTTAAATCTCTGTACTCTCTGCATTCCTGCTTCACTAACAACCATTATGGGCCAAGAACCATTGAAGCTGAGAACATGACGATGGCAGCCCTATCCTAGAATTCTAGTCTCATGAATAATGAATGACTAAAGACACAACCATGGTGTCTTCCTTATCCTCCTCTAACACTGACACAGTCACTGTTTCAGCTAAAGAAACTGTCACTGCTCATTTCCTCCCAGAGAAACTGGCACTTGTCTGCCCAACAGTTGCCAAACAAAAAGCAATGAGAAAATAACTGAAGATCTTGGTAAAGCATTCTTTCAGGACCAACGATTTACCACTATTATCATCAGATAGATTCTCATTATTGGGAAATGTACACTTTAAGAATATAAACACTCGGCCGGGCAGTGCCGGTGCATGCCTTTAATCCCAGCACTTGGGAGGCAGAGGCAGGTGGATTTCTGAGTTCGAGGCCAGCCTGGTCTACAGAGTGAGTTCCAAGACAGCCAGGGCTACACAGAGAAACTCTGTCTTGAAAAGCCAAAAAAGAAAAAAAAGGAATATAAATACTAAAAACTGAAGATGTATCTGATTATTTGAGCCCTTGTCTAGTGTGCACAAGGTCTTAGTTTTATCCCCCAAACTTCACACACACACACACACACACACACACACACCTATTTCATCACCCTCATCACCATCACAGGAGGAGCTGACGGCTCCCTACATGTGTTACATGGAGGTTTGCATTAGATCACTCAGTACTCACAGTTCTCTAAGATGATGTTGTCATTAACCCTATAAATACATTAGAAAACTGAGTTGGGAGGTTAAGTGACTAATCAGGGATCTACATAAGCAGCAGAGGTACAAAATTCAGAGCCAGCTGTCTGAAGTCTGCGGTGTCCCAGGCTCTGCACTGGGTCTGCACACAACAGATGAGTAGTACTAGTTTGAACTGGTGTCTGCCTCTCCCTCTTCCAGAGTGCAACTTCCCATGGCTGGTTCCTACCACTGTCCCAGCATGAGACTCCACTTTGTGGTGACAAGGGCAGTGACAATCGAGATTGAATTTTGTTCCTGGAGCCAATACCTGGACAAGACTCCCTTGAAGCACAGACTCATGGTGGCTGGACCTCTGTTTGACATCAAGGCTGAGCAAGGAGCTGTAGCTGCAGTGTACCTCCCTCATTTTGTGTCTCTCCAAGGTAACCAAGGAAAGCTTAAGGAGGAGGTGGTAACAATGGGTGGGCTTGACAGATCATATAGGAACTGCAGGATAATGGATGATAAAGAAGTGTTTCAAGGTTTCCTTAATGAGGCAGAGAAGTTTACAGAGGTAGAAAATGAAATGTTTCTCATCTCTTCTTGTCTGATGTATCTTCTTTGAAGTACATGTCTCCTAGCCTTATAACTTTATTTCTGTTTTACCAGAAGGAATCCCTAATTACACGATGATGTCCTCAGTAGCAATATTAACTGGTGATTATCAAGTACTCTTTACAAATTATGTCCCTCAAGGAGTACTGTTTCTGCTCAGATGGAAGGGTATACTGGGACTTGGAAGTTCAGGAACCATACAACTCTGAGGGGAGAAGGTATCCCACTGGAAGGGTATCCTGAGACATGGGAGCCCAGGAACCACACAGCTCTGAAGTAGGACAGTGTTCCAAGGGAAGGTCATCCTGAGACATGGGAGTTCAGGAATCACACAGCTCTGAGAGGAAGCATCCTCAGCAGAAGTATTACAGCTCCCAGGATAGGGTATCCCCAACTGAGCTGAGGAGCTGAGGAAC
Organism: Uromys caudimaculatus; assembly: GCA_028551405.1. Classification (NCBI taxonomy): domain Eukaryota; kingdom Metazoa; phylum Chordata; class Mammalia; order Rodentia; family Muridae; genus Uromys; species Uromys caudimaculatus. The sequence goes on from CM052710.1 coordinate 46,762,399, forward strand.
ACAGGAGCCTCAGCCCTGCTACTTCTCTTTGCTTCTTCTCTTCTCTTCATTGCTTCTTGTCTTCATGGCTCCGTCTAACCAGAGAGTCACACCAGGCAGAAAATCCCATGAAAGACATTTATTTGAGGGTCCAAGATCTGGAGGGACAAATTAAAAGATGTCTGCCTTCTGCTCCCAGGAGTGGACAGCAAGGAATTGGACTATGGACAGGTCTTATGTAGGATTTCTGAGGGGGTGGAGCTTTTTAGGGCAGAGATTTCCAGATTGAAGGTTGATGAGATTTCAAGTCATGAGCTTGGGGGAATGTGAGAGTTTTCCTGCTCAGAGATTGGTGGAGTTTTATGCTCAGGGATTGGTGTGGGGTTGTGCGGGAAGGAAGCTCAGGGATTAGTGGGTTTTCCTGCTCAGGAATTGGTGACTTTTATTTTCACTTCCTTTTCTCTATATTGGACCCATGGTCTTATAAATATAAGGTTCCCAATGAATGATCTCATAAAAAAAAAAGCCATTACTACAGTCTGTGATCCCAGAACTCTGGAGGCTGAGGCAGAAGAAATTAGAATTCAAGAGCATTCTAGACCACACAGCCAGACTCTACCAAAAGAAGCAAAACAACAAGAAAACCAGGAGTAGTACAAGTGGCTGGTGAGGTTTACTTCCTCTCCCGCTTCAAGGAGCACAGCAATAGGATCACTATAGACACCAGTAGAATCCAACTCACAGCTAAGGAAGAAGGTGTTTGTTCCTAGTATGAAGATGATGGGTAGAAGGTAGCGGGGATGTAGGGATAACTCAGCACACAGACACACAGACATACACATGCACACATGCACTGAGGCATGCAAACACACACGTACTCACACATATGTGCCCCTCACCACATGCAGCAGTTGAGAGAACTAGCCCTAGAGTCATCACGGTGGGTGAGTTGGCTCAACCCCTGACTAGCCACAGCACTTGGGAGAGCCAGCCCTGCAGCTCACCTGGGCAGCACAGTAGTGCTGGTCCTGGTCAAGGGAAATGAATGAGCCAGCCCAGTGAGCTGGCCCCGCCACCCATTTGCAATGAGGTAATATGGGCCAGCAGCAAAAGAGATACCCTCTGCCCTCTTGCCATTCACCATCTTAGGCAGTCCAGAAATCTGATCTCAGAGACATGAGAGTGGGCCCATTAGCAGGGACCATATCAAGTTGACAAGGGACATTCATCTTCACAGTTCTAACCATTGTCAACTTCATACCCAAGCACATCACTTAAAATCATAACTGTCTAATCTCTGTCTCTGAAGTTTCAGTCTCATCTCATCATTAAAAATACAATCTGCGGGGCTGGAGAGATGGCTCAGTGGTTAAGAGCACCAACTGCTCTTCCAGAGGTCATGAGTTCAATTCCCAGCAACCACATGGTGGCTCATAACCATCTGTAATGGAATCCGATGCCCTCTCCTGGTGTGTCTGAAGATAGCTACAGTGTACTCATATAAATAAAATAAATAAATCTTTAAAAAAAAAAAAAAAAAAAAAAAAAAGATCTCCAGGAGATTCTATAAAAAAAAAAAAAAAAAATACAATCTGCTTTCAAAGGTCCCATTAGACCTTAATAATTCCAAGAGTTTAAAATAAGCATCTAAACAGAGATGCAAGGCAATGTCTTAACCATGAGCTCCTATGAAATAAAAAACAAGTTACATACTTCCAACATACAATGACAAAGAATAAACACTGATACTCCAACATGGAAGAATCAGAGCATAGCAAGGAATGCTCAGACCACAGCAAGACAAACTCCATCATCACAAATTCTGCAGCTTTGTGTCCATCCATGGAGCTAGTGGTATCTTTCACTGGACTCCAAAGGACTTAGATAGCTCCAACTCTCCAGTTCTACAAATGATGCACACATAGCCTCTCTGTTAGGCCATGACTCTACTCCTGCCTAAAACTTTATTTAGCAGAAATAATGTGGTTCTGGCTTCTCCAACATCCTAGGATTTACATTCCCTCTTAGGCTTCCCTTTCAAAGGTTCATAGAATGACCTCCCAGGGCCTCCTCACAGGATCTTTGACTCAGACACACTGCCTTGCCTCAGCTGCTATCTGAAGCTATGCACTCTGACTCAATGAACCCCCTCAATATAATATCTTTCAAGCATAAAAAAAACTATAGGGAGGATACTGTCAAGTTCTCCTGACAGCTTTGAGATGTGGCCACACCGATAGCTGTATGATGGGCTGACCATAGGGAACACTTACTTGAATATATTTGGAACAGAGAAAACCATCAGTTAAGGTTTTCTGCATTTGAATGACTTTGGATCTTCCCAAGATGAAGCCTATGGAGTGAGATTTGCCCTCCAGACCCCTTTCCTTTGCCACAGTAGAACACAGCTTCCTCTTCTGTGGTGATGATCTCCAACAATTACAGGTGATTTCAAAGAATCATTCAGAATATATTTTTGTCAAGAAACTTCTGACAAATTAGCCCCCTATATCTAAATTCACCTTCACTCACATTCAGGGCATTAACACAATAAATCTATATTCTTGACCAAACTGTAGTATGAATGGATTCTTTCTATTTAAATTTCCCAATAAAAACCTTTCTTCTCTGGAACATCATGAGTGAGCCTCCACTGCCTCTCTCAGCATTCAGGTCTTTCCTGCATTCACCAAAACTTCACCATAAGCTCTGCTCCCAGGATAGCACAGGATTTCCAGTCCTAAGTATCAAATTCTTCAATATTCTATCTACAAACAGTTCCAACGGCCTAAGGACCACTTGATCCAGTTTTTGTATACCAACAACCCAACTCCTGGTATCAACTCTCTGTCCATGTTACTTTACTCTTGACTCAAAATAAAATACCTGGCCAAAGAAATTCAGGAGAGAATAGATTTATTTTGCCTCACAGTTCAAAGGTAAAGTCAGTTCATCATGACATGGAAGTCTGACAACATGGAGGTGTGGCACCTGGTAAACGTGCATCAACAGATCGGGAACAGAGAACAGTGAATGTTTGTGCTCATGTGACCTCCTCCATTTAACACAGTCCTGGATCCTAGTCCGTGGAATGACATTACCCACCTGGGGTAGATCTTCCCAAATCAATTACCCTAATCAAGAAAATCTCCTTCTATTATGACCACAAGCCTAGATCCTAAGTGATACTAGATTTCATTCAGTTCACATTTAAGATTAACCATTCCATAGATCCATATAGCTTTGACATCAGTGGAGAAAGGTACCCTGGGTCTCATTCATAACAGAAAAACTCTGTCCTGCAACAAAGACTTTAGTGGACATTGAAAAATCCTTAAACAATGAGGTCAGTAATGGCAGCACTTTGGTGAACATGCGGGTTGTCAAGTTTCTGGCAGTAGCCTCTGAGACTGTATTTGTTATAGCAGTCATGGAGGAGACCATCATGAACCTCCACTCCACTGCATATTATATTCATGCAGCAGCTATCCAAGGACAAAATCAAAGCTGTTTCCCAGTGAAAGGCAGTCTGCATGAGTTACCACTGGAAGCAAGTCACACTTACCCTCTGTGGCATCATGACATTGTAGTGAGAAAACAGTTGATAGTTCTGTGCTGTTGTCACTGGAAGTTAATTATTAAATCTTAAATTTTAGTCAGTTTTTCTCATAAACATCAAAAATAAATACAAACTAAAGAAAAATCATAATCAAGGCAGGTTACAGAAGTAAAATGTTATTGGGGCTTACATTTTCAGAGGATGATTCAAAGACCTTCATGGGAAGGAGCATGGCAGCAAGCAGGCAGGCATGGCACTGGGGCTTACAGCAGTAGCTGAGAGCTTACGTTATGATGGGAGAGGAAGAAAACTGATAATGGTATGAGCTATTCAAACTTCAAAGCCCACCAGTGACACAGCTCCTTCAACAAGGGAACACCTCCTAATCCTTCCCAAGCAGTTCCAACAAATAGAGCAGCCCATTCTCATTCAAACCACTACAATCATTCTAAATCATGGGACACTAGTTTCCCAGCACAGCGTGGAACGATGGAAATACTAAATCTACATCCCTTGAATCTCTTCTTTCATAGATGGAATGGTGAACACCTCCTTGTTCCATGTTGCCCACTTTCAAGAACATGGGATGGTCCTAGAAACGCCAGCAAGGGTGGAACAGCATTACGCAGTACTGGAAAACCCAAGCTTCTCCCCAATGGGAGTTCTGCTGAGAATGATTCCTGCTGTCGGACACTTCATCCCCATCACTTCCATCACACTGATCTACTATCACCGCTATCTCGAGGACGTCACCTTTCACCTTTACCTGGTCCCCAATGACTGCACCATTCGGAAGGTGATAGTGAGGACCACAAATGTGAGGCCACGGTGGGCAAACGGAAAATTTGAGTTATAGCTAGTGAGCCCCTTGGAGAGATTCTGAACTGAGAGTTAGGATGTAGTATTTCTCTATGGGGACCCTTGTGTGCCTATACAATTCTGCCTTCTTCTTGTCCACCCCTTTACTCGCACACCAGAGTTTCACTCAACTGTCTTTGATGCCAAGTTACTAATCCCAGAACAGCTTCTATAGCATCTTTCCACCCACCAGAAGGATGAAAATGCTCTATGCACAACCAGTAGCAACTCCTGTCTTCTGTGGCAATTACCCTGTTCCCAAAATGAACATGAACGGGGCCAATAATCCAAGTATCAGTGTGTCAGAACACAAGGTAGAAGGGAGCTTATTAGGTGTCGACATCTTATCCCACAAAATCTTACTTTATTCAGATCAGATATTGTAGCCCAGAAATCTAGATAAATCACTTTCTGTAATGTTCCCTAGGCCATCGATGAGGAAGAAATGAAGTTTCAGTTTGTGCGCATAAACAAGCCACCCCCAGTAGACGCTCTTTATGTTGGTTCCTGCTATATCGTGTCTGGCTCCAAAAAGGTGGAAATTATCCCAAAGGTGAGCATCCAGGTGTCTCTGATGCCAGGTTTGGGAAACCTGTGGGCTGGTTACAAGGCTTTGTAGAAAACTGAGACTGGGCAGAAAGCAAGATTTGGGATGAGCAAGAATACATCAAAGTTAGGTAGAAATTCATTTAAGGAACCCAAGAAGAATGCAGAGTAGACCTGGGGACTGGAGGAATACAATTCAGACCAACACAGAGAGGATTCTGGCTAAACATAGAGAGAAGAAGCCAAGGCTGAGGATTTGTGAGCAGGACATTCAGGATGAGCTCTCACTCATCTCTGGCTGTTATGGTTTGAATCTGAAACGTCTCCTACAGGTGTAAATGTTTACACAGTAAATGTTGATCTCCAGACTGTGGTAGTATTTTGGGAATTTGTGGAATCAAATCTGTGAGGCCTGGCTGTAGAAACAAGCCATATGTGGCAAGCCTGGAGGCTTACAGCCATGCCCTGCCCCCCCTCAGACTGCCCATTCCTGATCCTCTGGGATATAGCAGGCCATGCCACAAGCTTTTCCAATGAGAACGGAGCCCCAGCTTCGATGCATTCACTACCATGAAATTAAAAAAAAATAACATAAATCTTCCCTTAAGTTTATCCTGTCAGGTTTTGTCAGAATAATGAGAAAAGAAACAGCATGCTGGGTCCCAACTGGGTCCTCAGCTTTCTGAGTAAAGATGCATGTTCAAAGGCTGTGGGTCTCCTCAGTGCAAAAGATAGTCGGTGTCTAATGTGGTGTGCAAGATCAAGAGATTATGAGGTGGTGGAAAGTCCTGGTTCACATGAGTAGAGGCTTCTCACACAGCATCTCTCTCTCTCTCTCTCTCTCTCTCTCTCTCTCTCTCTCTCTCTCTCTCTCTGTGTGTGTGTGTGTGTGTGTGTGTGTGTGTGTGTGTGTGTGTGTGTCCAGGAACTGGAGCTGTGCTACCGAAGTCCCGGGGAATCTCAGCTCTTCTCTGAGATCTATATTGGATACATGGATTCAGAGATTAAGCTACAAATCAGAGGCAAGAGTCATATGAATCTCGTATGGGAGGCCTTGCTGAAACCAGGTAAAATTAGTTTAAGACTAGAGACCCTAAGAATTGAAGAAAGGCAATGATTAAGGAGAGATGTGTTATGTCACTATTTCTTGGTGCCACAAAATAATCAGATCAGTCATGTGGTTTTCTAGACCAATAAAAGGTGGCAGGAGCACAGTTTAAACTATGATACTGTGTTAGTGAGCTCTTCACAATTGTGACAAATATATGAGAAAAAATACTTTTTTTATTCCTTTTTTTTTTTTTTTTATTCTTAAGTCATTTTTTACAGTCCAGACTTTATCCCCCTCCTGGCCCACCCTCAGACTCTTCCTCATCCCACACCTCCTCCCCCTACCCCTATCTCCAAAAGAATGTCCCCATCCCACCCCCACACCCCACCAGACCTCCCCATTCCCTGGGGCCTCAAGTCTCTCGAGGGTTAGTTGCATATTCTCTGAGTGAGTCCAGACCTGAGTCCTCTGATGTATATGTTTTTGGGGCGTCATATCAGCTGGTGTATGCTGCCTGGTTGGTGGCTCAGTGTCTGAGGAATCCCGGGGATCCAGGTTAGTTGAGGCTGCTGGTCTTCCTATAGGGTCGCCCTTCTCCTCAACTTCTTCCAGCTTTTCCCTCATTCAACCACAGTGGTCACCAGCTTCTGTCCATTGGTTGGGTGTAAATATCTGCATCTGACTCTTTCAGCTGCTTGTTGGGCCTTTCAGAGGGCAGTTATGATAGGCCCCTGTTTGTAAACACACCATAGCATCCGTAATAGTATCAGGCCTTGGGGCTTCCCCCTGAGCTGGATCCCAAGTTGGGCCTATCACTGGACTTCCTTTTCCTCAGACTCTTCTCCATTTTTGTCCCTGCAGTTCTTTCAGACAGGAACAATCTGGGTCAGAGTTTTTGACTGTGGGATGACAACCACATCCCTCCACTTGATGCTCTGTCTTTCTACTGGAAGTAGACTGTATAAGTTTCCTCTCCCCACTGTAGGGCATTTCATCTAAGGTCCCTCCCTTTCAGTCCTGAGAATCTCTCACCTCCCAGGTCTATGGTATGTTCTAAAGTGTTCCCTCCACCTCCTACCTCCCGAGGTTGCCTGTTTTGATTCTTTCTGCTGGCCCTCAGGACTTCAATCCTGTTCTGCCCCCAATACCTGATCATGTTCCCCTCTTCTCCTCCCTGTCCCCTTTCCCATCCAGGCCCCTCTCTCCCTCCCCCCTCCTATGATTGCTTTTTTCTCCCTCCCAAGTGGGATTGAGGCATACTCACTTGGGCCCTTTGGCTTGTTAGCCTTCTTGATTTCTATGGATTGTATCCTGGGAATTCTGTACTTTTTTGGCTAATATCTACTTATTAGAGAGTACATACCATGCATATTCTTTTGGATCTGAGTTACCTCACTCAGGATGGTATTTTCTAGTTCCATCCATTTGCCTGCAAAACTCACGATGTCCTCGTTCTTAATGGCTGAGTAGTATTTTATTGTGTAAATGAGCCAAATTTTCTGTATCCATTCTGTTGTGGGACATCTAGGTTGATTCCAGCTTCTAGCTATCACAAATAAGGCTACTATGAACATAGTGGAACACGTGCCCCTGTGGCATGGTGGAGCATCTTTTGGGTATATGCCCAAGAGTGGTATAGCTGGGTCTTCAGAGAGATCTATTTCCAATTTTTTGAGGAACCTCCAGATTGATTTCCACAGTGGTTTTACCAGTTTGCAATCCCACCAGCAATGGAGGAGTGTTTCTCTTTCTCCACATCCTCGCCAACATGTCCTGTTAACTGAGCTTTTAATCTTAGCCATTCTGATTGGTGTAAAGTGGAATCTTAGGGTCATTTTGATTTGCATTTTCCTGATGACTAAGGACTTTGAGCATTTCTTCAAATGTTTCTCAGCCATTTGAGATTCCTTCGTTGTGAATTCTCTGTTTAGTTCTATACCCCAGTGTTTGATTGGGGTGTTTGGTTTCTTGGTGGTTAGCTTCTTGGGTTCTTTATATATTTTAGATATTAGCCCTCTATCAGATATGGGGTTAGTGAAGATTTTTTTTCCCTATCTGTAGGTTTCTACTTAGTCCTATTGGCTATGTCCTTTGCCTTACAGAAGCTTCCCAGTTTCATGAGGTCCCATTTATCAATTCTTGTTCTTAGTGTCTGAACCACTGGAGTTCTGTTTAGGAAATTTCCCCCTGTGCTAATGAGTTTTAGGCTCTTTCCCACTTTCTCTTCTATTAGATTCATTGGATCTGGTTTTATGTTGAGGTCCTTGATCTACTTGGACCTGAGTTTTGTGCAAGGTGACAAATATGGATCTATTTTCATTTTTTTACATTCAGACTGCCAGTTAGACCTTTATTGAAGATGCTTTCTTTTTTCTCTTATATATTTTTGGCTTCTTTGTCAAAGGTCAAGTGTCCTTAAGTGTGTGGTTTTATTTCTGGTTCTTCAATTCTATTTCATTCATCAACACATCTGTCTCTGTACCAATATCATGCAGTTTTTATCACTATCACTCTATAGTAAAGCTTGAGGTCAGGGATGGTGATTTCCCCAGAAATTCTTTTATTGTTAAGAATTGTTTTCACTATTCTGGGTTTTTTGCTTCTCCAGATGAATTTGAGAATTTCTCTTCCATGTCTTTGAAGAATTGTGTTGGGATTTTGATGGGGATTGCATTGAATTTGTCGATTGCTTTTAGTAGATGGCCATTTTTACTATGTTAATTCTGCCAATCCATGAGCATGGAAGATCTCTTCATTTTCTGAGATCTTCTTTGGTTTCTTTCTTAGGAGTCTTGAAGTTATATTGTCATACAGATCTTTCACTTGTTTGGTTAGAATTACCCCCAAGATATTTTATATTATTTGTGACTATTGTGAAGGGTGTTGTTTCTCTAATTTCTTTCTCAGCTCATTTATCATTTGTATAAAGGAAGGCTACTGATTTATTTGAGTTAATTTTATATCCAGCCACTTTACTGAAGTTGTTTATCAGCTGTAGAAGTTCTCTGGTAGAATTTTTGAGGTCGCTTATGTACTATCATATCATCTGCAAATAGTGATACCTTGATTTCTTCTTTGGCAATTTGTATCCCCTTGATCTCCTTTTGTTGTCTTATTGCTCTAGCTAGAACTTCAAGTACTATACTGAATAGATATGGGGAGAGTGGGCATCCTTATCTTGTCCCTGATTTTAGTGGGATTGCTTCAAGTATCTATTCATTTAGTTTTATATTGGCTGTTAGTTTGCTGTAAATTGCCTTTATTATGTTTGGGTATGCTGATCTAAAATCCTATCTCATGAAGATAATAGAGTCCTTTAAGGAGAATACAAATAACTCACTGAAAGAAATACAGGAAAACACAAGTAAACGTAGAAGCCCTTAAAGAAGAAACAAATAAATCCCTTAAAGAAATACAGGAAAACACAATCAAACAGGTAAAGGAATTAGACAGAGCTGGCCAAGACCTAAAAGTTGAAGTAGAAACAAAGAAAACACAAAGGGAGGCAACCATTGAAATGGAAAACCTAGGAAAGAGGTCAGGAATTACAGATGTAAGCATCACCAACAGAATAGAAGAGATAGAAGAGAGAATCTCAGGTGTAGAAGATACCTTAGAAGATATTGACACAACTGTCAAAGAAAATTCAAAACATAAAAAAACTCCTAACCTAAAACATTCAGGAAATTCAGGACACAATGAAAAAACTAAATCTAAGAATAATAGGAATATAGGAGAGCGAAGAACCCCCAGCTCAAAGGTTCTGGAAGCATCTTCAACAAAATCATAGAAGAAAACTTTCCCAACTTAATGAAAGAGATGGCCATAAATGTACAAGCCTATAGAACACCAAATAAATTGCACCAGAAAAGAAAATCCTCTTGTCGCATAATAATCAGAACAGTAAATGCATAAAACAAAGAAGGAATATTAAAAGCTGCAAGAAAAAGGTCCAAGTAACATATAAAGGCAGACCAATCAGAATTACATCAGACTTCTCAAGAGACATTAAAAGCCAGAAAAGCCTGGACAGAGGTAATGCAGACTCTAAGAGAACACAAATGCCAGCCCAGACAACTATACCCAGGAAAACTATCAATCAACATAGATGGAGAAACCAAAATATTTAAGGACAAAACCAAATTCAGAAAATATCTAGCTACCAACCCAGACCTACATAGAATTCTAAAAGGAAAACTTCAACACAAGGAGGGTACTTACACCAAAAAAAAACCAAACAAACAAACAAGATATTAATCACCTCACAACAAAGTCAAAAAGAGAGAATCACATGTACGTAATGCTACCTACAAAAACAAACATAACAGGAACTAACAATAATCTGCCTTTAATATCTTTCAGTATTAATGGACTCAACTCACCTATAAAAAGACATAAACTAACAGATTAGATACACAAACAGAATCTGGCATTTTGCTACATGCAAGAAGCACACCTCAGTAACAAAGACAGACACTACCTCAGAACAAAAGGCTGGAAAAAAGTCTTCCAAGCAAATGGTCCAAAGAAACAAGCTGGCATTGCTATCCTAATATCCAATATTACTTTCAACCAAAAGTTATCAAGCAAGATGAGAAAGGATACTTCATATTCATCAAAGAAAAAAATCAACCATGAGAAAGTCTCAATTCTGAACATCTATGTCCACAAAAAAAAAAAAAACTTTAAAAGAAGAAAGATTTCCTTTGATTCAAGGTCTTAGAACCAAGTTTCTGTCCATGGTCATCTCTTTGAGCCTGATATGAAACACGATATCATGGAAGTGGGAGCTTCCATGTGAGAGAGAAGGCTGTTCATATGCTATCACCAAAGAAGAGAGAGGGGAATGGAAAGAAGGGGAGGGAGGGTGGGAGTAGGCAGAAGAGTAGGAGGTGGAGGTGAGAAGAGGAGGAGAGAAAGTCAATGTACTATGTTCTCTCCTAGACACGCCCACTGACTGTCCCCCTCCAACTGTACACTCCTATGTGGTTTTCTTTCCATTCTCAGTACTCACTCCGTGATGAGAGCATTGGTGTGTGGCTTCATTTATAGACTTACAGCCCTCAGGATCAGTCACCTTTGAATACTGCTGCAGGACCAGTCCTTCAAAACATGATCACTTTTTAGGGAGCATATCATATGCAAAATACCACATACCCTAAGCCCAGGTTCCTCAATCCTGTATTCTCTTTCTGCTCCCAATGCTCTAGAAATGACAGATTGAGGTGCACAAAGATTTAGCTCCAGATCACATAACAGCTTCACTTAAAGAAAAGGGATTTTTGCCAATGTTAGATACCCGATCGTAAATCCATACTTATTAATAATGATATTTTAATAATATATTAATAAATTTTATTGTAACAATTTTATACATGTTCACAATACATTCTAGTCACTGCACCCTAAAAAGAAAAAAGGGGAAAACTGTCTCTTCTCTCCATCCTACTCCTGCCAGTCCTGCTTCTTTTCTATAAATCTCTTTGCCACATTCAAAATGTTTTTTCTTCATCTCACAGAGCTTAACTGGGACCATCTGTGTGACCAAGGGTTTTGAACTACCCTATAGAATACAGTGAGCTCACCAGCAGGTACACAGATGGGATGTTTACCTCCCTGTCTCCCATAATTTATTTGCCAATAGTTTAGCTAAAAGTGGCACTGGCCCTGTGAGCTGCTTTCCCATGTATAGCTGACTGAATGGCAGACCCAATTAGTGAGGGTCCAGAGACAGGAGTTGCAGATGTTACGAGTTCATGATGGTCATGACCATGTCATGCTTACAAGACAGCACTTCGCCGGGCGGTGGTGGTGCACGCCTTTAATCCCAGCACTTGGGAAGCAGAGACAGGTGGATTTCTGAGTTCGAGGCCAGCCTGGTCTACCAAGTGAGTTCCAGAAACCCTGTCTCGAAAACACCAAAAAAAAAAAAAAAAAAAAAAAAAAAAAAAAAAAACAAGACAGCACTTCACAAGTCTTCTCCATACAGTATGTTGCTATAATCATTCTAATTCCTCTTCAACAATGTTAGTTGAGCCTTAAGGGGTATTATAAATGTCTTAATTACAGGGATGAGTACTCACTCATCCTTTTATTTTCAGTATCCTGTACAGCAGTCACCTACATTGACTGAAAAGAGAAGCTTTTCTGATGACTGCTGAAAGTAACTTCTGTTTGTGGTATAAGCACAGATATTCAGAAGGAAATTGATACTACGTCCATCTAGCTAAGCAGCAGTAAAAACTTCTCTCAAGGTCCTAACACATCCTCAGACCAGGGTTTCTTTGTTTTACCAGCAGTATAGTATTTGGAGTGGATTCTATCTTGTGGAGTCCACCTGAAGTGTAATCAGGAAGCTACTGGTTGCTCCCATCATAGTTGTGCCAATATTGCAGCAGTGGGACCCTCTGGCCTGGCAGGTTGGTTATAGCATCATAGAAAACACAGCTGGGTTAGACTGTGGGTGATGCCTTTTCTTCCCCAGCAGCCTGCGTCGCACTATGAAACCCTAGCAACAGGAAGAAAGCTTCCAACTCAATTCCAGCTTGAATTCTCAATATTACATTTCCAAGATATTTAGATTCTCTATACTACCTTATCCAAGATAAGGTCTTATCTACTGGTTCTGATGGTGAACAAACAAGAATTACATGAACCTGTATTGTCATGAGGAACTCTGGAGCCTCCAGTCCCAACAACTCTTACTGTGGTATTCCATGCCAAGATCTGAGGTTTTGTTTTGAAACCCACTATTTCTACACCCTCCCATTCCTTGATATTGAATATTCTCAAGAGAAAAGATGGAATCATAAGTAATTTTAACCTGAATTTTCCTAATAGCAAAATGTTTCCTAGCCATGTGTATTTTCTCCTTTGAGAATTCTCTGGTTACTCCTCTGGCCCATCTTATAACTGGGTTATTTCCTTGGAATTCAGGTTTTTGGTTTCCATGTACATTCTGATTACTACTAATCTACTGCTAGATATTAACTTGGAAACAGTTTATCTCCTTCTTGCATGAATCTTTGCTCATTTAAGTTTCCTTTACTATACAGACTTTCTTAATGTTGTGAGATTCAATTTGTCTACTGCTGGTTTTCCTTCTTGTGCTACCAGAGTCTCACTCAGACAATCCTAACTTATGCTGCCATGTACAAATGAACTCCCTAAATTTTCCTCTACCAGTTTTGGGAATGGATCTTACATTTAGGTCTTTGATCATTTCATGTTGAAATGTTGATGGTGAGATATAGCATCTAATTTAATTATTCCACGTGTTGCCATCCACATTGTTCAGTACAAGGCTGTCTTTTCTCAGGGTTTATTTTTGGCTTCTTCATCAAAGCCCGGGTAGCTATGGTTGTGCAGATTTTGCCTGACCCTCTAGTTTAATCCATTGACCTGGGTGTCTGTTTGTATCCATGCTGTGCTCTTTTAATTACTATGGCTTTAGCATTAGTTTGAACTCACATGAACTGATGCTTTCCCATTCTACTGCTATTGTTCAAGATTACCTTGGCTATCTATAGCTCTTGTGGGTCCATGTGTGTTTCAGATTTTTTTTTAACTATCTGTTAAGAATGCCCATGGAATCTTAACTGGGACTGCCTTGACTCTGTAGAGTGCTTTTGGTAGAGTGACTGTTTTTACAATATTGATTCTTCCAAACAATGAGCATATTGAAGGTGTCTTTCCACCTTGTAAAGCCTTCCTCGATTTATTCATAAATTTGTCTTAAAGTTTTTGTTGTAGAGGTCTTTCATTCCTATGGTTAGGCTTTCTGTCCATCATTTTGATTGATTGATTGATTGATTGATTGATTGATTGATTTGCATATTTATTTATTTGCTATTTTAACTCATCTATGTTTTCAAGATGACATAGACAAGTGAATATACTAAAATGTCTTGAGTGCAGTAACAGTAGAGTCCTAGTACAACATCCAAAGCCAAGCTCCCCTAATCAAACACAGTTTCCAATACTACAGACTGGGTTCTTGAGCTGACTTCCCTAAAATGTTAGAGCACAGTGAATGTAGGGACCTCTCAAACCCTTGGGGCTTATTCATGAGCTGCAGTTTATTAATCCCCTTCACTTGTGGCTGAAATTAACTCAATATTCCCATGTGTTCAGTCTTGCTTCACCTCAATTCTACCATCAAATACAGAACCCAAGTTTGTCATATGTGAGTATGCAAACTCCAACAACAACAAAAAAGGGGTTTTTTACCAATAATTAAATGGCAAATGATTTAAGCCATCTAGCAAGAGTTTTGATTAGTAATCTGCAAGGAATTCAGTCAAGAATGAAATTGAGGCTGTGATCATGTGGGAGAAGTGTCTATTGCTTGTTCCCAGGTCTTCCTAATCTATGATGATAGGCTCAGGGAATAAGATGCCCTGGATAACTGAGGAACTGTTGACCTTCCAGATTATATCAGAATTTCTGTAGTTTGTTCTCAAAATTCCAGGCATGAATAGGAGTTTCACAGAATGCACTGAGTGTTGGTGTAGGCATCATTACAGATGCTTCATCTCTCCTTTCTTCCAGGGGACCTCAGACATGCAATGCCCAGGATTGCTCCAGCCCCCAAAGGTTAGTAAAAACTCTAAGAGGCTAGAGATGCCAATGGTATTCTGCTGGTACATCATCTGATCCTTGAGAGAATGGCAGAGAGTAAGGAGGGAGCCTCAGTTTGCAAACCTCACCAGAATGTAGGAGAGGCTCATACTCAAGGCAGAGTTCCTGTCATACACCTTGCTGCTTCCCATGGTGGCAATAACTCTACTCACTCCCAAACTGAATATCCCACCAAGAACCCCTCCTCCTGGTTATGCAGAGTGTCACACTAATGCCTGGCCTCAAGAAGTTAATGCTATTTTTCTACTGGCCTTCCAGAGGAAGAAGGGAGCCAGGGATGCAGAAGAAAAGAACAGTTACAGAAAAGAGCAAGCAGTGAGCAGACAGTCAGAGACCCCGAAGGAGCATTTCCTTGTTCAGTGTATCTCTCCTTAGATACTTCTTCCTTACTACACTTCGTGGACCAGCATCGGGAGCAGTTGGTGGCCCGAGTGACATCAGTGGACCCTCTCTTGGACAAGCTGCATAGTCTGGTGCTGAGTGAAGATTCCTATGAGGCAGTGCGGGCTGAGACCACAAACCAAGACAAGATGAGGAAGCTCTTCAGCTTCAGCCGATCTTGGAGTCGAGCCTGCAAAGACCAATTCTACCAGGCTCTGAAGGAGACCCATCCTCACCTGGTCATGGACCTCTCTGATAAGTCAGGTGGGGTCTCTTTGGGATCCTGACATCTTAGTGTATGAAGGGTGTGCATTCTCCTTAGAGTCCTTGCTCTGCCTCAACTTCCTTTGGTCCTTGGTTTCCTTTCTCATGGCACTGTTTCCAAGACACCTCTTGGGAATCCAGAAGTTCCCCCTTGGCTTCCCCAGACAGATGGTCATGTGAGTTGAGCATCTCAGGTGTCCTGCAAATAGTGTCATCAGAAAGGAAACTCACATGGCCACTGGTTACAGATGGAGAAACTAAAGTCCAAAGGAAGTTCAGGCAGATCAGGATTCTAAGAAGAGTTTAGAAATAACTTAAAACTAAACAAATAAAATTACAAGTCGAATCAAGGTTCTTAAATGTGTGTGACAGATAGGACACACTGAGCTGTCAATCAAGGTTCTTAAACATGTTTGACAGATATGGCACACTGGGCTGGTTTGTTTGTTTGTTTGCTTGCTTGCTTGCTTGTTTTTTCGAGACAGGGTTTCTCTGTGTAGCCCTGGCTGTCCTGGAACTCACTCTGTAGACCAGGCTAGCCTCGATCTCAAAAATCCACCTGCCTCTGCCTCCCAAGTGCTGGGATTAAAGGCGTGCGTCACCACTGCCCTGCTTTAATCAAGGTTCTTAAATGTGTGTCATAGATATGACATACTGAGCTGCCAATCAAGGTTCTTAAATGTGTATGGCAGATATGACATACTGAGCTTATTTATAAATAAATAAAAATGCTAAAATATCACTAAATACAAATTTTGTGTCTGAGATTCTTAAAGTCTACAAAAAGGAAATATATTCATGTCTACTAAATGTGATTTCAAGAATTATTGGTGTATAAAACACGGTCACCTCACTTTCTCTTGTCTCCTACAATGAAAAGTCACCGAGTGCTCTGTCTGACCCATGCTCCCATACTGATTAGCTTAGGATGAGCTGAGACACAAGCCCTGACAGAACAGACTTTCTGTGGCCAACAGCAAATCTACACTGAAACAGTGTCCATAACCAAGGTTCTCCACTTGGCTCCTCCAGAGTACAAGCCTCCTGGACAGCGGTCAGGATCAGTTGCTTCAGTCAGATAATGGCACATTTGTATGGAAAACATTATTAGTGAATAAAATATGTCAGTATTAAGTTTTCTTCCAAGAAATGTTATTATTCCTTCTCTGGGCTCTGTCTAAGGATGGGATCTGCAGCCTACACAGCTGGTGTCCCTTTAACACAAACACATGATGTGGAGCCAGCAAGAGACACCTGCAACTGCAGAAAGTGTCAGGTCCTTTAATAAGTCCAAAGGGACAATAAGTACTTAGAAATAGAGGCCTTAAAGTACACATTCATCTAACATAAGCCAGTGATTTGGGAGAAATATACTTTATACAATAAAAAAAGTTTATTGACATGTTTATATTTTTGTGTTAATGATAATTAAACCCAATTACAACAGTAATTTTCTTAAAATTGATCTTTAAGATGACTAAGGGTTCATCAGTTTTGAATGTCCTACATAAGGAAAACTTATGAAGAAATATAAAATGGCAACTATTTGCTTAAGTAGTGCTCTGCTGGGAAAAAGCTTTTTTTTTTTTTTAACTGTAAATACCCATTAATGGAGACTGTTTTGTGTCAAGTTGTGGCTTAGCTGTCAAACCGTGTTTATCTGTGTGACCTGATACCACTCCTCACGACAGAGCACAGAATGATCTAGTTTCTTTGCTGAGGCAGGTGGTGGGCAAGTCCAGGGTAAGGGCATAGCTGTGTTTTCAAGGCTTGTCCTTCCTTATGATGTTAGAATTTTTTATTTAATTTTTTTTGTCTTCTAGGAGAAACATTACAATATTAAAAACCAAAAGTTTTTTGACTCCTGACACCTCAAATGTTTTACTTTTTTTTTTTTTTTTCTGGTTTTTCGAGACATGGTTTCTCTGCGTAGCCCTGGCTGTCCTGGAACTCACTCTGTAGTCCAGGCTGGCCTCGAACTCAGAAATCCACCTGCCTCTGCCTCCCAAGTGCTGGGAGTAAAGGTGTGCGCCACCACTGCCCGGCTGTGTTTTACTTTTTTTAACTAAAAATATCTTTTTGTAGTCTATTTAAAAATTCTTCGTATTCCAAAATAATCACGATTAGCATAAAATGAGTGTGTATCTTTAAAGTATTTCCTTTTAATGGAAACTTTGTTTTATATAATCTAAACATTAAAGATTTGAAAAAAGCCAGAATCTAGCAAAAGTCAAGGAAATCCAGTCATACCCCAAGCCTTTCTCCTCCAGAAACCAGTATTGTTATATTCTTTCCATTTAGCAAATTCAGATCTAATTTTCTATTTTTTTTTCCTTCTGGTGTAATTTCAATCTGTGGCATCTTCCAGCATCATAGTGACAAAACCATCAAACCCTAGCAGTATGCCAACAATTTCTTTATCACTCCCCATCGTGATGTGAATTCTCAATGTTATGCACTTGTTTGTAAGGTCTAGTGTCAGGAGTTCAACAGGTTTGTGGTTGTGTTTGCCACTATGGCCACCCTGGAAGTATGGTTTACTTTAACCAGTGAGCAGTGCTTCCCTCAAGGTGTGGCAACCATGTTTGGTCTGGGCTGTGTATCTGCTGGTGAATGAGACCAGACCTCTGAATTCTCCTCATCTCCATTTGTAATTTGGAGCTTATGGTTGAAGTTCTTGACCATCATGCTAGGAGCATGGCAGCAAGTTGGCAGGCAAGGTACAGAGCAGTAGTTGAGACCTCACAACCTGATTCACAAACATGAGAGAGAGAGAGAGAGAGAGAGAGAGAGAGAGAGAGAGAGAGAGAGAGAGAGAGAGACTGGGACCTGTGTTGACTTTTGCAGCAAGCCTGAATTCGGCTGTCCTACTTATCAGATTGCAGCAAAACAAGCAAACCTTCCCAAGGTGGACAGTGTTTGCCCAAACCAGCAGAGCCTCTGATAAAGATAAGGACAGACTATATATAAAAACATGGCTAGCTGTGTGAACCTGGAGTTACCTCTGCTGCTTTTGCGCTGCGTGGCACTATGAACCAAAGTTTACATTGATTCTGGGGCATACAGAATCGAAGAAAGTAAGTTTGGTTGAAGAGTTCAAACTCTCTTCTGAGCTTCATGCAATCTCTTTACTGTAATTCCCTATAAAATCAAAATCAAAAAGCAGATCACATACTTCCAACATCGCAGGATTGTACCAGACCTGCTGGCACAGGATCGAACAGCCTCTGAGGGGAGTAAGGATTAAAGAAAGGAAAAGCAGAAAGAAGATACAAAAGACATATGGGAGGGCTGGAGGTCAATACCATGCCGGCCTCAAGTTCGTTTGTCTTAGCCTTTTTATACTGCACAGTACCATGAGAAGCAAAGCCACACCCTAACAGAAGCAATGCTGAAGTATACACATAAGACATTTATTCTCATCCAGAAGCCCCCCCCCCCATTCCTTCCACCAAGGTCAATAGATCGTTCAGCCCCTCGCCTTGAGCTTCAAGTGCACCTCTCTTATTGTTCCATGTCTCAGCAGGCCAGGAAATCTGTCAAAGACCCTGACCTGCCTGGACTCTGACTGACAGGCAGATATCTCTCTCTCTCTCTCTCTCTCTCTCTCTCTCTCTCTCTCTCTCTCTCTCTCTGTCTCCCTGCTTTAGATAAGCAGCAAATGCTCCTGACCACAGGATTGCCATTCCAAAATGTCATAGTGAGGGAATATTGGACCAAAAGCAAGATAGAAAACCAGCTGAGCAAACTTCAATCTCTGCATCTACATGTCCAATGTCAACTCCTTTCTGCTTTGTTAACTACAATACTCTTCTTTCTCTTGGGCTGTTATCCACTCCATAATCAGATTTCCTCTGCAGGTGTTCTATGGCTCTGGCATTTCTAACATCTTGGGGTCTCCAAGGCAACTTCCACTTCACAGCTTCTGTTCCAATGTCTGAGATCCACACATGATATTCTGAAATCCTTCAAAGGGCTTTGGTCACTTCTCCAGCTCTGCCCTCTGAAGCACTGTAGACTCTAGCTAAATCTGCTCCACTACTGCTACTGTTCTTGATAGTCATCCCATGGTACTGGCATCTACAATATGCTAGGGTCTTCTACTGCAACTGGGCTGCACTATCACCAATAGCCTCTCATAGGCTCTCTTCATGGTGTCAAGCCTCATCTTCTTTGCACGACCCTTTTAGTCCTGGGCTTCAACCACCACTAAGACTGCACCTTCACCAGTGATCTTTCCTAACCTCTCACAATGCCAAACCTCAGCTGTCCTCCATGAACTCTTCATGCCTTCAAAACCAGTACTACCTGAGTGGTTCTTACGCTTTACTAAGTCTGACTGCCAGCATGAGGTCTATCTCTAGAACACAGCTCCTTTGTGCTCTCAAGAAACACATTCCAGACCCAGCTATACCTCTCCTGGGTATATACCCAGAAGATGCCCCAACATGTAACAAGGATACATGCTCCACTATGTTCATAGCAGCCATATTTATAATAGCCAGAAGCTGGAAACAACCCAGATGTCCCTCATCAGAGGAATGGATACAGAAAATGTGGTACATTTACACAATGGAGTACTACTCAGCTATTAAAAACAATTACTTAATGAAATTTGCAGGCAAATGGATGGAACTTGAAAATATCATCCTGAGCGAGGTAACTCAGTCACAAAAGAACGAACATGGTATGTACTCACTGATAAGCGGATATTAGCCCACAAGTTCAGAATGTCTATGTTTCACTTAACAGTAACCGCAGGACTGAGAGTGAGGTACCAGATGGAGGGGTTGAAGAAAAGTCTGAAGGAGCAGAGGGAATTGGCAGCCCCATGGAGAGAGCAAGAGCATCAATGGGCCTGACCCTCCCCCTGGTCGTCCTCTAGTTCAGACCACTAACCAAAGAATACACATCTATTGACCCATGATTTGGACTACATATGAGGCAGAAGAATCACCTCGATGGCCACCAGGGAGAAAGGAGAGGACTTTGGGCCTGAGGGTGCTAGTGGCTCCAGTAAAAGGGAATGTCAAGGTG